>JBAWJQ010005390.1:0-359199 GCA_037783105.1 Bactrocera zonata | reverse complement strand
ACGTTAAAGAAGGTTAATTAACTTAAATATGTTTAACTAAAGATTTGAAGCATTTCGCATTACAAGAAAATTGACTTTATACCTAAATATAAGATTACGGAATTCTTCCAAATGCACTGCCGTTATGCCGCGTTGGCTTTATGTCACCTTCAGTACGTTAAAGAAGGTTAATTAACTTAAATATGTTTAACTAAAGATTTGAAGCATTTCGCATTACAAGAAAATCGGCTTTATACCTAAACATAAGATTACGGAATTCTTCTAAATGCACTGCCGTTATGCCGCCATGGCTTTATGTATACTTCAGTTCGTTAAAGAAGGTTTATTAACTTAAATATGTTAAACTAATGATTTGAAGAATTTCGATATCGATTTCTAAATGTGTATATACAAGAAAATCGACTTTATACCTAAATATTAGATAACGGAATTCTTCCGAATGACTTCAGTAAGATAAAAAAAGTTAATTAACTTAAATTTGTTAATCTAATGATTTGAATCATTTCGATATCGGTTGCTTAATGTGTATATACAAGAAAATCGACTTTATACCTAAACATAAGATTACGGATTTCTTCTAAATGCACTGCCGTTATGCCGCCATTGCTTTATGTATACTTCAGTTCGTTCAAGAAGGTTTATTAACTTTAATATGTTAAACTTATGATTTGAAGCATTTCGATATAGATTGCTAAATGTGTATATGCAAGAAAATCGACTTTATACCTAAACATAAGATTACGGATTTCTTCTAAATGCACTGCCGTTATGCCGCCATTGCTTTATGTATACTTCAGTTCGTTCAAGAAGGTTTATTAACTTTAATATGTTAAACTTATGATTTGAAGCATTTCGATATAGATTGCTAAATGTGTATATGCAAGAAAATCGACTTTATACCTAAATATAAGATTACGGAATTCTTCCAAATGCACTGCCGTTATGCCGCATTGGCTTTATGTTAACTTCAGTTCGATAAAGAAGGTTTATTAACTTAAGTATGTTAAACTAATGATTTGAAGCATTTCGATATAGATTGCTAAATGTGTATATGCAAGAAAATCGACTTTATACCTAAATATAAGATTACGGAATACTTCCAAATGCACTACCGTTATAACGTTAAGGCTTTATGTAAATTTCAGTTCGTTTCAGAAAGTTTATTTACTTAAATATGTAAAAGAAATGATTTGAAGCATTTCGATAGCGATTGCTTAATGTGTATATACAACAAAATCGACTTTATACCTAAATATAAGATTAAGGAATTCTTCAAAATGCACTGCCGTTATGCCGTCATGTCTTTATGTCAACTTCAGTTCGTTAAAGAAGGTTTGTTAACTTAAATATGTTAAACTAATGATTTGAAGCATTTCGATATCGATTGCTAAATGTGTATATACAAGAAAATCGACTTTATACCTAAATATAAGATTACGGAATTCTTCCAAATGCACTGCCGTTATGCCGCGTTGGCTTTATGTCACCTTCAGTTCGTTAAAGAAGGTTAATTAAATTAAATATGTTTAACTAAAGATTTGAAGCATTTCGATATCGATTGCTAAATGTGTATATACAAGAAAATCTACTTTATGTATAAGATTACGGAATACTTCCAAATGCACTACCGTTATACCGTTAAGGCTTTATGTAGACTTCAGTAAGATAAAGAAGGTTTGTAAACTTAAATATGTAGAACTTATGATTTAAGGCATTTTGATTTCGATTGCTAAATGTGTATATACAAGAAAATCGATATTATACCTAAATATAAGAATACGGTATTCTTCCAAATGCACTGCCGTTATACCTTTAAGGCTTTATGTAGACTTCAGTAAGATAAAGAAGGTTTGTAAACTTAAATATGTAGAACTTATGATTTAAGGCATTTTGATTTCGATTGCTAAATGTGTATATACAAGAAAATCGATATTATACCTAAATATAAGAATACGGTATTCTTCCAAATGCACTGCCGTTATACCGTTAAGGATTTATGTAGACTTCAGTAAGATAAAGAAAGTTAATTAACTTAAATATGTTATTCTAATGATTTGAAGAATTTCGATATCGATTGCTAAATGTGTATATACAAGAGAATCGACTTTATACTTAAATATATGATTATGGAATTCTTCTAAACGCACTGCCGTTATGCCGTCAAAGCTTTATATAAACTTCAGTTCGTGAAAGAAGTTTTATTAACTTAAATATGTTAAACTAAAGATTTGAAGCATTTTGATATCGATTGCTAAATGTGCATATACAAGAAAATCGACCTTATATAAAAGATCACGGAATTCTTCTAAATGCACTGCCGTTATTCCGCCATGGCTTTATGTAGACCTCAGAAAGATAAAGAAAGTTAATTAACTTAAATATGTTAATCTAATGATTTGAAGCATTTCGATATCGATTGCTAAATGTGTATATACAAGAAAATCGACTTTATACCTAAACATAAGATTACGGAATTCTTCTAAATGCACTGCCGTTATGCCGCCATGTCTTTATGTATACTTCAGTTCGTTAAAGAAGGTTTATTAACTTTAATATGATAAACTAATGATTTGAAGCATTTCGATATCGATTGCTAAATGTGTATATGCAAGAAAATCGACTTTATACCTAAATATAAGATTACGGAATTCTTCCAAATGACGTCAGTCAGATAAAGAAAGTTAATTAACTTAAATTTGTTAATCTAATGATTTGAAGCATTTCGATATCGGTTGCTTAATGTGTATATACAAGAAAATCTACTTTATGTATAAGATTACGGAATACTTCCAAATGCACTACCGTTATACCGTTAAGGCTTTATGTAGACTTAAGTAATATAAAGAAGGTTTGTAAACTTAAATATGTAGAACTTATGATTTAAGGCATTTTGATTTCGATTGCTAAATGTGTATATACAAGAAAATCGATATTATACCTAAACATAAGATTACGGAATTCTTCTAAATGCACTGCCGTTATGCCGCCATTGCTTTATGTATACTTCAGTTCGTTAAAGAAGGTTTATTAACTTCATTATGTTAAACTAATGATTTGAAGCATTTCGATATCGATTGCTTAATGTGTATATACAAGAAAATCGAATTTATACCAAAATATAAGATAACGGAATTCTTCTAAATGCACTGCCGTTATGCCGCCATGGCTTTTGCAAACTTCAGTTCGTTAAAGAAAGTTTATTAACTTAAATATGTTAAACTAAGGATTTGAAGAATTTCAAAATCGATTGCTTAATGTGCATATTCAAGAAAATCAACTTTGTACCTAAACTTAAGATTACGGAGTCCTTCAAAATGCACTGCCGTTATGCCGTCGTGGCTTTATGTCAACTTCAGTTGGTTAAAGGTGGTTTATTAACTTAGATATTTTAAACTTATGATTAGAAGCATTTCGATATCGATTGCTAAATGTATATATACAAGAAAATCGATTTTTTCCCAAATATAAAATTACGGAATTCTTCTAAATGCACTACGGTTATGCCGCCATGGCTTTATGTTAACTTCAGTTCGTTAAAGAAGGTTTATTAACTTAAATATTTTAAACTAATGATTTGAAGAATATCAAAATCGATTGCTAAATGTGTATATTCAAGAAAATCGACTTTATACCTAAACATAAGATTAAGGAATTCTTCAAAATGCACTGCCGTTATGCCGTCATGTCTTTATGTCAACTTCAGTTCGTTAAAGAAGGTTTGTTAACTTAAATATGTTAAACTAATGATTTGAAGCATTTCGATATCGATTGCTAAATGTGTATATACATGAAAATCGACCTTATAACTAAATATAAGATTACGGAATAATTCCAAATGTACTGCCGTTATGCCGCCAAGGCTTTATGTAAACTTCAGTTCGTGAAAGAAGTTTTATTAACTTAAATATGTTAAACTAATGATTTGAAGCATTTCGATATCGATTGCTAAATTTGTATATACAAGAAAATCGAATTTATACCAAAATATAAGATAACGGAATTCTTCCAAATGCACTGCCGCTATGCCGCCATGGCTTTATGTAAACTTCGGTTTGTTAAAGAAGGTTTATTAACTTAAGTATGTTAAACTAATGATTTGAAGCATTTCGATATCGATTGCTTAATGTGTATATACAAGAAAATCGAATTTATACCAAAATATAAGATTACGGAGTCCTTCAAAATGCACTGCCGTTATGCCGTCGTGGCTTTATGTCAACTTCAGTTCGTTAAAGGTGGTTTATTAACTAAGATATTTTAAACTTATGATTAGAAGCATTTCGATATCGATTGCTAAATGTATATATACAAGAAAATCGATTTTTTCCCAAATATAAGATTACGGAATTCTTCCAAATGCACTGCCGTTATGCCGCCATGGCTTTATGTTAACTTCAGTTCGATAAAGAAGGTTTATTAACTTAAGTATGTTAAACTAATGATTTGAAGCATTTCGATATCGATTGCTTAATGTGTATATACAAGAAAATCGAATTTATACCAAAATATAAGATTACGGAATTCTTCCAAATGCACTGCCGTTATGCCTTCATGGCTTTATGTCAACTTTAGTTCGTTAAAAAAGGTTTGTTAACTTAAATATGTTAAACTAATGATTTGAAGCATTTCGATATCGATTGCTAAATGTGTATATACAAGCAACTCGACCTTATACCTAAATATAAGGTTACGGAATTATTCTTAATGCACTGCCGTTATGCCGTCAAGGCTTTATGTCAACTTCAGTTCTTGAAAGAAGTTTTATTAACTTAAATATGTTCAACTAATGATTTGAAGCATTTCGATATCGATTGTTAAATGTGTGTTTACAAGAAAATCGTTTTTATACCTAAAAATAAAATTACGGTTCTTCCAAATGCACTGCCGTTATACCGTTATGGCTTTATGTTGACTTCAGTAACATAAAGAAGGCTAATTAACTTAAATGTGTTAAACTAATGATTTGAAGCATTTCGATATTGTGTGCTTAATGTGTATATACAACAAAATCGACTATATACCTAAATATAAGATTACGGAATTCTTCCAAATGCACTGCCGTTATACCGTTTAGGCTTTATGTAAACTTCAGTTCGTGAAAGAAGTTTTATTAACTTGAATATGTTAAACTAATGATTAGAAGCATTTCGATATCGATTGCTAAATTTATATATACAAGAAAATCGATTTTTTCCCAAATATAAGATTACGGAATTATTCCAAATGTACTGCCGTTATGCCGCCACGGCTTTATGTCAACTTCAGTTCGTGAAAGAAGTTTTATTAACTTGAATATGTTAAACTAATGATTTGAAGCATTTCGATATCGATTGCTTAATGTGTATATACAAGAAAATCGAATTTATACCAAAATATAAGACAACGGAATTCTTCTAAATGCACTGCCGTTATGCCGCCATGGCTTTATGCAAACTTCAGTTCGTTAAAGAAAGTTTATTAACTTAAATATGTTAAACTAATGATTTGAAGCACTTCGATATCGATTGCTTAATGTGCATATTCAAGAAAATCGACTTTGTACCTAAACTTAAGATTACGGAGTTCTTCAAAATACACTGCCGTTATGCCGTCGTGGCTTTATGTCAACTTCAGTTCGTTAAAGGTGGTTTATTAACTTAGATATTTTAAACTTATGATTAGAAGCATTTCGATATCGATTGCTAAATGTATATATACAAGAAAATCGATTTTTTCCCAAATATAAAATTACGGAATTCTTCCAAATGCACTGCCGTTATGCCGCCATGGCTTTATGTTAACTTCAGTTCGATAAAGAAGGTTTATTAACTTAAGTATGTTAAACTAATGACTTAAAGAATATCAAAATCGATTGCTAAATGTGTATATTCAAGAAAATCGAATTTATACCTAAACATTAGATTACGGAATTCTTTAAAATGCACTGCTGTTATGCCGTCATGGCTTTATGTCAACTTCAGTTCGTTAAAGAAGGTTTGTTAACTTAAATATGTTAAACTAATGATTTGAAGCATTTCTATATCGATTGTTAAATGTGTGTTTACAAGAAAATCGTTTTTATACCTAAAAATAAAATTACGGAATTCTTCCAAATGCACTGCCGTTATACCGTTATGGCTTTATGTTGACTTCAGTAACATAAAGAAGGCTAATTAACTTAAATATGTTCAACTAATGATTTGAAGCATTTCGACATTGAGTGCTTAATGTGTATATA
Organism: Bactrocera zonata; assembly: GCA_037783105.1. Classification (NCBI taxonomy): domain Eukaryota; kingdom Metazoa; phylum Arthropoda; class Insecta; order Diptera; family Tephritidae; genus Bactrocera; species Bactrocera zonata. Next base: position 352,982 of record JBAWJQ010005390.1, on the reverse strand, counting down.
CAACAAAATCGACTATATACCTAAATATAAGATTACGGAATTCTTTCAAATGCACTGCCGTTATACCGTTTAGGCTTTATGTAAACTTCAGTAAGATAAAGTAGGCTAATTAACTTAAATATGTTCAACTAATGATTTGAAGCATTTCGATATCGATTGCTTAATGTATATATACAAGAAAATCGACTTTATACCTAAACATAAGATTACGGAATTCTTCAAAATGCACTGCCGTTATGCCGTCATGTCTTTATGTCAACTTCAGTTCGTTAAAGAAGGTTTGTTAACTTAAATATGTTAAACTAATGATTTGAAGCATTTCGATATCGATTGCTAAATGTGTGTATACAAGAAAATCGATCTTATACCTAAACATAAAATTACGGAATTATTCCAAATGTACTGCCGTTATGCCGCCAAGGCTTTATGTCAACTTCAGTTCGTGAAAGAAGTTTTATTAACTTAAATATGTTAAACTAATGATTTGAAGCATTTCGATATCGATTGCTAAATGTGTATATACAAGAAAATCGAATTTATACTTAAATATAAGATAACGGAATTCTTCTAAATGCACTTCCGTTATGCCGCCATGGCTTTATGCAAACTTCAGTTCGTTAAAGAAAGTTTATTAACTTAAATATGTTAAACTAAGGATTTGAAGAATTTCGATATCGATTGCTTAATGTGCATATTCAAGAAAATCGACTTTGTACCTAAACTTAAGATTACGGAGTTCTTCAAAATGCACTGCCGTTATGTCGTCGTGGCTTTGTGTCAACTTCAGTTCGTTAAAGGTGGTTTATTAACTTAGATATTTTATACTTATGATTAGAAGCATTTCGATATCGATTGCTAAATGTATATATACAAGAAAATCGATTTTTTCCCAAATATAAGATTACGGAATTCTTCCAAATGCACTGCCGTTATGCCGCCATGGCTTTATGTTAACTTCAGTTCGATAGAGAAGGTTTATTAACTTAAGTATGTTAAACTAATGATTTAAAGAATATCAAAATCGATTGCTAAATGTGTATATTCAAGAAAATCGAATTTATACCTAAACATTAGATTACGGAATTCTTTAAAATGCACTGCCGTTATGCCGTCATGGCTTTATGTCAACTTCAGTTCGTTAAAGAAGGTTTGTTAACTTAAATATGTTAAACTAATGATTTGAAGCATTTCGATATGGATTGCTAAATGTGTATATACAAGCAACTCGACCCTATACCTAAATATAAGATTACGGAATTATTCTTATTGCACTGCCGTTATGCCGTCATGTCTTTATGTCAACTTCAGTTCGTTAAAGAAGGTTTGTTAACTTAAATATGTTAAACTAATGATTTGAAGCATTTCGATATCGATTGCTAAATGTGTGTATACAAGAAAATCGATCTTATACCTAAAAATAAAATTACGGAATTCTTCCAAATGCACTGCCGTTATACCGTTATGGCTTTATGTTGACTTCAGTAACATAAAGAAGACTAATTAACTTAAATATGTTCAACTAATGATTTGAAGCATTTCGACATTGAGTGCTTAATGTGTATATACAACAAAATCGACTATATACCTAAATATAAAATTACGGTATTCTTTCAAATGCACTGCAGTTAAGCCATTATGGCTTTATGTAAATCTAAGTTCGATGAAGAAGGTTAATTAGCTTAAATATTTAAACTAACGATTTGAGGCATTTTGATATCGATTGCTAAATGTACATATACCAGAAAATCGACTTTATACTTAAACATAAGATTACGGATTTCATCCAAATATACTGCCGTTATGCCGTTATGGCTTTATGTAAACTTCAGTAAGATAAAAAGGGTTAATTAACCTAAATATGTTAAAACAGTTATTTGAGGCATTTCGATACCGGTTGCTAAATGTGCATATTCAGGAAAACCGACTTTATACCTAAACATAAGACTACGGAATTCTTCTAAATGCACTGCCGTTATGCCACCAAGGCTTTATGTCAACTTCAGTTCGTTAAAGAAGGTTTATTAACTTAAATATGTTAAACTAATGATTTGAGGCTTTTCGATATCTTTTACTAAACGCGTATATACAAGAAAATCGAATTTATACTTAAATATAAGATAACGGAATTCTTCTAAATGCACTTCCGTTATGCCGCCATGGCTTTATGCAAACTTCAGTTCGTTAAAGAAAGTTTATTAACTTAAATATGTTAAACTAAGGATTTGAAGAATTTCGATATCGATTGCTTAATGTGCATATTCAAGAAAATCGACTTTGTACCTAAACTTAAGATTACGGAGTTCTTCAAAATGCACTGCCGTTATGTCGTCGTGGCTTTGTGTCAACTTCAGTTCGTTAAAGGTGGTTTATTAACTTAGATATTTTATACTTATGATTAGAAGCATTTCGATATCGATTGCTAAATGTATATATACAAGAAAATCGATTTTTTCCCAAATATAAGATTACGGAATTCTTCCAAATGCACTGCCGTTATGCCGCCATGGCTTTATGTTAACTTCAGTTCGTTAAAGAAGGTTTATTAACTTAAATATTTTAAACTAATGATTTGAAGAATATCAAAATCGATTGCTAAATGTGTATATTCAAGAAAATCGACTTTATACCTAAACATAAGATTACGGAATTCTTCAAAATGCACTGCCGTTATGCCGTCATGTCTTTATGTAAACTTCAGTTCGTTAAAGAAGGTTTATTAACTTAAATATGTTAAACTAATGATTTGAAGCATTTCGATATCGATTGCTAAATGTGTATATACAAGAAAATCGACCTTATACCTAAATATAAGATTACGGAATTATTCCAAATGTACTGCCGTTATGCCGCCAAGGCTTTATGTTAACTTCATTTCGTGAAAGAAGTTTTATTAACTTAAATATGTTAAACTAATGATTTGAAGCATTTCGATATCGATTGCTTAATGTGTATATACAAGAAAATCGATTTTTTCCCAAATATAAGATTACGGAATTCTTCCAAATGCACTGCCGTTATGCCGCCATGGCTTTATGTATACTTCAGTTCGTTAAAGAAGGTTTATTAACTTTAATATGTTAAACTTATGATTTGAAGCATTTCGATATCGATTGCTAAATGTGTATATGCAAGAAAATCGACTTTATACCTAAATATAAGATTACGAAATTCTTCCAAATGACTTCAGTAAGATAAAGAAAGTTTATTAACTTAAATTTGTTAATCTAATGATTTGAAGCATTTCGATATCGGTTGCTTAATGTGTATATACAAGAAAATCTACTTTATGTATAAGATTACGGAATACTTCCAAATGCACTACCGTTATACCGTTAAGGCTTTATGTAGACTTCAGTAAGATAAAGAAGGTTTGTAAACTTAAATATGTAGAACTTATGATTAAAAGCATTTTGATTTCGATTGCTAAATGTGTATATACAAGAAAATCGACTTTATACCTAAATATAAGATTACGGAATTCTTCCAAATGCACTGCCGTTATGCCGCATTGGCTTTATTTCACCTTCAGTACGTTAAAGAAGGTTAATTAACTTAAATATGTTAAACTAAAGATTTGAAGCATTTCGATATCGATTGCTAAATGTGTATATACAAGAAAATCGACTTTATACCTAAACATAAGATTACGGAATTCTTCCAAATGCACTGCCGTTATGCCGCATTGGCTTTATGTCACCTTCAGTTCGTTAAAGAAGGTATATTAACTTAAGTATGTTAAACTAATGATTTGAAGCATTTCGATATCGATTGCTAAATGTGTATATACAAGAAAATCGACTTTATACCTAAACATAAGATTACGGATTTCTTCTAAATGCACTGCCGTTATGCCGCATTGGCTTTATGTAAACTTCAGTTCGTTAAATAAGGTTTATTAACTTAAATATGTTAAACTTATGATTTGAAGCATTTCGATATCGATTGCTAAATGTGTATATGCAAGAAAATCGACTTTATACCTAAATATAAGATTACGGAATTCTTCCAAATGCACTGCCGTTATGCCGCAATGGCTTTATTTCACCTTCAGTACGTTAAAGAAGGTTAATTAACTTAAATATGTTAAACTAAAGATTTGAAGCATTTCGATATCGATTGCTAAATGTGTATATACAAGAAAATCGACTTTATACCTAAACATAAGATTACGGAATTCTTCTAAATGCACTGCCGTTATGCCGCCATTGCTTTATGTATACTTCAGTTCGTTAAAGAAGGTTTATTAACTTCATTATGTTAAACTAATGATTTGAAGCATTTCGATATCGATTACTTAATGTGTATATACAAGAAAATCGAATTTATACCAAAATATAAGATAACGGAATTCTTCTAAATGCACTGCCGTTATGTCGCCATGGCTTTTTGCAAACTTCAGTTCGTTAAAGAAAGTTTATTAACTTAAATATGTTAAACTAAGGATTTGAAGAATTTCAAAATCGATTGCTTAATGTGCATATTCAAGAAAATCAACTTTGTACCTAAACTTAAGATTACGGAGTCCTTCAAAATGCACTGCCGTTATGCCGTCGTGGCTTTATGTCAACTTCAGTTCGTTAAAGGTGGTTTATTAACTTAGATATTTTAAACTTATGATTAGAAGCATTTCGATATCGATTGCTAAATGTATATATACAAGAAAATCGATTTTTTCCCAAATATAAGATTACGGAATTCTTCCAAATGCACTGCCGTTATGCCGCCATGGCTTTATGTTAACTTCAGTTCGATAAAGAAGGTTTATTAACTTAAGTATGTTAAACTAATGATTTAAAGAATATCAAAATCGATTGCTAAATGTGTATATTCAAGAAAATCGAATTTATACCTAAACATTAGATTACGGAATTCTTTAAAATGCACTGCCGTTATGCCGTCATGGCTTTATGTCAACTTCAGTTCGTTAAAGAAGGTTTGTTAACTTAAATATGTTAAACTAATGATTTGAAGCATTTCGATATCGATTGCTAAATGTGTATATACAAGAAAATCGACCTTATACCTAAATATAAGATTACGGAATTATTCCAAATGTACAGCCGTTATGCCGCCACGGCTTTATGTCAACTTCAGTTCGTGAAAGAAGTTTTATTAACTTGAATATGTTAAACTAATGATTTGAAGCATTTCGGTATCGATTGCTTAATGTGTATATACAAGAAAATCGAATTTATACCAAAATATAAGACAACGGAATTCTTCTAAATGCACTGCCGTTATGCCGCCATGGCTTTATGCAAACTTCAGTTCGTTAAAGAAAGTTTATTAACTTAAATATGTTAAACTAATGATTTGAAGCATTTCGATATCGATTGCTTAATGTGCATATTCAAGAAAATCGACTTTGTACCTAAACTTAAGGTTACGGAGTTCTTCAAAATACACTGCCGTTATGCCGTCGTGGCTTTATGTCAACTTCAGTTCGTTAAAGGTGGTATATTAACTTAGATATTTTAACCTTATGATTAGAAGCATTTCGATATCGATTGCTAAATGTATATATACAAGAAAATCGATTTTTTCCCAAATATAAAATTACGGAATTCTTCCAAATGCACTGCCGCCATGGCTTTATGTTAACTTCAGTTCGATAAAGAAGGTTTATTAACTTAAGTATGTTAAACTAATGATTTAAAGAATATCAAAATCGATTGCTAAATGTGTATATTCAAGAAAATCGAATTTATACCTAAACATTAGATTACGGAATTCTTTAAAATGCACTGCCGTTATGCCGTCATGGCTTTATGTCAACTTCAGTTCGTTAAAGAAGGTTTGTTAACTTAAATATGTTAAACTAATGATTTGAAGCATTTCTATATCGATTGTTAAATGTGTGTTTACAAGAAAATCGTTTTTATACCTAAAAATAAAATTACGGAATTCTTCCAAATGCACTGCCGTTATACCGTTATGGCTTTATGTTGACTTCAGTAACATAAAGAAGGCTAATTAACTTAAATATGTTCAACTAATGATTTGAAGCATTTCGACATTGAGTGCTTAATGTGTATATACAACAAAATCGACTATATACCTAAATATAAGATTACGGAATTCTTTCAAATGCACTGCCGTTATACCGTTTAGGCTTTATGTAAACTTCAGTAAGATAAAGTAGGCTAATTAACTTAAATATGTTAAACCAGTTATTTGAAGCATTTCGATATCGATTGCTAAATGTATATATACAAGAAAATCGACTTTATACCTAAACATAAGATTACGGAATTCTTCAAAATGCACTGCCGTTATGCCGTCATTTCTTTATGTCAACTTCAGTTCGTTAAAGAAGGTTTGTTAACTTAAATATGTTAAACTAATGATTTGAAGCATTTCGATATCGATTGCTAAATGTGTATATACAAGAAAATCGAATTTATACCAAAATATAAGATAACGGAATTCTTCTAAATGCACTGCCGTTATGCCGCCATGGCTTTATGCAAACTTCAGTTCGTTAAAGAAAGTTTATTAACTTAAATATGTTAAACTAAGGATTTGAAGAATTTCGATATCGATTGCTTAATGTGCATATTCAAGAAAATCGACTTTGTACCTAAACTTAAGATTACGGAGTTCTTCAAAATGCACTGCCGTTATGTCGTCGTGGCTTTATGTCAACTTCAGTTCGTTAAAGGTGGTTTATTAACTTAGATATTTTATACTTATGATTAGAAGCATTTCGATATCGATTGCTAAATGTATATATACAAGAAAATCGATTTTTTCCCAAATATAAGATTACGGAATTCTTCCAAATGCACTGCCGTTATGCCGCCATGGCTTTATGTTAACTTCAGTTCGTTAAAGAAGGTTTATTAACTTAAATATGTTAAACTAATGATTTGAAGAATATCAAAATCGATTGCTAAATGTGTATATTCAAGAAAATCGACTTTATACCTAAACATAAGATTACGGAATTCTTCAAAATGCACTGCCGTTATGCCGTCATGTCTTTATGTCAACTTCAGTTCGTTAAAGAAGGTTTGTTAACTTAAATATGTTAAACTAATGATTTGAAGCATTTCGATATCGATTGCTAAATGTGTATATACAAGAAAATCGATTTTTTCCCAAATATAAGATTACGGAATTCTTCCAAATGCACTGCCGTTATGCCGCCATGGCTTTATGTTAACTTCAGTTCGTTAAAGAAGGTTTATTAACTTAAATATTTTATACTAATGATTTGAAGAATATCAAAATCGATTGCTAAATGTGTATATTCAAGAAAATCGACTTTATACCTAAACATAAGATTACGGAATTCTTCAAAATGCACTGCCGTTATGCCGTCGTGGCTTTATGTCAACTTCAGTTCGTTAAAGGTGGTTTATTAACTTAAATATGTTAAACTAATGATTTGAAGCATTTCGATATCGATTGCTAAATGTGTATATACAAGAAAATCGACCTTATACCTAAATATAAGATTACGGAATTATTCCAAATGTACTGCCGTTATGCCGCCAAGGCTTTATGTCAACTTCAGTTCGTGAAAGAAGTTTTATTAACTTAAATATGTTAAACTAATGATTTGAAGCATTTCGATATCGATTGCTAAATGTGTATATACAAGAAAATCGAATTTATACTTAAATATAAGATGAACGGAATTCTTCTAAATGCACTTCCGTTATGCCGCCATGGCTTTATGCAAACTTCAGTTCGTTAAAGAGAGTTTATTAACTTAAATATGTTAAACTAAGGATTTGAAGAATTTCGATATCGATTGCTTAATGTGCATATTCAAGAAAATCGACTTTGTACCTAAACTTAAGATTACGGAGTTCTTCAAAATGCACTGCCGTTATGCCGTCGTGGCTTTATGTCAACTTCAGTTCGTTAAAGGTGGTTTATTAACTTAGATATTTTAAACTTATGATTAGAAGCATTTCGATATCGATTGCTAAATGTATATATACAAGAAAATCGATTTTTTCCCAAATATAAGATTACGGAATTCTTCCAAATGCACTGCCGTTATGCCGCCATGGCTTTATGTTAACTTCAGTTCGATTAAGAAGGTTTATTAACTTAAGTATGTTAAACTAAGGATTTGAAGAATTTCGATATCGATTGCTAAATGTGTATATTCAAGAAAATCGAATTTATACCTAAACATTAGATTACGGAATTCTTTAAAATGCACTGCCGTTATGCCGTCATGGCTTTATGTCAACTTCAGTTCGTTAAAGAAGGTTTGTTAACTTAAATATGTTAAACTAATGATTTGAAGCATTTCGATATCGATTGCTAAATGTGTATATACAAGCAACTCGACCTTATACCTAAATATAAGATTACGGAATTATTCTTAATGCACTGCCGTTATGCCGTCAAGGCTTTATGTCAACTTCAGTTCTTGAAAGAAGTTTTATTAACTTAAATATGTTAAACTAATGATTTGAAGCATTTCGATATCGATTGTTAAATGTGTATATTCAAGAAAATCGACTTTATACCTAAACATAAGATTACGGAGTTCTTCAAAATGCACTGCCGTTATGCCGTCATGTCTTTATGTAAACTTCAGTTCGTTAAAGAAGGTTTGTTAACTTAAATATGTTAAACTAAGGATTTGAAGAATTTCGATATCGATTGCTTAGTGTGCATATTCAAGAAAATCGACTTTGTACCTAAACTTAAGATTACGGAGTTCTTCAAAATGCACTACCGTTATGCCGTCGTGGCTTTATGTCAACTTCTGTTCGTTAAAGGTGCTTTATTAACTTAGATATTTTAAACTAATGATTTGAAGAATATCAAAATCGATTGCTTAATGTGTATATTCAAGAAAATCGACTTTATACCTAAACATAAAATTACGGAATTCTTCAAAATGCACTGCCGTTATGCCGCCAAGGCTTTATGTCAACTTCAGTTCGTGAAAGAAGTTTTATTAACTTAAATATGTTAAACTAATGATTTGAAGCATTTCGATATCGATTGCTAAATGTGTATATACAAGAAAATCGACTTTATACCTAAATATAAGATTACGGAATTCTTCCAAATGCACTGCCGTTATGCCGTCATGGCTTTATGTCAACTTCAGTTCGTTAAAGAAGGTTTATTAACTTAAATATGTTAAACTAATGATTTGAAGCATTTCGATATCGATTGCTTAATGTGTATATACAAGAAAATCGACTTTATACCTAAATATAAGATTACGGAATTCTTCTAAATGCACTGCCGCTATGCCGCCATGGCTTTATGTAAACTTCGGTTTGTTAAAGAAGGTTTATTAACTTAAATATATTAATCTAATGATTTGAAGAATTTCGATATCGATTGCTTAATCTGCATATTCAAGAAAATCGACTTTGTACCTAAACTTAAGATTACGGAGTTCTTCAAAATGCACTGCCGTTATGCCGTCATGGCTTTATGTCAACTTCAGTTCGTTAAAGAAGGTTTATTAACTTAAATATGTTAAACTAATGATTTGAAGCATTTCGATATCGATTGCTAAATGTGTATATACAAGAAAATCGACTTTATACCTAAATATAAGATTACGGAGTTCTTCCAAATGCACTGCCGTTATGCCGCCATGGCTTTATGTTAACTTCAGTTCGTTAAAGAAGGTTTATTAACTTAAATATGTTAAACTAATGATTTGAAGCATTTCGATATCGATTGCTAAATGTGTATATTCAAGAAAATCGACTTTATACCTAAACATAAGATTACGGAATTCTTCAAAATGCACTGCCGTTATGCCGTCATGTCTTTATGTAAACTTCAGTTCGTTAAAGAAGGTTTGTTAACTTAAATATGTTAAACTAAGGATTTGAAGAATTTCGATATCGATTGCTTAGTGTGCATATTCAAGAAAATCGACTTTGTACCTAAACTTAAGATTACGGAGTTCTTCAAAATGCACTACCGTTATGCCGTCGTGGCTTTATGTCAACTTCAGTTCGTGAAAGAAGTTTTATTAACTTAAATATGTTAAACTAATGATTTGAAGCATTTCGATATCGATTGCTAAATGTGTATATACAAGAAAATCGATTTTATACCCAAATATAAGATTACGGAATTCTTCCAAATGCACTGCCGTTATGCCGCCATGGCTTTATGTTAACTTCAGTTCGTTAAAGAAGGTTTATTAACTTAAATATTTTAAACTAATGATTTGAAGAATATCAAAATCGATTGCTAAATGTGTATATTCAAGAAAATCGACTTTATACCTAAACATAAGATTACGGAATTCTTCAAAATGCACTGCCGTTATGCCGTCATGTCTTTATGTCAACTTCAGTTCGTTAAAGAAGGTTTGTTAACTTAAATATGTTAAACTAATGATTTGAAGCATTTCGATATCGATTGCTAAATGTGTATATACAAGAAAATCGACTTTATACCTAAATATAAGATTACGGAATTATTCTAAATGCACTGCCGTTATGCCGTCATGGCTTTATGTCAACTTCAGTTCGTTAAAGGTGGTTTATTAACTTAGATATTTTAAACTAATGATTTGAAGCATTTCGATATCGATTGCTAAATGTGTATATACAAGAAAATCGACTTTATACCTAAATATAAGATTACGGAATTCTTCCAAATGCACTGCCGTTATGCCGCCAAGGCTTTATGTCAACTTCAGTTCGTGAAAGAAGTTTTATTAACTTAAATATGTTAAACTAATGATTTGAAGCATTTCGATATCGATTGCTAAATGTGTATATACAAGAAAATCGACTTTATACCTAAACATAAGATTACGGAATTCTTCTAAATGCACTGCCGTTATGCCGCCATGGCTTTATGCAAACTTCAGTTCGTTAAAGAGAGTTTATTAACTTAAATATGTTAAAGTAAGGATTTGAAGAATTTCGATATCGATTGCTTAATGTGCATATTCAAGAAAATCGACTTTGTACCTAAACTTAAGATTACGGAGTTCTTCAAAATGCACTGCCGTTATGCCGTCGTGGCTTTATGTCAACTTCAGTTCGTTAAAGGTGGTTTATTAACTTAGATATTTTAAACTTATGATTAGAAGCATTTCGATATCGATTGCTAAATGTATATATACAAGAAAATCGATTTTTTCCCAAATATAAGATTACGGAATTCTTCCAAATGCACTGCCGTTATGCCGCCATGGCTTTATGTTAACTTCAGTTCGATAAAGAAGGTTTATTAACTTAAGTATGTTAAACTAATGATTTAAAGAATATCAAAATCGATTGCTAAATATGTATATTCAAGAAAATCGAATTTATACCTAAACATTAGATTACGGAATTCTTTAAAATGCACTGCCGTTATGCCTTCATGGCTTTATGTCTACTTCAGTTCGTTAAAAAAGGTTTGTTAACTTAAATATGTTAAACTAATGATTTGAAGCATTTCGATATCGATTGCTAAATGTGTATATACAAGCAACTCGACCTTATACCTAAATATAAGATTACGGAATTATTCTTAATGCACTGCCGTTATGCCGTCAAGGCTTTATGTCAACTTCAGTTCTTGAAAGAAGTTTTATTAACTTAAATATGTTCAACTAATGATTTGAAGCATTTCGATATCGATTGTTAAATGTGTATATTCAAGAAAATCGACTTTATACCTAAACATAAGATTACGGAATTCTTCAAAATGCACTGCCGTTATGCCGTCATGTCTTTATGTAAACTTCAGTTCGTTAAAGAAGGTTTGTTAACTTAAATATGTTAAACTAATGATTTGAAGCATTTCGATATCGATTGCTAAATGTGTATATACAAGAAAATCGACCTTATACCTAAATATAAGATTACGGAATTATTCCAAATGTACTGCCGTTATGCCGCCAAGGCTTTATGTCAACTTCATTTCGTGAAAGAAGTTTTATTAACTTAAATATGTTTAACTAATGATTTGAAGCATTTCGATATCGATTGCTAAATGTGTATATACAAGAAAATCGATTTTTTCCCAAATATAAGATTACGGAATTCTTCCAAATGCACTGCCGTTATGCCGCCATGGCTTTATGTTAACTTCAGTTCGTTAAAGAAGGTTTATTAACTTAAATATTTTAAACTAATGATTTGAAGAATATCAAAATCGATTGCTAAATGTGTATATTCAAGAAAATCGACTTTATACCTAAACATAAGATTACGGAATTCTTCAAAATGCACTGCCGTTATGCCGTCGTGGCTTTATGTCAACTTCAGTTCGTTAAAGGTGGTTTATTAACTTAGATATTTTAAACTTATGATTAGAAGCATTTCGATATCGATTGCTAAATGTATATATACAAGAAAATCGATTTTTTCCCAAATATAAAATTACGGAATTCTTCCAAATGCACTGCCGTTATGCCGCCATGGCTTTATGTTAACTTCAGTTCGTTAAAGAAGGTTTATTAACTTAAATATGTTAAACTAATGATTTGAAGAATATCAAAATCGATTGCTAAATGTGCATATTCAAGAAAATCGAATTTATACCTAAACATTAGATTACGGAATTCTTCAAAATGCACTGCCGTTATGCCGTCATGGCTTTATGTCTACTTCAGATCGTTAAAGAAGGTTTGTTAACTTAAATATTTTAAACTAATGATTTGAAGCATTTCGATATCGATTGCTAAATGTGTATATACAAGCAACTCGACCTTATACCTAAATATAAGATTACGGAATTATTCTTAATGCACTGCCGTTATGCCGTCAAGGCTTTATGTCAACTTCAGTTCGTTGAAAGAAGTTTTATTAACTTAAATATGTTCAACTAATGATTTGAAGCATTTCGATATCGATTGTTAAATGTGTATATTCAAGAAAATCGACTTTATACCTAAACATAAGATTACGGAGTTCTTCAAAATGCACTGCCGTTATGCCGTCATGTCTTTATGTAAACTTCAGTTCGTTAAAGAAGGTTTGTTAACTTAAATATGTTAAACTAATGATTTGAAGCATTTCGATATCGATTGCTAAATGTGTATATACAAGAAAATCGACCTTATACCTAAATATAAGATTACGGAATTATTCCAAATGTACTGCCGTTATGCCGCCAAGGCTTTATGTCAACTTCAGTTCGTGAAAGAAGTTTTATTAACTTAAATATGTTAAACTAATGATTTGAAGCATTTTGATATCGATTGCTAAATGTGTATATACAAGAAAATCGACCTTATACCTAAATATAAGATTACGGAATTCTTCCAAATGCACTGCCGTTATGCCGCCATGGCTTTATGTCAACTTCAGTTCGTGAAAGAAGTTTTATTAACTTAAATATGTTAAACTAATGATTTGAAGCATTTCGATATCGATTGCTTAATGTGTATATACAAGAAAATCGAATTTATACCAAAATATAAGATAACGGTATTCCTCTAAATGCACTGCCGTTATGCCGCCATGGCTTTATGCAAACTTCAGTTCGTTAAAGGAAGTTTATTAACTTAAATATGTTTAACTAAGGATTTGAAGAATTTCGATATCGATTGCTTAATGTGCATATTCAACAATATCGACTTTGTACCTAAATTTAATATAACGGAGTTCTTCAAAATGCACTGCCGTTATGCTGTCGTGGCTTTATGTCAACTTCAGTTCGTTAAAGGTGGTTTATTAACTTAGATATTTTAAACTTATGATTAGAAGCATTTCGATATCGATTGCTAAATGTATATATACAAGAAAATCGATTTTTTCCCAAATATAAGATTACGGAGTTCTTCCAAATGCACTGCGGTTATGCCGCCATGGCTTTATGTTAACTTCAGTTCGTTAAAGAAGGTTTATTATCTTAAATATTTTAAACTAATGATTTGAAGAATATCAAAATCGATTGCTAAATGTGTATATTCAAGAAAATCGACTTTATACCTAAACGTAAGATTACGGAATTCTTCAAAATGCACTGCCGTTATGCCGTCATGTCTTTATGTAAACTTCAGTTCGTTAAAGAAGGTTTGTTAACTTAAATATGTTAAACTAATGATTTGAAGAATTTCGATATCGATTGCTAAATGTGTATATTCAAGAAAATCGACTTTATACCTAAACGTAAGATTACGGAATTCTTCCAAATGCACTGCCGTTATGCCGCCATGGCTTTATGTTAACTTCAGTTCGTTAAAGAAGGTTTATTAACTTAAATATTTTAAACTAATGATTTGAAGCATTTCGATATCGATTGCTAAATGTATATATACAAGAAAATCGATTTTTTCCCAAATATAAGATTACGGAATTCTTCCAAATGCACTGCCGTTATGCCGCCATGGCTTTATGTTAACTTCAGTTCGTTAAAGAAGGTTTATTAACTTAAATATTTTAAACTAATGATTTGAAGAATATCAAAATCGATTGCTAAATGTGTATATTCAAGAAAATCGACTTTATACCTAAACATAAGATTACGGAATTCTTCAAAATGCACTGCCGTTATGCCGTCATGTCTTTATGTCAACTTCAGTTCGTTAAAGAAGGTTTGTTAACTTAAATATGTTAAACTAATGATTTGAAGCATTTCGATATCGATTGCTAAATGTGTATATACAAGAAAATCGACTTTATACCTAAATATAAGATTACGGAATTCTTCTAAATGCACTGCCGTTATGCCGTCGTGGCTTTATGTCAACTTCAGTTCGTTAAAGGTGGTTTATTAACTTAGATATTTTAAACTTATGATTAGAAGCATTTCGATATCGATTGCTAAATGTGTATATACAAGAAAATCGACCTTATACCTAAATATAAGATTACGGAATTCTTCCAAATGTACTGCCGTTATGCCGCCAAGGCTTTATGTCAACTTCAGTTCGTGAAAGAAGTTTTATTAACTTAAATATGTTAAACTAATGATTTGAAGCATTTCGATATCGATTGCTAAATGTGTATATACAAGAAAATCGAATTTATACTTAAATATAAGTTAACGGAATTCTTCTAAATGCACTTCCGTTATGCCGCCATGGCTTTATGCAAACTTCAGTTCGTTAAAGAGAGTTTATTAACTTAAATATGTTAAATTTAGGATTTGAAGAATTTCGATATCGATTGCTTAATGTGCATATTCAAGAAAATCGACTTTGTACCTAAATTTAAGATTACGGAGTTCTTCAAAATGCACTGCCGTTATGCCGTCGTGGCTTTATGTCAATTTCAGTTCGTTAAAGGTGGTTTATTAACTTAGATATTTTAAACTTATGATTAGAAGCATTTCGATATCGATTGCTAAATGTATATATACAAGAAAATCGATTTTTTCCCAAATATAAGATTACGGAATTCTTCCAAATGCACTGCCGTTATGCCGCCATGGCTTTATGTTAACTTCAGTTCGATTAAGAAGGTTTATTAACTTAAGTATGTTAAACTAATGATTTAAAGAATATCAAAATCGATTGCTAAATGTGCATATTCAAGAAAATCGAATTTATACCTAAACATTAGATTACGGAATTCTTTAAAATGCACTGCCGTTATGCCGTCATGGCTTTATGTCTACTTCAGATCGTTAAAGAAGGTTTGTTAACTTAAATATTTTAAACTAATGATTTGAAGCATTTCGATATCGATTGCTAAATGTGTATATACAAGCAACTCGACCTTATACCTAAATATAAGATTACGGAATTATTCTTAATGCACTGCCGTTATGCCGTCAAGGCTTTATGTCAACTTCAGTTCTTGAAAGAAGTTTTATTAACTTAAATATGTTCAACTAATGATTTGAAGCATTTCGATATCGATTGTTAAATGTGTATATTCAAGAAAATCGACTTTATACCTAAACATAAGATTACGGAGTTCTTCAAAATGCACTGCCGTTATGCCGTCATGTCTTTATGTAAACTTCAGTTCGTTAAAGAAGGTTTGTTAACTTAAATATGTTAAACTAAGGATTTGAAGAATTTCGATATCGATTGCTTAGTGTGCATATTCAAGAAAATCGACTTTGTACCTAAACTTAAGATTACGGAGTTCTTCAAAATGCACTACCGTTATGCCGTCGTGGCTTTATGTCAACTTCTGTTCGTTAAAGGTGCTTTATTAACTTAGATATTTTAAACTTATGATTAGAAGCATTTCGATATCGATTGCTAAATGTATATATACAAGAAAATCGACTTTATACCTAAACATAAAATTACGGAATTCTTCAAAATGCACTGCCGTTATGCCGCCAAGGCTTTATGTCAACTTCAGTTCGTGAAAGAAGTTTTATTAACTTAAATATGTTCAACTAATGATTTGAAGCATTTCGATATCGATTGTTAAATGTGTATATTCAAGAAAATCGACTTTATACCTAAACATAAGATTACGGAATTCTTCAAAATGCACTGCCGTTATGCCGCCATGGCTTTATGCAAACTTCAGTTCGTTAAAGAAAGTTTATTAACTTAAATATGTTAAACTAAGGATTTGAAGAATTTCGATATCGATTGCTTAATGTGCATATTCAAGAAAATCGACTTTGTACCTAAACTTAAGATTACGGAGTTCTTCAAAATGCACTGCCGTTATGCCGTCGTGGCTTTATGTCAACTTCAGTTCGTTAAAGGTGGTTTATTAACTTAGATATTTTAAACTTATGATTAGAAGCATTTCGATATCGATTGCTAAATGTATATATACAAGAAAATCGATTTTTTCCCAAATATAAGATTACGGAATTCTTCCAAATGCACTGCCGTTATGCCGCCATGGCTTTATGTTAACTTCAGTTCGATAAAGAAGGTTTATTAACTTAAGTATGTTAAACTAATGATTTAAAGAATATCAAAATCGATTGCTAAATGTGTATATTCAAGAAAATCGTCTTTATACTTAAACATAAGATTACGGAATTCTTCAAAATGCACTGCCGTTATGCCGTCATGTCTTTATGTCAACTTCAGTTCGTTAAAGAAGGTTTGTTAACTTAAATATGTTAAACTAATGATTTGAAGCATTTCGATATCGATTGCTAAATGTGTATATACAAGAAAATCGACCTTATACCTAAATATAAGATTACGGAATTATTCCAAATGTACTGCCGTTATGCCGCCAAGGCTTTATGTCAACTTCATTTCGTGAAAGAAGTTTTATTAACTTAAATATGTTTAACTAATGATTTGAAGCATTTCGATATCGATTGCTAAATGTGTATATACAAGAAAATCGATTTTTTCCCAAATATAAGATTACGGAATTCTTCCAAATGCACTGCCGTTATGCCGCCATGGCTTTATGTTAACTTCAGTTCGTTAAAGAAGGTTTATTAACTTAAATATTTTAAACTAATGATTTGAAGAATATCAAAATCGATTGCTAAATGTGTATATTCAAGAAAATCGACTTTATACCTAAACATAAGATTACGGAATTCTTCAAAATGCACTGCCGTTATGCCGTCGTGGCTTTATGTCAACTTCAGTTCGTTAAAGGTGGTTTATTAACTTAGATATTTTAAACTTATGATTAGAAGCATTTCGATATCGATTGCTAAATGTATATATACAAGAAAATCGATTTTTTCCCAAATATAAAATTACGGAATTCTTCCAAATGCACTGCCGTTATGCCGCCATGGCTTTATGTTAACTTCAGTTCGTTAAAGAAGGTTTATTAACTTAAATATTTTAAACTAATGATTTGAAGAATATCAAAATCGATTGCTAAATGTGTATATTCAAGAAAATCGACTTTATACCTAAACATAAGATTACGGAATTCTTCAAAATGCACTGCCGTTATGCCGTCATGTCTTTATGTCAACTTCAGTTCGTTAAAGAAGGTTTGTTAACTTAAATATGTTAAACTAATGATTTGAAGCATTTCGATATCGATTGCTAAATGTGTATATACAAGAAAATCGACCTTATACCTAAATATAAGATTACGGAATTATTCCAAATGTACTGCCGTTATGCCGCCAAGGCTTTATGTCAACTTCAGTTCGTGAAAGAAGTTTTATTAACTTAAATATGTTAAACTAATGATTTGAAGCATTTCGATATCGATTGCTAAATGTGTATATACAAGAAAATCGACCTTATACCTAAATATAAGATTACGGAATTCTTCCAAATGCACTGCCGTTATGCCGCCATGGCTTTATGTCAACTTCAGTTCGTGAAAGAAGTTTTATTAACTTAAATATGTTAAACTAATGATTTGAAGCATTTCGATATCGATTGCTTAAATGTGTATATACAAGAAAATCGACTTTATACCAGTAAATTATAAGATTACGGTATTCTTCTAAATGCACTGCCGTTATGCCGCCATGGCTTGATGCAAACTTCAGTTCGTTAAAGGAAGTTTATTAACTTAAATATGTTTAACTAAGGATTTGAAGAATTTCGATATCGATTGCTAAATGTATATATACAAGAAAATCGATTTTTTCCCAAATATAAGATTACGGAGTTCTTCCAAATGCACTGCGGTTATGCCGCCATGGCTTTATGTTAACTTCAGTTCGTTAAAGAAGGTTTATTATCTTAAATATTTTAAACTAATGATTTGAAGAATATCAAAATCGATTGCTAAATGTGTATATTCAAGAAAATCGACATTTATACCTAAACGTAAGATTACGGAATTCTTCAAAGATGCACTGCCGTTATGCCGTCATGTCGCTATCGTTCGATGCTACAACTTCAGTTCGTTAAAGAAGGTTTGTTAACTTAAATATGTTAAACTAAGGATTTGAAGAATTTCGATATCGATTGCTTAGTGTGCATATTCAAGAAAATCGAATTTATACCTAAACATTAGATTACGGAATTCTTTAAAATGCACTGCCGTTATGCCGCCATGGCTTTATGTCTACTTCAGATCATTAAAGAAGGTTTGTTAACTTAAATATGTTAAACTAATGATTTGAAGCTTTTCGATATCGATTGCTAAATGTGCATATACAAGCAACTCGACCTTATACCCAAATATAAGATTACGGAATTATTCTTACTGCACTGCCGTTATGCCGTCAAGGCTTTATGTCAACTTCAGTTCTTGAAAGAAGTTTTATTAACTTAAATATGTTCAACTAATGATTTGAAGCATTTCGGTATCGATTGTTAAATGTGTATATACAAGGAAATCGACTTAATATATAAGATTTCGGAATTCTTCCAAATGCACTGCCGTTATACCGTTATGGCTTTATGTTGACTTCAGTAACATAAAGAAGACTAATTAACTTAAATATGTTCAACTAATGATTTGAAGCATTTCGACATTGAGTGCTTAATGTGTATATACAACAAAATCGACTATATACCTAAATATAAGATTACGGAATTCTACCAAATGCACTGCCGTTATACCGTTTAGGCTTTATGTAAACTTCAGTAAGATAAAGTAGGCTTAATAACTTAAATATATTAAACCAGTTATTTGAAGCATTTCGATGTCGATTGCTAAATGTATATATACAAGAAAATCGATTTTTTCCCAAATATAAGATTACGGAATTCTTCCAAATGCACTGCCGTTATGCCGCCATGGCTTTATGTTAACTTCAGTTCGTTAAAGAAGGTTTATTAACTTAAATATTTTAAACTAATGATTTGAAGAATATCAAAATCGATTGCTAAATGTGTATATTCAAGAAAATCGACTTTATACCTAAACATAAGATTACGGAATTCTTCCAAATGCACTGCCGTTATGCCGTCATGTCTTTATGTCAACTTCAGTTCGTTAAAGAAGGTTTGTTAACTTAAATATGTTAAACTAATGATTTGAAGCATTTCGATATCGATTGCTAAATGTGTATATACAAGAAAATCGACTTTATACCTAAATATAAGATTACGGAATTATTCCAAATGCACTGCCGTTATGCCGCCATGGCTTTATGTCAACTTCAGTTCGTTAAAGTAAGTTTTATTAACTTAAATATGTTAAACTAATGATTTGAAGCATTTCGATATCGATTGCTAAATGTGTATATACAAGAAAATCGACTTTATACCTAAATATAAGTTTACGGAATTCTTCAAAATGCACTGCTGTTATGCCGTCTTGGCTTTATGTCAACTTCAGTTCGTTAAAGAAGGTTTGTTAACTTAAATATGTTAAACTAATGATTTCGAAAGAATTATTACTTAAAATGCTGTTGGACGCAACGTTACGGTGAATGGCGATCGCTATCGTTCGATGCTAACAAACTTTGTTGCCAAAATGGAAGAACTGAACTTGGTTGACATGTGTTTCAACAAGATGACGCTACATGCCATACAGCTCGCGTATTCTATGGCCATTTTGAGGAAAACTTCGACAACAATTCATCTCAAGAAATGGATCCGTAAGTTGGCCACCAAGATCATGCGATTTAACGCCTTTAGACTATTTTTGTGGGCTACGTCAAGTCTAAAGTCTACAGAAGTAAGTTTATTAACTTAAGTCCATGCTTTAAGACTAATGATTTCGAAGCATTTCGAGCTATTCGATTGCTGAAATGTGTATATACAAGAATGAACTTTCGAACTTGACTACCTAAACGCAGCCGCGTCAAGATTTAAACGGAATTATCTTCAAAATAAATGCTCTGAACCGATCATACCGTTTCAAATAAAGCCATGAGATTATGTAAACTTCAGCGTATAGTTATAAAGAAGATTAATTAAGCTCTTAAATATGTTACACTAATGATTTGAAGAATTTCGATATCGATTGCTTAATTTGCATATTCAAGAAAATCGACTATTTACCTGAACTTAAGATTACGGAGTTCTTCAAAATGCACTGCCGTTATGCCGTTGTGGCTTTATGTCAACTTCAGTTCGTTAAAGGTGGTTTATTAACTTAGATATTTTAAACTTATGATTAGAAGCATTTCGATATCGATTGCTAAATGTATATATACAAGAAAATCGATTGTTTCCCAAATACAAGATTACGGAATTCTTCCAAATGCACTGCCGCTATGCCGCCATGGCTTTATGTTAACTTCAGTTCGTAAAAGAAGGTTTATTAACTTAAATATTTTAAACTAATGATTTGAAGAATGTAAAAATCGATTGCTAAATGTGTATATTCAAGAAAGTCGACTTTATACCTAAACATAAGATTACGGAATTCTTCAAAATGCACTGCTGTTATGCCGTCATGGCTTTATGTCAACTACAGTTCGTTAAAGAAGGTTTGTTAACTTAAATATGTTAAACTAATGATTTGAAGAATATCAAAATCGATTGCTAAATGTGTATATTCAAGAAAGTCGATTTTTTCCCAAATATAAGATAACGGTATTCTTCTAAATGCACTGCCGTTATGCCGTCATGGCTTTATGTCAACTTCAGTTCGCTAAAGAAGGTTTATTAACTTAAATGTGTTAAACTAATGATTTGAAGCATTTCGGTATCGTTTGCTAAATGTGTATATACAAGAAAATCGACTTTGTACCTAAATATAAGATTACGAAATTCTTCTAAATGCCCTGCCGTCATACTGTTAAAGCTTTATGTAGACTCCGGTAAGATAAAGAAGGTTAATTAACTTAAATATGTTTAACTAAGGATTTAAAGAATTTCGATATCGATTGCTTAATTTGCATATTCAAGAAAATCGACTTTTTACCTGAACTTAAGATTACGGAGTTCTTCAAAATGCACTGCCGTTATGCCGTCGTGGCTTTATGTCAACTTCAGTTCGTTAAAGGTGGTTTATTAACTTAGATATTTTTAACTTATGATTAGAAGCATTTCGATATTGATTGCCAAATGTATATATACAAGAAAATCGATTTTATACCTAAATATAAGATTACGGAGTTCTTCCAAATGCACTGCGGTTATGCCGCCATGGCTTTATGTTAACTTCAGTTCGTTAAAGAAGGTTTATTAACTTAAATATTTTAAACTAATGATTTGAAGAATATCAAAATCGATTGCTAAATGTGTATATTCAAGAAAATCGACTTTATACCTAAATATAAGATTACGGAATTATTCCAAATGTACTGCCGTTATGCCGCCAAGGCTTTATGTCAACTTCTGTTCGTGAAAGAAGTTTTATTAACTTAAATATGTTATACTAATGATTTGAAGCATTTCGATATCGATTGCTTAATGTGTATATACAAGAAAATCGAATTTATACCTAAACATAAAATTACGGAATTCTTCTAAATGCACTGCTGTTATGCCTTCATGGCTTTATGTAAACTTCAGTTCGTTAAAGAAGGTTTATTAACTTAAAGATGTTAAACTAATGATTTGAAGCATTTCGATATCGATTGCTAAATGTGTATATATAAGAAAATCGACTTTATACCTAAACACAATATTACGGGATTCTTCTAAATGCACTGCTGTTATGCCTTCATGGCTTTATGTAAACTTCAGTTCGTTAAAGAAGGTTTATTAACTTAAAGATGTTAAACTAATGATTTGAAGCATTTTGGTATCGTTTTCTAAATGTGTATATACAAGAAAATCGACTTTATACCTAAATATAAGATTAAGGAATTCTTCTAAATGCCCTGCTGTCATACCGACTTTATACCTAGACACAATATTACGGGATTCTTCCAAATGCACTGCCGTTATGCCGCCATGGCATTATGTTAACTTCAGTGCGTTAAGGAAGGTTTATTTACTTAAGTATGTTAAACTAATGATTTAAAGCATTTCGATATCGATTGCTAAATGTGTATATATAAGAAAATCGACTTTATACCTAAACATAAAATTACGGAATTCTTCTAAATGCACTGCCGTTATACCGCAATTGCTTTATTTAGACTTCAGTAAGATAAATAAAGTTAATTAACTTAAATATGTTAAACTAATGATTTGAAGCATTTCGATATCGATTGCTAAATGTCTATATACAAAAAAATCGACTTTAGACCTAAATATAAGATTACAGAATTCTTCTAAATGCACTGCCGTTATACCGTTAAGGCTTTATGTAGATTTCAGAAAGATAAAGAAAGTTAATTAACTTAAATATGTTAAACTAATGATTTGAAGCATTTCTGTATCGATTGCTAAATGTGTATATACAACAAAATCGACTTTATACCTAAATATAAGATTACGGAATGCTTCTAAATGCACTGCCGTTATGCCGCATTGGCTTCATGTCACCTTAAGTACGTTAAAGAAGGCTAATTTATTTAAATATATTAAACTAATGATTTGAAGAATTTCCTTTATGTTAACTTCAGTGCGTTAAATAAGATTAATTAACTTAAATATGTTAAACTAATGATTTGAAGCATTTCCATATCGATTGCTAAAAGAGTATATACAAGAAAATCGACTTTCTTATTGTTATTGCCCAGACTTGAAAGTAAAAAAGACTTCAAACAATAATTTTTTGTAATTTCTTTTCTATAACTCACTTAAATTAATTTTTTTCATTTACATATGTTCTGACTAAATAAATTTCTTAAGAGAAAAAATAGATATTATTATAAATAAATAAATAAAAATAAAGAAAAAACATAGCAATTTTGCTGATTTTTTCATGTTAATCACCAAAAATGGTGATTTTTTGAAATGATTGTATGGGGAACCCCCCAGAGGAGTTCCAGGGGGTGTGCCACTGGCATGGATTGATCGGCCGTCCAAAGTTAGTGGGGGTCGGTCATACATTTGGACTCGATTGGAGCACTCTAATTGGGTCAAAGTGGGATTTTTCAAAATTTGCCCCTACCCAAAAGTTCGACCAAATTGGGGGACATCAAAATTCGTTTTAGAGGTATGGTTCCTTCGGCAAAGTATCTTATTTTGATCCCTAGAGTACGCGGCGTATGAGTGACATTGATTCGCATAAGTGATAACTATGCATACGTTTGTATGTGTGTGCACGTGGCTGCAGCTGTGTGAACTCTATAATAATTGCTACGATTGCTGCAATCATATGAAGTGTTGTGGTATGCTTTGTAGTCGCAGGCATTGATTTCATACGTCAGCAGTAGTTGCATATTGAATGTTGCGCATACGTCCCAGTGGTATTAAAAGCGAAGTTAAAGAGTCTTTATGTAAATAATTTGTAGCAGCACGTAAATTTACATAATTTAGTTATTTTAGTTCCTTTGACTTCAGATTAAACTTATACTTAAACTTAAACTTAAATTTAAACTAAAACTTAAACCTAAACTTAAACTTAAACTTAAACTTAAACTTAAACTTAAACTTAAACTTAAACTTAAACTTAAACTTAAACTTAAACTTAAACTTAAACTTAAACTTAAACTTAAACTTAAACTTAAACTTAAACTTAAACTTAAACTTAAACTTAAACTTAAACTTAAACTTAAACTTAAACTTAAACTTAAACTTAAACTTAAACTTAAACTTAAACTTAAACTTAACCTTAAACTTAAACTTAAACTTAAACTTAAACTTAAACTTAAACTTAAACTTAAACTTAAACTTAAACTTAAACTTAAACTTAAACTTAAACTTAAACTTAAACTTAAACTTAAACTTAAACTTAAACTTAAACTTAAACTTAAACTTAAACTTAAACTTAAACTTAAACTTAAACTTAAACTTAAACTTAAACTTAAACTTAAACTTAAACTTAAACTTAAACTTAAACTTAAACTTAAACTTAAACTTAAACTTAAACTTAAACTGAAACTTAAACTTAAACTTAAACAGAAACTTAAACTTAAACTTAAACTGAAACTTAAACTTAAAGTTAAACATAAACTTAAGCTTAAACTTAAACTTAAACTTAAACTTAAACAACTTCAACTGAAACTTAAACTGAAACTTAAACTTAAACGTAAACTTAAACTTAATTTTAAACTTAAACTTAAACTTAAACTTAAATTAAAACTTAAACTTAAACCTAAACTTAAACTTAAACTCACTAGTATGTATCACTAGTACGCGCTGTTCACATCGTAAATATTTCATAATATAAACACTCTTACAGCTTTTTAATCGTGAATTGTTTTATTTACAGGGAATTAAAAAATTCATCTCGGCCAAAAAATGGAATTAATTCGTGAACATTTTCGTGCGATCATTTTTCACAACTTTCGCCGTGGATTATCACGACAAGAGTGCATCGATGAACTAAAATCTTTGTATGGCTATGAAGAACCATCCTATAGCACTGTGAAAAACTGATACAACGAATTCAATCGTGGCCGACGCTCGCTCAAAGACGAATTCCGTGAAGGTCGTCCAAAAACAGCCGTTTTGCCAGAAAACATCGATGCCGTACGTGAACTGATAATGCAAGACCGTCATGTAACATACCTTCAGATAGAGGCATGCCTATGCATTTCTTCCACCAGCATACATTCGATATTGTATGAACACCTGCCCGTAAAAAAGGTTTGATCTCGTTGGATCCCGCACAGTTTGACAATCGCTCAAAAAAAGGCTCGTGTGGATTGGTGTAAAAGAAATGCTGAAAAAATACGATCGCGGTACTTCAAAAGACGTTTATAAGATCGCCACAGGTGACGAATCATGGATCTATGCGTATGAGCCCGAAACAAAACAGCAATCGACCGTGTGAGCCTTCCAAGACGAGCCAAATATCCAACGAAAAAAAAAAAAAAAAACCATTTTCGTTGATAAATATGCCTATTTTCATTATTAGGCCGGAAATATATGTAGCAGCCTTCGTAATATGTATGTTGAAAGTGCCAGTTGCCCATGCATAAGTTATTAATTCTTTATATGCTTTTATATGCCAATGTGCTTATTTCTCCATACTCAATTTCTAAATCTATGTAGCTTTGCTTAATCACTTCTTACGGCAATTCATCTTCGTTGTTGTTGGTTATGAATAAAGTTTCTGCAAAGTAAAATGAATTCGATAATGAAAATGGTTATACTTCACTTCATCAACTATATATCAGTTTATCAACTATAAGCCGTTAATCTTGCGAATAATACTAAACTATAGAAAGTCAACATTTATTTAGAAAGTTTTCAAAATGAATATTATATGTTATAAAGAAAAAAAAACAACTTTTTTCTTAACATAATAATATTGTGAATTAATTTCTTCTTCCTAAAACTTAAACTTAAACTGAACTGAAACTGAACTGAACAGAAACTGAAACTGAAACTGAACTGAAACTGAAACTGAACAAAAGCTGAAACTGAAACTGAAAACCGAAACTGTAGTAATTCTAAAATAAAATTATATATGTAAATGACACCCTACAACAACAATTAGCAATTAATACTGCCCGAACATTTATTCGGGATGACCTTCATTGGAAAGGTATGATAATGGCATGATGCGTTTGAAAGTTTGCACACGGCACACTAAGCGACATAAACTTGCGGTAACTAAATCTATGGAAAGCGTCCGCTGATCGCATACCTGACACCATCAACAACAACCTGTTTTTTCCATTTGGTATTTGCGTAGGCTTGGTAGGCTTAGTTTTTTAAGTAGAAGAAACAGTATCGAATCAGAAAAAATGCAGAATAAATGTGACTGCCGGAGGATTCCGTAATCTTATATTTAGTTACGAAGTCGATTTTGTTGTATATACACATTTAGCAATCGATATCGAAATGCTTCAAATAATTATTTTAATAAATTTAAGTTAATAAACCTTCTTTAACGAACTGAAGTTTACATAAAGCCATGACGGCATAACGGCAGCGCATTTAGAAGAATTCTGCTAACTTATATTTAGATATAAAGTCGATTTTCCTGTATATATGCATTTAGCAATCGATATCGAAATGCTTCAAATCTTTATTTTAACATATTTAAGTTAATAGCCTTTCTTTAACGAACTGAAGTTTACATAAAGCCATGACGGCTTAACGGCAGTGCATTTGGAAGAGTTCCGTAATCTTATATTTAGGTGTAAAGTCGATTTGTTGTACACACACATTTAGCAATCGATATCGAAATGCTTCAAATCATTAGTTTAACATATTTAAGTTTATAAACCTCCTTCAACTAACTGAAGTTGACATAAAGCCTTGGCTTCATAACGGCAGCGCATTTAGAAGAATTCCGTAATTTTATATTTAGGTGTAAAGTCGATTTTCTTGTATATACACATTTAGCAATCGATATCGAAATGCTTCAAATCATTAGATTAACATATTTAAGTAAATTAACTTTCGTTATCCTACTGAAGTCTACATTAAGCCTTAACGGTATAACGGCAGTGCATTTAGAAGAATTCCGTAACCTTATATTTAGGTATAAAGTCGATTTTCTTCTATATACACATTTAGCAATCGATATCGAAATGCTTCAAATCATAAGTTTAACATATTTAAGTTAATTAGCATTCTTTACCTTACTGAAGCTTACATAAAGCCTTAACGGTTTAACGGCAGTTCATTTGGAAGAATTCCGTTATCTTATACATAAAGTCGATTTTCTTGTATATACACATTAAGCAATCGATATCGAAATGCTTCAAATCATTAGATTAACATATTTAAGTAAATTAACTTTCGTTATCCTACTGAAGTCTACATTAAGCCTTAACGGTATAACGGCAGTGCATTTAGAAGAATTCCGTAACCTTATATTTAGGTATAAAGTCGATTTTCTTCTATATACACATTTAGCAATCGATATCGAAATGCTTCAAATCATTTATTTTACATATTCAAGTTAATAAACTTTCTTTAACTTATTAAAGTTACATAAAGCCATAACGGCAAACCGGCAGTGCATTTAGAAGAAATCCGTAATCTTAGATTTCGGTATAAAGTCAGAATTGTTGTATATACACATTTAGCAATCGATATCGAAATGCTTCAAATCATTAGATTAACCCTTATGTTAGTAACCAACTTTACCAACGTCGGTTAGCAACCGGGTACCGGGGTACCCACGATATGAGTATTAAAAATTTTGTTTGTTTTATTTAAAAAAATGTTTTCTAAAAACTTTCTATAAAATTTTGTTCTTCAAATATTATTAGTCGGTGATAATTTAAAGAAAAAAATAACAACGTAGAATCGTGAATTATATCTGAAACCTTTTTGTGTTACCCCAGGTAGTCGGCCGTTTTTTAATTTTCGGAGCCGAGAAGATGCCGGAAAAGCTCAAGATTATTTCTACGCTTTCTTTCGCGCACTAGATTCGAGCAGTTTTTAGTACGTCACAGATTTGTGGTGGGATCAGACGTGTTTCATTTGGTGTTCTCTTGACAGTTAAAAATAAAGCTATGGAACAATTATCGAGAGCTCATTATGCTCGGTAAGTAAACGTTACATATATTTAACATTTGTAAATATTTTAATTAGAATTTTGTGTAATATAATTATGTACGACATATACCGCATAATATTTAATTTATTAGGTTAAGTGCAACCGAAAGGAATGAATACTTGAGGAAAATACTTGAAGAGGGAGTAGTGATTCGAGTAGTGTTTCTGATAGCGATGACGAAGACTAGATTCCAGCAAATAGAGGTAGATATCAAAATCAACGAGGTTATTTAGTGCGTAACGATCCAGAAGATTCTGAAGATACAGAAGAAATCACTGAAGAGAATTCAGCAGTGGAACAAGAAGAATTTGAAAGTAGCGAGTGTGATGATGACGACAATGAAGTAGAAACAGCTGAGCCTGAAGGTAGTAAAATATTGGTCCTCATCGCAGTACGGAAACGTTGTCAATTAGCGAGACTTTCAAACAAATTTTTATTTACGAAAATTTGTGATGCAGAAAATGCATATCCTTTGCAAGGGATCACGTACACTGGTAAAACGCACAATACTCGAGAAAACAATCAGGGTGAAAGAGTAGTGAAAGAATTGGGGGCTCCGTACCAAGGTAGTGGTAGAAACATCTGCATGGATAACTTCTTTACTACTGTACCAGTTGCTAAACATTTGTTTTCGTGGAATATGACCATTGTTGGCACGCAAAAAAAGAATAAACCTTACATCTCTAGTGTTATGGGAGCGAATAAAACACGGGAGCAGTATTCGACAGTTTCTGGGTTTCACGAAAAGGTTACCATGTGTTCCTAAAAAAAATAAAGCTGTCATTCTGATATCAACAATGCATTCAGATATATCAATTGGTGATGACGCCAAACAAAAACCAGAAATAATAAATTTTTATAATAAATATAAAGTTTGAGGTGACACAATGGACCAAATGGTGCGGAGATACACTAGTCAACGACGACCTTCGAGATGGCCAATGGCTCTGTTCTTCAACATGATAGATATTTCTTCACTTGCGGCATATATAATTTATTATGAAAATAATAAAATGATTGTCAAAAAACCGACAGAACTTCGTCAATTTATGCGCAAACTAAGTGAAGAACTAGCATTGCCGATGGTTGAACATCGCACGGCGAATCCACAAGCAATGAGCCACTTCTCCACAAAAACTGCCGCTGAAAGTGTATTAGGCCATACACTGACAGAAACACTTGTGATAAATCCTGGTCCAGAGACTCCAAAAGATAAAACTGGAAGGAAAAAAGGAGCAGGATCTTGTCATATCTGCAATGCTTTGCCAATAAAAAGACGGCGAAAGACACGGAAGGCCTGTGCCGATTGTCCCCAACCTGTTTGTGACGAGCACTCAGTTAATCGTGTACAAAGTGTTCAATGTCATTAATTATACAAAAGTGTAATATTTCTTTATTTTTTAATTAATAGAAATTATATGCAATTTATTTCCTATGCTTTCTACTGTGGGTACGCGGTTGCTAATAGGGCGATGGCTAAAGTTTAAGCTTATTTAAAAAAATAAAATAAAAATAAATCAATTAAACGAACTCACAAATAGCTTTCTTTTAAGTTAAAAAACGACGATCTGAGAGCTTAAAATGAACTTTTGAATTTTTGTTAAGCTATTCACATAAATACACCGCGGTGGGTACCGGGGTACCAGGTTACTAACATAAGGGTTAACATATTTTAGTTAATTAACCTTCTTTAACGTACTAAAGGTGACATAAAGCCCTAACGGTATAAAGGCAGTGCATTTAGATGAATTCCGAAACCTTATATTTAGGAATAAAGTCGATTTTCTTCTATACACACATTTAGCAATCGATATCGAAATGCTTCAAATCATTAGTTTAACATATTTAAGTAAATAAACCTTCTTTAACGAACTGAAGTTGACATAAAGCCTTGGCGACATAAAGGCAGTGCATTTAGAAGAATTTCGTAATCTTATATTTAGCTCTAAAGTCGATTTTGTTTATATACTCGTTTCGCTATCGATATCGAAATGCTTCAAATCATTAGTTTAACATATCGAAGTTATTTAACCTTCTTTAGCGAACCGAAGTTGACATAAAGCCAAAACATCATAACGGCAGTGCATTTTGAAGAATTCCATTATCTTATATTTAGGTATAAAGTCGAATTTCTTGTATATACACATTTAGCAATAGATTTAGAAATGCTTCAAATCATTAGTTTAATATATTTAAGTTAATAAACCTCCTTCAACGAACTGAAGTTTACATAAAGCCATGGGGGCATAACGGCAGTGCATTTAGAAAAATTCCGTAATTTTGTGTTTAGGTATAAAGTCGATTTTCTTGTATATACTCGTTTAGCAATCGATATCGAAATGCGTCAAATCATTAGTTTAACATATTTAAGATACTAAACCTTCTTTAACGAACTGAAGTTTACATAAAGCCTTGACGGCATAACGGCAGTGCATTTGGAAGAATTCCGTAATCTCATATTTAGGTATAAGGTTAATTTTCTTGTATATACACATTTAGCAAGATATCGAAAGGCTTCAAATCATTAGTTTAACATATTTAAGTTAATAAACCTTCTTTAACGAATTGAAGTTGACATAAATCCATTGCGGCATAACGGCAGTGCATTTGGAAGAATTCCGTAATCTTGTGTTAAGTATAAGGTCGATTTTCTTGAATATACACATTAAGCAATCGATATCGAAAGGCTTCAAATCATTAGTTTAACATATTTCAGATAACGAACCTTCTTTAACGCACTCAAGTTAACATAAAGCCATGGCGGCATAACGGCGGTGCATTCGGAGAATTCCGTTATCTTATATTTAGGTTTAAGGTCGATTTTCTTGTATATACACATTGAGCGATCGATATCGAAATGCTTTAAATAATAAGTTTAACATATCTAAGTTAATTAACATTCTTAAACGGACTGAAGTTAACACAAAGCCATGGCGGCATAACGGCAGTGCATTTGGAAGAATTCCGTAATCTTATATATAGGTATAAATTCGATTTTCTTGTATATACGCGTTTAGTAAAAGATATCGAAAAGCCTCAAATCATTAGTTTAACATATTTAAGTTAATAAACCTTCTTTAACGAACTGAAGTTGACATAAAGCCTTGGTGGCATAACGGCAGTGCATTTAGAAGAATTCCGTAGTCTTATGTTTAGGTATAAAGTCGGTTTTCCTGAATATGCACATTTAGCAACCGGTATCGAAATGCCTCAAATAACTGTTTTAACATATTTAGGTTAATTAACCCTTTTTATCTTACTGAAGTTTACATAAAGCCATAACGGCATAACGGCAGTATATTTGGATGAATTCCGTAATCTTATGTTTAAGTATAAAGTCGATTTTCTGGTATATGTACATTTAGCAATCGATATCGAAATGCCTCAAATCATTAGTTTAAATATTTAAGCTAATTAACCTTCTTCATCGAACTTAGATTTACATAAAGCCATAATGGCTTAACTGCAGTGCATTTGAAAGAATATCGTAATTTTATACTTAATTTTAAAGTCAGTTTTCTTGTATATACACATTTGGCAAAGGATATCGAAATGCTTTAAATCATTAGTTTAACATATTTAAGTTATATAACTTTCTTTAACCTACAGAAGGTGACAGAAAGCCATGGCGGCATAACGGCAGTGCATTTGAAAGAATTCCGTAATCTTATATTTAGGTATTAAGTCGATTTTCTTGTATATACACATTTAGCATTCGATATCGAAATGCGTCAAAAAATTAGTTTAACATATTCAAGTTAATAACTCTTCTTTAACGAACTGAAGTTGACATAAAGCCATGGCGGCATAAAGGCAGTGCATTTAGAAGAATTCCGTAATATTATGTTTAGGTGTAAAGTCGATTTATTTGAATATACACATTTAGCGATCGATATCGAAATGCTTCAAATCATAAGTTTAACATATTTAAGTTAATAAACCTTCTTTAACGCACTGAAGTAAACATAAAGCCATGACGGCATACCGGCAGTGCATTTAGAAGAATTCCGTGATCTCATATTTGGGAAAAAATCGATTTTCTTGTATATACACATTTACCAATCGATATCGAAATCATTCAAGTCTTAAGTTTAAAATATTTAAGTTAATAAACCTTCTTCAACGAACTGAAGTTTACATAAAACCATGACGGCATACCGGCAGTGCATTTAGAAGAATTCCGTAATCTTATTTTTAGGTATAAAGTCGATTTTTTTGTATACACACATTTAGCAATAGATATCGAAATGCTTCAAATCTCTAGTTTAACATATTTAAGTTAATAAACCTTCTTTAACGAACTGATATTTACATAAAGCCATGACGGCATACCGGCAGTGCATTTAGCAGAATTCCGTGATCTTATATTAAGGTATAAAGTCGATTTTCTTGTATAGACACATTCTGCAATCGGTATCGAAACGCTTCAAATCTTTAGTTTAAGATATTTAAGTTATTAAACCTTTTTTAACGAACTGAAGTTTACATAAAGCCATCACGGCATAACGGCAGTGCATTTAGAAGAAAAACGTATTCTTATAATTAGGTGTAAAGTCGATTTTCTTGTACACACACATTAGCAATCGATATCGAAATGCTTCAAATCTTTAGTTTAACATATTTAAGTTAATAAACCTTTTTTAATGAACTGAAGTTTACATAAAGCCATGGCGGCATAACGGCGGTGCATTTGGAGAATTCCGTTATCTTATATTTAGATATAAAGTCGATTTTCCTGTATATAAGCATTTAGCAATCGATACCGAAATGCTTCAAATCATTAGTTTAACATATTTAAGTTAATTAACATTCTTTATCTTATAGAAGTTTACATAAAGCCTTAAAGGTGTATCGAAATTCTTCAAATCATTAGTTTGACATATTCAAGTTAGTAAACCTTCTCTAACGAACTGAGGTGACATAAAGTCTTGGCGTCATAACTTCAGTGCATTTGGAAGAATTCCGTAATCTCGTATTTAGGTATAAGGTCAATTTTCTTGTATATACACATTTAGCAAGATATCGAAATGCTTCAAATCATTAGTTTAATATATTTAAGTTAATAAACCTTCTTTATCTTATAGAAGTTTACATAAAGCCTTAACGGTATGACGGCAGTGCATTTAGAAGAATTCCGTAATCTTATGTTTAGGCATAAAGTCGATTTTCTTGTAAATAGGCATTTTGCAATCGATATCGAAATGCTTCAAATCATTAGTTTAACATATTTAAGTTCATTAATTTTCTTTATCTTACTGAAGTCTACATAAAGCCTTAACGGTGTATCGAAATTCTTCAAATCATTAGTTTGACATATTCAAGTTAGTAAACCTTCTTTAACGAACTGAGGTGACATAAAGTCTTGGCGTCATAACGGCAGTGCATTTGGAAGAATTCCGTAATCTCGTTTTTAGGTATAAGGTCAATTTTCTTGTATATACACATTTAGCAAGATATCGAAATGCTTCAAATCATTAGTTTAATATATTTAAGTTAATAAACCTTCTTTAACGAATTGAAGTTGACATACAGCCATTGCGGCATAACGGCAATGCATTTGGAAGAATTCCGTAATCTTATGTTAAGTATAAGGTCGATTTTTTTGAATATACACATTAAGCAATAGATATCGAAATGCTTCAAATCATTAGTTTAACATATTTCAAATAATGAACTTTCTTTAACGCACTCAAGTTAACATAAAGCCATGGCGGCATAACGGCAGTGTATTTGGAAGAATTCCGTAATCTTTTATTTAGGTATAAAGCCGATTTTCTTGTATATACACATTTAGCAATCTATATCGAAAGGCTTCAAGTCATTAGTTTAACATATTCAAGTTAGTAAACCTTCTTCAACGAACTGAAGTTGACATAAAGCCATGGCGGCATAACGGCAATGCATTTGGAAGAATGGTGTGATCATATATTCAGATATAAAGTCGATTTTCTTGTGTATACACATTAAGCAATCGATATCGAAATGCTTCATATCATTAGCTTAACATATTTAAGTTAATAAACTTCCTTTAACGAACTGAAGTTTGCATAAAGCCATGGCGGCATAACGGCAGTGCATTTAGAGGAATACCGTTATCTTATATTTTGGTATAAATTCGATTTTCTTGTATATACACATTAAGCAATCGATATCGAAATACTTCAAATCATTAGTTCTACATATTTAAGTTATTAAACCTTCTTTAACGAACTGAAGTTTACATAAAGCCATGACGGCATACCGGCAGTGCATTAAGAAGAATTTCGTGATTTCATTTTTAGGTGTAAAGTCAATTTTCTTGTACACACACATTAAGAAATCGATATCGAAATGCTTCAAATCATTAGTTTAACATATTTCAAATAATGAACTTTCTTTAACGCACTCAAGTTAACATAAAGCCATGGCGGCATAACGGCAGTGCATTTGGAAGAATTCCGTAATCTTTTATTTAGGTATAAAGCCGATTTTCTTGTATATACACATTTAGCAATCTATATCGAAAGGCTTCAAGTCATTAGTTTAACATATTCAAGTTAGTAAACCTTCTTCAACGAACTGAAGTTGACATAAAGCCATGGCGGCATAACGGCAGTGCATTTGGAAGAATTCCGTAATCTTTTATTTAGGTATAAAGCCGATTTTCTTGTATATACACATTTAGCAATCGATATCGAAATGCTTCAAATCATTAGTTTAACATATTCAAGTTAGTAAACCTTCTTCAACGAACTGAAGTTGACATAAAGCCATGGCGACATAACGGCAGTGCATTTGGAAGAATTCCGTAATCTTATATTTAGCAATCGATATCGAAATGCTTCAAATAACTGGTTTAACATACTTAAGTTAATTAGCCTACTTTATCTTACTGAAGTTTACATAAAGCCTAAGCGATATAACGGCAGTGCATATGGAAGAATTCTGTAATCTTATATTTAGGTATAAAGTCGATTTTCTTGTATATACACATTTAGCGTTCGATATCGAAATGCTTCAAATCATTTGATTAACATATTTAAGTTAATAAACCTTCTTTAACGAACTGAAGTTTACATAAAGCCATGACGGCATAACGGCAGTGCATTTAGAAGAATTCCGCGAACTTATATAGAAATATAAAGTCGATTTTCTTGTATATACGCATTTAGCAATCGATATCGAAATGCTTCAAATCATATGATTAACATATTTAAGTTAATTAACCTTCTTTATATTACTGAAGTCTACATAAAGCCTTAACGGTATACCGGCAGTGCATTTAGAAGATTTCCGTAATCTTATATTTAGGTATAAGAACGATTTTGTTGTATATACCCATTAAGCAATCGATATCGAAATGTTTCAAATCATTAGTTTAATATATTTAAGTTACTAATCCTACTTTAACGAACTGAAGTCTACATAGAGCCTTAACGGTATAACGGCAGTGCATTTAGAAGAATTCCGTAATCTTATATTTAGGTATAAGGTCGAATTTGTTGTATATACACATTTAGCAATCGATATCGAAATTCTCCCAATCATTAGTTTAACAAATTTAAGTTAATAAACCTTCTTTAACGCACTGAAGTTAACATAAAGCCATGGCGGCATAACGGCAGTGCATTTGGAAGAATTCCGTAACCTTATATTTAGGTATAAAAATGATTTTCTTGTAAATAAACATTTGGCAATCGATATCGAAATGCTTCAAATCTTTAGTTTAACATATATAAGTTAATAAACCTTCTTTATCTTACTGAAGTTTTCATTAAGCCTTAGCGATACAACGGCAGTGCATTTGGAAGAATTCCGTAATCTTATATTTAGGTATAAGTTCGAATTTGTTGTATACACAAATTTAGCAATCGATATCGAAATGCGTCAAATAATTAGTTTAACATATTCACGTTAATAAACCTTTTTAAACGAAATGAAGTTAACATAAAGCCATGGCGGCATAACGGCAATTCATTTAGAAGAATTCCGTAATCTTATATTTATGTATAAGGTCGAATTTGTTGTATATACACATTTAGCAATCGATATCGAAATGTTTCCAATCATTATTTTAACATATTTAAGTTAATAAACCTTCTTTAACGCACTGAAGTTAACATAAAGCCATGGCGGCATAACGGCAATTCATTAAGAAGAACTCCGTAATCTTATATTTATGTGTAAGGTCGATTTTGTTGTATACACAAATTTAGCAATCGATATCGAAATGCTTCAAATAATTAGTTTAACATATTCAAGCTAATAAACCTTCTTTAATGAACTGAAGTTAACATAAAGCCATAGCGGCATAACTGCAGTGCATTTAGAAGAATTCCGTAATCTTTTATTTAGGTATAAAGTCGATTATCTTGTATATACATATTATGCAATCGATATCGAAATACTTCAAATCATTAGTTTAACATATTAAAGTTAATTAACCTTCTTTATCTTACTAAGGATTACATAAAGCTTTAACGGTATAACGGCAGTGCATTTGGAGAATTCCGTAATCTTATATATAAAGTCGATTTTCTTGTATATATAAATTAAGCAATAGATATCGAAATGCTTCCAATCATTAGATTAACATATTTAAATTAATTAATCTTCTTTAACGTACTGAAGGTGACATAAAGCCAATGCGGCATAAAAGCAGTGCATTTAGAAGAATTCCTTAATCTAAGATTCAGCTATAAAGTCGATTTTCTTGTATATACACATTTAGCAATCGATATCGAATGCTTCAAATCATTAGTTTAACATATTTAAGTTAATTAACCTTTTTTACCTTACTGAAGTTTACATAAATCCTTAACGGTATAACGGCATTGCATTTGGAAGAATTCCTTAATCTTATATATAAAGTCGATTTTCTTGTATATATAAATTAAGCAATCGATATCGAAATGCTTCAAATCATTAGATTAACATATTTAAATTAATAAACTTTCTTTATCTTACTGAAGTCTATATAAATCCTTGATAGTATAACGGCAGTGCATTTAGAAGAATTCCTTAATCTTAGATTCAGCTATAAAGTCGATTTTCTTGTATATACACATTTAGCAATCGATATCGAAATGCTTCAAATCTTCATTTTAACACATTTAAGTTTACAAACCTTCTTTAACGAACTGAAGTTTACATAAAGCAATGGCGGCATAACGGCAGTGCATTTAGAAAAATTCAGTAATCTTATGTTGAAGTATAAAATCGATTTTCTTGTATATACACATTTAGCAATCGATATCAAAATGCTTCAAATCATTAGATTAACATATTTAAGCTAATTAACTTTCTTTATCTTACTGAAGTCTATATAAATCCTTGATAGTATAACGGCAGTGCATTTAGAAGAATTCCTTAATCTTAGATTCAGCTATAAAGTCGATTTTCTTGTATATACACATTTAGCAATCGATATCGAAATGTTTCCAATCATTATTTTAACATATTTAAGTTAATAAACCTTCTTTAACGCACTGAAGTTAACATAAAGCCATGGCGGCATAACGGCAATTCATTAAGAAGAACTCCGTAATCTTATATTTATGTGTAAGGTCGATTTTGTTGTATACACAAATTTAGCAATCGATATCGAAATGCTTCAAATAATTAGTTTAACATATTCAAGCTAATAAACCTTCTTTAATGAACTGAAGTTAACATAAAGCCATAGCGGCATAACTGCAGTGCATTTAGAAGAATTCCGTAATCTTTTATTTAGGTATAAAGTCGATTATCTTGTATATACATATTATGCAATCGATATCGAAATACTTCAAATCATTAGTTTAACATATTAAAGTTAATTTACCTTCTTTATCTTATTTAAGTTTACATAAAGCCTTAACGGTCTAACGGCAGTGCATTTGGAAGAATTCCGTAATCTTATATATAAAGTCGATTTTCTTGTATATATAAATTAAGCAATCGATATCGAAATGCTTCAACTCATAAGATTAACATATTTAAATTAATTAACCTTCTTTAACGTACAGAAGGTGACATAAAGCCAATGCGGCATAAAAGCAGTGCATTCAGAAGAATTCCTTAACCTTAGATTCAGTTATAAAGTCGATTTTCTTGTATTCACACATTTAGCAATCGATATCGTATGCTTCAAATCATTAGTTTAACATATTTAAGTTAATTAACCTTTTTTACCTTACTGAAGTTTACATTAAGCCTTAACGGTATAACGGCAGTGCATTTGGAAGAATTCCATAATCTTATATATAAAGTCGATTTTCTTGTACATACACATTAAGCAATCGATATCGAAATGCTTCAAATCACTAGATTAACATATTTAAGATGATCAACTTTCTTTATCTTACTGAAGTCTACATAAATCCTTGACAGTATAACGGCAGTGCATTTAGAAGAATTCAGTAATCTTATGTTGAAGTATAAAATCGATTTTCTTGTATATACACATTTAGCAATCGATATCGAAATGCTTCAAATCTTTATTTTAACACATTTAAGTTTACAAACCTTCTTTAACGAACTGAAGTTTACATAAAGCCATGACGTCATAACGGCAGTGCATTTAGAAAAATTCAGTAATCTTATGTTGAAGTATAAAATCGATTTTCTTGTATATACACATTTAGCAATCGATATCGAAATGCTTCAAATCTTTATTTTAACACATTTAAGTTTACAAACCTTCTTTAACGAACTGAAGTTTACATAAAGCCATGGCGGCATAACGGCAGTGCATTTGGAAGAATTCCGTAATCTTATATTTAGGTATAAAGTTGAATTTCCTGAATAGTTTAACATATTTAAGTTAATAAACCTTCTTTAAAAACTGAAGTTGACATAAAGCCATAGCGGCATAACTGCAGTCCATTTAGAAGAATTCCGTAATCTTTTATTTAGGTATAAAGTCGATTTTCTTGTATATACATATTATGCAATCGATATCGAAATACTTCAAATCATTAGTTTAACATATTAAAGTTAATTAACCTTCTTTATCTTACTAAGGATTACATAAAGCTTTAACGGTATAACGGCAGTGCATTTGGAGAATTCCGTAATCTTATATATAAAGTCGATTTTCTTGTATATATAAATTAAGCA
Organism: Bactrocera zonata; assembly: GCA_037783105.1. NCBI lineage: Eukaryota > Metazoa > Arthropoda > Insecta > Diptera > Tephritidae > Bactrocera > Bactrocera zonata. The sequence continues at coordinate 313,719 of JBAWJQ010005390.1, read as the reverse complement.
ATCGATATCGAAATGCTTCCAATCATTAGATTAACATATTTAAATTAATTAATCTTCTTTAACGTACTGAAGGTGACATAAAGCCAATGCGGCATAAAAGCAGTGCATTTAGAAGAATTCCTTAATCTAAGATTCAGCTATAAAGTCGATTTTCTTGTACATACACATTTAGCAATCGATATCGAATGCTTCAAATCATTAGTTTAACATATTTAAGTTAATTAACCTTTTTTACCTTACTGAAGTTTACATGAAGCCTTAACGGTATAACGGCAGTGCATTTGGAAGAATTCCGTAATCTTATATATAAAGTCGATTTTCTTGTATATATAAATTAAGCAATCGATATCGAAATGCTTCAAATCATTAGATTAACATATTTAAATTAATTAACTTTCTTTATCTTACATAAGTCTACATAAATCCTTGATAGTATAACGGCAGTGCATTTAGAAGAATTCCTTAATCTTAGATTCAGCTATAAAGTCGATTTTCTTGTATATACACATTTAGCAATCGCTATCGAATGCTTCAAATCATAAGTTTAAAATATTTAAGTTAATTAATCTTTTTTACCTTACTGAAGTTTACATAAAGCCTCAACGGTATAACGGCAGTGCATTTGGAAGAATTCTGTAATCTTATATTTAGGTATAATGTCGATTTTCTGGTATATACACATTTATCAATCGATATCAAAATGCTTCAATTCATTAATTTAACATATTTACGTTAATTAACCTTCTTTATCTTATTTAAGTTTACATAAAGCCTTAAGGGTCTAACGGCAGTGCATTTGGAAGAATTCCGTAATCTTATATATAAAGTCGATTTTCTTGTATATATAAATTAAGCAATCGATATCGAAATGCTTCAAATCATAAGATTAACATATTTAAATTAATTAACCTTCTTTAACGTACTGAAGGTGACATAAAGCCAATGCGGCATAAAAGCAGTGCATTTAGAAGAATTCCTTAACCTTAGATTCAGTTATAAAGTCGATTTTCTTGTATATACAGATTTAGCAATCGATATCGTATGCTTCAAATCATTAGTTTAACATATTTAAGTTAATTAACCTTTTTTACCTTACTGAAGTTTACATAAAGCCTTAACGGTATAACGGCAGTGCATTTGGAAGAATTCCGTAATCTTATATATAAAGTCGATTTTCTTGTACATACACATTAAGCAATCGATATCGAAATGCTTCAAATCACTAGATTAACATATTTAAGATGATAAACTTTCTTTATCTTACTGAAGTCTACATAAATCCTTGACAGTATAACGGCAGTGCATTTAGAAGAATTCCGTAAACTTATATTTAGGTATAAAGTCGATTTTCTTGTATATTCCCATTTAGCAATCGATATCGAAATGCTTCAAGTCTTTAGGTTAACATATTTAAGTTTACAAACCTTCTTTAACGAACTGAAGTATACATAAAGCCATGACGGCATAACGGCAGTGCATTTAGAAGAATTCCGTAATTTTATATTCAAGTATAAGGTCAATTTTCTTGTATATTACCATTTAGCAATCGATATCGAAATGATTCAAGTCTTTAGGTTAACATATTTAAGTTAATTTGCCTTCTTTAACGAACTAAAGTTTACATAAAGCCATGACGGCATAACGGCAGTGCATTTAGAAGAATTCCGTAATCTTATATTTAAGTATAAAGTCGATTCTCTTGTATATACACATTTAGCAATCGATATCGAAATTCTTCAAATCATTAGATTAACATATTAAAGTTAATTAACTTTCTATATCTTACTGAAGTCTACATAAATCCTCAAGGGTATAACGGCAGTGCATTTGGAAGAATTCCGTATTCTTATATGTAGGTATAAAATCGATTTTCTGGTATATACACATTTAGCAATCGATATCAAAATGCCTCAAATCTTTAGTTTAACATATTTAAGTTTATAAGCCTTCCTTAACGAACTGAAGTTTACATAAATCCATGTCGGCATAATGGCAGTGCATTTAGAAAAAACCCGTGATCGTATATTTAGGTATAAACTCGATTTTCTTGTATCTACACATTTAGCAATCGATATCGAAAAGCTTCAGTTTACATAAAGCCATAACGGCCTAACGGCAAAGCATTTAGAAGAATTCAGTAATCTTATGTTGAAGTATAAAGTTGATTTTCTTGTATATACACATTTAGCAATCGATATCGTAATACTTCAAATCTTTATTTTAACACATTTAAGTTTACAAACCTTCTTTAACGAACTGAAGTTTACATAAAGCCATGACGTTATAACGGCAGTGCATTTAGAAAAATTCCGTGATTTAAATTAATTTACTACCTTTGTCTTACTGAAGTTCACATAAATCCTTAACGGTATAACGCCAGTGCATTTAGAAGAATTCCGTAATCTTATATTTAGGTATAAAATCGATTTTCTTGTATATACATTAACATATTTAAGTTAATTTACCTTCTTTAACGAACTGAAAATTACATAAAGCCATGGCGGCATAACTGCAGAGCATTAGGAAGAATTCCGTGATCTTATATTTAGGTATAAAGTTGATTTTCTTGTATATACACATTTAGCAATCGATATCGAAATGCTTCAAATCTTTATTTTAACTTATTTAAGTTTACAAACCCTCTTTAACGAAATGAAGTTAACATAAAGCCATAGCGGCATAACGGCAATTCATTAAGAAGAACTCCGTAATCTTATATTCACGTTAATAAACCTTTTTTAACGAAATGAAGTTGACATAAAGCCATGGCGGCATAACTGCAGTGCATTTAGAAGAGTTCCGTTATCTTATATTTAGGTATAAGATCGAATTTGTTGTATATACACATTTAGCAATCGATATCGAAATGCTTCCAATCATTAGTTTAACATATTTAAGTTAATAAACCTTCTTTAACGCACTGAAGTTAACATAAGCCATAGCGGCATAACGGCAATTCATTAAGAAGAACTCCGTAATCTTATATTCACGTTAATAAACCTTTTTTAACGAAATGAAGTTGACATAAAGCCATGGCGGCATAACTGCAGTGCATTTAGAAGAATTCCGTAATCTTATATTTAGGTATAAAGTTGATTTTCTTGTATATACACATTTAGCAATCGATATCGAAATGCTTCAAATCATTAGTTTAAATATTTAAGTTAATTACTCTTCTTCATCTTACTTAGATCTGCATAAAGCCATAATGGCTTAACTGCAGTGCACTTGAAGGAATTCTGTAATTTTATATTTAGGTTTAGAGTCAATTTTCTTGTATACACACATTTAGCAATCGATATGGAAATGCTTCAAATCATTAGTTTAACATATTTAAGTTATATAACCTTCTCTAACCTACTGAAGGTAACAGAAAGCCATGGCGGCATAACGGCAGTGCATTTGGAAGAATTCCGTAATCTTATATTTAGGTATAAAGTTGAATTTCCTGAATAGTTTAACATATTTAAATTAATAAACCTTCTTTAAAAACTGAAGTTGACATAAAGCCATAGCGGCATAACTGCAGTGCATTTAGAAGAATTCCGTAATCTTTTATTTAGGTATAAATTCGATTTTCTTGTATATACATATTATGCAATCGATATCGAAATACTTCAAATCGTTAGTTTAACATATTAAAGTTAATTAACCTTCTTTATCTTACTAAGGATTACATAAAGCTTTAACGGTATAACGGCACTGCATTTGGAAAATTTTGTAATCTTATATATAAAGTCGATTTTCTTGTATATATAAATTAAGCAATCGATATCGAAATGCTTCATATCATTAGTTTAACATATTTAAGTTAATTAACTTTCTTTAACGAACTGAAGTCTACATTAAGCCTTAACGGTATAACGGCAGTGCATTTAGAAGATTTCCGTATCCTTATATTTAGGTATAAATTCGATTTCCTTGTATATACACATTAAGCAACCGATATCGAAATTCTTCAAATCATTAGCTTAACATATATAAGTTAATTTACCTTCTTTACCTTACTGAAGTTTACATAAAGCCTTAACGGTATAACGGTAGTGCATTTGAAAGAATTCTGTAATATTATATATAAAGTCGATTTCCTTGTGTATACACATTTAGCAATAGATATCGAAATTCTTTAAATCATTAGTTTAACATATTTTAGTTAATTTACCTTCTTTACCTTACTGAAGTTTACATAAAGCCTTAACGGTATAACGGTAGTGCATTTGGAAGAATTCCGTAATCTTATATATAAAGTCGATTTTCTTGTATATACACATTAAGCAATCGATATCAAAATGGTTCAAATCAATTAAGTTAATAAACCTTCTTTAACGCACTCAAGCTAAAATAAAGCCATGGCGGCATAACGGCAGTGCATTTGGAAGAATTCCCTAATCTTATATTAAAGTCAATTTTCTTATATTTACACATTTAGCAATCGATATCGAAATGCTTCAAATCTTTAGTTTAACATATTTACGTTAATAAACCTTCTTTAACGAACTGAAGGTGACATAAAGCCAATGCGGCATAACGGCAGTGCATTTGGAAGAATTCCGTAATCTTATATTTAGGTATAAAGTCGACTTCCTTGTATATATACATGTAATGGGTTTTCGTTCATAGCTGAGGTATGCTCAGCCGCTCCAGGGTCAGCCTTGGGACCCACGAACCCTTAGCAAATAAAAGATGTAATTTAGTAAATAGTGTCCACACCCCCCTTTCCGTGGACAGCCAGATCAGCGTGTGTTTTACGGCGATGATTGGTGCGACGGTGACTTGTGCAGCGGTGAAGTGCACGACGGTGATTTGCGCAACAACGACTTATGCGCAACGGTGATCTGTACGGTGACTTGTACACTACAATGTGTACGACGGGGATTTGCGCAACAATGACTTATGCGCAACGGTGATCTGTACGGTGACTTGTATACTACAATGTGTACGACGGTGATCTGCACGGTGACTTGTACACTACAATGTGTACGACGGTGATCTGCCCGGTGATTTGTACAGCAACGACGTACGGCGGTGATCTGCACGGTGGTTTGTACAGTCACTTCCCTGCGGAGGAGAAGTGGTTAAATAAAATGTCCAAGGGAAGAAGCACTTGCTGGCCGCGTTGACCTCTCGTTTCCAACTGTCGTTCGCAACTCCTGATCGCAACTCATGATCGCGTTCCCCTAACGGTGCCCAATGGTGTAGGCAGCGGTACTCCTGACACGTGTTTTCGACGCGGCTACGGCAGTGCCATCGCGAGCATTGGCATCACCCAGCGGTGATGCCTTTTCTGCGCGAGGCCTGTGCATTTCCCCCAACTACCGGGCAGGGCCATCGCGAGCACTGGCATCACCCGGCGGTGATGCCTTTTCTGCGCGAGGCCTGCGCTTTCCCCCTTCCACTGTATAGGGCAGTCATCGCGAGCACTGGCATGATGCCTTTTCTGCGCGATGTTCTACCCTTCTTCTACTACCTACTTCTATTTAACTTACTTTTGCCTAATGCTGTTGCTGGCGACCGTCCTGTTCGGCGAACTGGAGCAAATGATCGCACTCGATGTGAAGTGCTTGCTTATATAGCAAGCACAGCGCAGCTTTCAACATCGTAGTGAGGTACGTTGTGTGCGTATGGTGCGGGTACATGATGTACTGTGCGAAGTTGACGTAACTTATTGTAAGGTGGCAAAAAGTCACGTTACAGTCCCCCCCTCGCTTCGGACAATGATCCTTCGCTGGCGGCAGGTGGGAGGAGATTTCCCACGATGGTTCGGCTGAAGGCTGGCTGGCTGTCCTAGTTGGCGTGTGCCGGAAACGGGGAGCGAATGTGGAAACCTTTATTCAATAGTATTTTCTTAACCTATAATACAAGGCGTCTTAGGTCTTATAGCTTACAACTAGTGACACATATCTAATGTAATCGTATAAATGCATAAATAACTATGGTAAACAACTTGTTTTAATTCTTGGCCTACTTGTACAGTAAAAAAGAAATGCACATATATACTTAAAGCTAATGACTTAATTATAATCGGCTGCTCTGAGGGATTACTCGTATAAGTGGAGCACGCATCTGTCTCCGCCGTATCGCACCAGAACCCGGTCGCCTTCTAGCTTTTGTAAGGCTAGACGTCGGCCCCGGAAGACCAGCGTTCGTCTGGAGCGCTTGATAAAATGCTGTCCTGTCATCACCAGCCCTTCCAGGAACCCTGTTATCTCGTTCACCGGTGTCACTTGTGGGTATGATGCGTCAGGCGAGGCCGGTCGTGCGCTGATTTCGGCGGTTGGAGGTCGGGTCGTCGTCGGGGCTGGTGCGTAGTCAGGCGTGTCAGGCGTGGCGGGTCGTGCGCTGATCTCGGCGGTTGGAGGTCGGGTCGTCGTCGGGGCTGGTGCGTAGTCAGGCGTGTCAGGCGTAGCCGGTCGTGCGCTGATCTCGGCGGTTGGAGGTGTCGCTTGTGGGGGAGGCGGCGTCGTCCCGACGTTGGTCTTGGCAATTGCTGGGACAGACGCCCCATCGCCTTTCGAGCATGCCGGCGTTGTTGTGGCGGGCGCCTTTTGCACCCTCTCGGCGAGTGGCTCCGCGGTACGGGCTTCCGTCCTGGCGAAGCCGCCGTCGTTAGGTCGCTTTGTTTGGCGGAGAGCGTTACCTGGGCCTTCGCTGGGTGCGTCGATGTTTGGGCGGCGCACGGCTCTGTCGCAGCATCAGCTTTGCGGTCTGCTTCCCGTGGCATTGGTGCTCGCCTGGTGGTCGGGAGCTTCCGGGCGTTGGTGCTAAGCGGCGTCTGCCGTGGCAATGCTTCCAATACCGCTGGTTCTGTGGCCGGCCGACTTCGGGTGGAGGCTTTGATGACGCAGCGCTCCAGGGGCTGTCTGGGTACCCTAGAACGAGTTCGGGCAGCTGACCCGGTGTCATCGGTTTTTATTGCATGTAACGTGGTCGTATTTGGGTGCACCCGTGGTCGTGCTTCCGGGGGTGGCCGGAAGGGTGGCGGCCTTTGCGGCTCGTCTGGCGGCGAGGGTTGGCGGCTACTCAAGTTTAGTATTCGGTTGGCAGCTGCTTTAGATCTTGCAGATGCACATGAATAGTACGCCCACCCAGTGCGTTCGGATTCACAAGTTCGACTGTATTGGTCGACTTGAATTTTTGGACGATATATGGGCCAGAATATTTCGGAGCAAGCTTCTGTGCGAAGTTGTTTGCTGCGGAAGAGAGCGGATGGTCTCGTTTGAGTACTTTCTCGCCGATAAGTGGCTTCCATGGTCGCCTGCGCAAATCGTAGTATCTCTTTTGGCGTTTTGCTGCAGTAGACAAGTTGCGAGAAACTTCTTGCCAAAGCTCGGTGAGTGTCGGCACGGTGGTGGCGTCTTCGTCGGGCACGTTCCCTTCTTTGCGGATTTGTTTCGGGGTAGCTGGTGTGTACCCGAAGTTTATCTCAGCTGCTGATGTTTTGTCGAGTCGTGTTGTGATGTATTTATCGCGAAGGCTATTTCGGCTAGTTGGTGGTCCCAGGTCCGATGATCGGCCTTTGCTCGTTGGGCGATCATAGTTTTCACGACTCTGTTGGTGCGCTCGGTTGGGTTCTCGTGTGGAGCGTAAATGGCGGTGAAACGATGTTGGATTCCGTGGCCCTCCAGGAACTGTGTAAGCGGCTTGCCGGTGAATTGCTTCCCGTTGTCGGTAAGGAATACATCAGGGCAACCAAACCGGTATATCACGCGTTCTCGTAGCGCCTTTATAACACTGGCGGAGGTTGCATTCCGGACTGGCACGAGTTCCACCCACTTGTAGAACTTATCCGTGAGCACTAGCAAGCACGTGTTGCCATTTGTTGAGCGCGGTAGTGGGCCTACAAAGTCTGCCGTTACAACTTCCCACGGTCGTGAGCATTGCATGGTGGCCATCATCCCGGCAGGTCGGCGCTGGTCTATCTTATATTCGGCACATTGTTGGCATCGACGAATATACTTGAGTGCATCCCTATGCATGCCAGGCCAATAGTACCCTTCTTGTGTGCGTTTGAGTGTTTTGTGTACACCCAGGTGACCGCCGGTGCTAGCGTCGTGATTTTCTCTCAGGACTTCGAGTCGACGGTGCTCTGGTACACATAGTTTCCAGCGTGGTGACCTGGATAACGCATTGCGTGGGGCGATGTGCCGGAAGAGCCGGCCATCGATAAGTTGGTAATCGGGATGTTTCTTCGGTTGATCGTGTACCTGGCGCGTACGTCTTTCATACCATCTATCCGGTTGATCATGGACGGCATGCAAAAGTTCCGCATCGCCTTCTTGGTCCTTCAGTGGGTATCTGGATAGCGCGTCGGCGACTACGTTGAGGGTACCTTTGCGATACTCGATGTCGAAGCCAAACTGTTGTAGCTCTAGGGCCCACCTTGCGAGTCTTCCGGATGGGTTCTGCAGGGTGTGAAGCCATTTAAGCGAATGATGGTCGGTGATTACGGTGAAATGATAGCCCTCCAGGTATGGTCGCATTTTCCTTATACCCCACAATACGGCTAGGCACTCCTGTTCGGTGGCGGAGTATCGCTTCTCCAACTCTGTCAAGCTGCGACTGGTGTATGCTACAACCCGTTCTTGGTCCGAATGGCGTTGAAATAGTACCACGCCTAGTCCCTCTCCGCTGGCATCAGTCTGCAGGCCTCTCGAATTCAGGGCAGCCCAGGATGGGTGCACTAGTTAGTCTTTCCTTTAGCACCTGGAATGCTTCTTCTTGTTCGGCACCCCATGACCAACGCTGGTTCTTTTTCAATAAACGGTTCAGTGGTGCTGATATTGTGGCGAAGTCTGCTACGAAACGTCGGTACCACGAGGCTGCTCCCAGGAAGTGGCGTAGTTCTCGGATGGTGGTTGGTGCTGCCATATCGCTAATGGCTGCCACTTTAGCCGGGTCGGTGTGAATACCCTCGTTGCTGACTACATGGCCCAAGTAATGGAGACGTTGCTGCACGAACTTACTCTTCTCGAAGTTGATCTGCATGCGGTTTTGTTGAAGGCGCGTGAACACTGCTTGCAAGTAGTCTAAGTGTTCTTCGAAAGAGTTTCCCAGTACAATGATGTCGTCCAGATAGACGAAGACCTTCGGCTGTAGTTCTGATCCCAGGATGTTGTCTAAGGCTCGCTGGAATGTTGCTGGCGCCGAATGCAGCCCAAAAGGCATCACTCGCCACTGTAATAAACCTCTCCCCGGTACGGTAAATGCGGTGTAGCGGAATTTGCCAGTAGCCGTTCTTCAGGTCGATGGTCGAGATAAACCGAGCTTCCTTCAACTGGTCTAGGATTGCGTTTATTTGAGGAAGTGGGTATGCGTCTGATATACTTGCTGCGTTAAGTTGCCGGTAGTCTATACACATTCGCCAACTTCCTTGTTTCTTTCGCACTAAGACAATGGGCGAGCTGTAAGCGCTGTTAGAGATTTCGATGCGGCCGGTTGCAATCAATTCGTTCACCTCCTGATTGATTACTTCTTGCATCGCTGGGTTGCGCGGACAATATCTCTGCTTCAATGGGCGATCGTGTTTAAGTCGAATCACATGTTCGGTGGCTGTGCTGGGGCCGGTGATCGTCGAGAACACTGCCGCATTTCCAGTGAGAAGAGTATTCAGTTGATGATTCTCCTTTTCCGTAAGATGTTGCCTCTCGGTTAGCATCGCGAGGTGGTCGGTAGGTGCCTGTGTGCTCAGGCGTGTAGCGGCTAGCGGTTGACTATCGACGGTGATAGTCAGGTTCCGTTTCCTCAGGAAATCCATGTCCAGGATGACAGGTTTCGACAGCGTCGGTAAAGCGGATACGAGTAGATGCGTCGTCTTCTTCCCCAGCTCGATGGTAACGGGATACATTTTCGTGCTAGGTATATACGTCTGGTTAGCTAGCTGAATGCGACGGGTCTGGCGTTTGGATTTAACCCTGTGGCTGTCTAGATGACGCTGGAATTCCTTACCAATGTATGTGAGCGTGGCTCCGGTGTCCACCAGGGCTTCGATCTGCATGCCCGCATTAGTAATGGGCAGATAATAACGGCCATCTTGCTTCCATTCTGGGTACGGAAGCGTTGCTTTGGGTGCTGCTGTGCTGGGTTCAAGCGGAGTAGCTCGCACTGCCACATGTGTAGGACAATTGTAGTCCTGCGACATGATTCCGTCGAGTCCGCAGCGAGAGCAAAATATTCGCTGCTGGTTGCGACATTGGTGTCTTCGGTGTCCCGGCTGCTTACATCGCCAACAAACTTTCTCGCGGCAATACTTATTACTTACCGCCGTCAAACAGTGATTGGTGTTTCTCGCTTTCCTGGTCTACTCGCCTTTCAACAACTCGAATTCTTCCGTTAATTCGAGTAGAGTCCGTCCACGCTGTTGAAATCGCTCCGACGGACATATAAACGATATTCCACTCTTAAGCCGTCATATATGCGTTCGGTGTGGTCTTCATCGCGAAGCTTCGGGTGCTGGAGGATGAGCGTTTGGATGGCCAGCACATAATCCTTTGCCTTCTCTCGGGGCGATTGCTTGCGCTGATGGATGGTTTCCTCCAGATGTGCGAGGTGACGTTTCGGTAAAAAGAATCGCTCAGCCCCGTAACGAAAGTCGTCCCACGTGTTGATGGTGTTGCGTTTCACACGAAACTATTGCAGCGCTTTGTCCTGCAAAATTTCCGGCATCGTGGCAAGAAGCTGGTTGTTTGCTATAGAGCAGCATTCGGCTAGTTCCTCGCATCGGTCTAGAAAGTCGTGTAAATTTTCGCGACCGCTGTAGCGTATGTTCCATCGCCGCACGGAGTTTATAACCTCCACATCTGGCACTCTCGCAGCTGAGGTTATGTCGCCACGTGTTGCTGCCGTTTTGCTGGGGATTCTCACTGTGGTGGTTGGAGCGAGTATGGTGGCGTTATCTTCCTCCTTCATTTCCCTCTCCAAAGCTTTTACCAGATCCTCCGTGGATTTATTGTGGCGCTTTGCCTAGATGCAAGCGCTCAGCTCGCTACGGAGATCTGCTACGGTGCGCCCTTCGACAGCGATCGTTTCATGTTTTTCACTATCACTCACAATTTGTAATGGGGTTTCGTTCATAGCTGAGGAATGCTCAGCCGCTCCAGGGTCAGCCTTGGGACCCACGAACCCTTAGCAAATAAAAGATGTAATTTAATAAATAGTGTCCACACCCCCCTTTCCGTGGACAGCCAGACCAGCGTGTGTTTTACGGCGATGATTGGTGCGACGGTGACTTGTGCAGCGGTGATGTGCACGACGGTGATTTGCGCAACAACGATTTATGCGCAACGGTGATCTGTACGGTGACTTGTACACTACAATGTGTACGACGGTGATTTGCGCAACAACGATTTCTGAGCAACGGTGATCTGTAACGTGGCTTGTACACTACAATGTGTACGACGGTGATCTGCCCGGTGATTTGTACAGCAACGATGTACGGCGGTGATTTGCACGGTGGTTTGTACAGTCACTTCCCTGCGGTGGAGAAGTGGTTAAATAAAATGTCCAAGGGAAGAAGCACTTACTGGCCACGTTGACCTCGCGTTTCCAACTGTCGTTCGCAACTCCTGATCGCAACTCATGATCGCGTTCCCTAACGGTGCCCAACGGTGTAGGCAGCGGTACTCCTGACACGTGTTTTCGACGCGGCTACGGCAGTGCCATCGCGAGCATTGGCATCACTCAGCGGTGATGCCTTTTCTGCGCGAGGCCTGCGCATTTCCCCCAACTACCGGGCAGGGCCATCGCGAGCACTGGCATCACCCGGCGGTGATGCCTTTTCTGTGCGAGGCCTGCGCTTTTCCCCCAACTACCGGGCAGAGCCATCGCGAGCACTGGCATCACCCGGCGGTGATGTCTTTTCTGCGCGAGGCCTGCGCTTTTCTCCTAACTACCGGGCAGGGCCATCGCGAGCACTAGCATCACCCGGTGGCAAAGTTTATTAACTTAAGTATGTAAAAAAAAATGATTTGAAGCATTTCGATATCGATTGCTAAATGTGTAAATACAAGAAAATCGATTTTGTAGCTTTATGTAAACTTCAGTTCGTTAAAGAAGGTTTTTAAACTTAAATATGTTAAACTAAAGTTTTGAAGCATTTCGATATCGATTGCTAGATGTGTATATACAAGAAAATCTATTTTATATCTAAATACAAGATTACGAAATTTTTCTAAATGCACTGGGGTTATACCGTTAAGGATTTATGTGAACTTCAGTAAGATAAAGGAAAATAATTAACTTAAATCACGGAATTTTTCTAAATGCACTGCCGTTATGCCGTCATGGCTTTATGTAAACTTCAGTTCGTTAAAGAAGGTTTGTAAACTTAAATATGTTAAAATAAAGATTTGAAGCATTTCGATATCGATTGCTAAATTTATATATACAAGAAAATCGACTTTTTACCTAAATATAAGATTACGGAATTCTCCCAAATGCACTGCCGTTATGCCGCCATGGCTTTATGTAAACTTCAGTTCGTTAAAGAAGGTTTATTAACTTAATTGATTTGAAGCATTTTGATATCGATTGCTTAATGTGTATATACAAGAAAATCGACTTTATATATAAGATTACGGAATTCTTCCAAATGCACTGCCGTTATGCCGCCATGGCTTTATGTAAACTTCAGTTCGTTAAAGAAGGTTAATTAATTTAAATATGTTAAACTAATGATTTGAAGCATTTCGATATCAATTTCTAAATGTGTAAATACAAGAAAATCGACTTTGATATAAGATTAGGGAATTCTTCCAAATGCACTGCCGTTATGCCGCCATGGCTTTATGTTAGCTTGAGTGCGTTAAAGAAGGTTTATTAACTTAATTGATTTGAACCATTTTGATATCGATTGCTTAATGTGTATATACAAGAAAATCGACTTTATATATAAGATTACGGAATTCTTCCAAATGCACTACCGTTATACCGTTAAGGCTTTATGTAAACTTCAATAAGGTAAAGAAGGTAAGTTAACTTAAATATGTTAAACTAATGATTTGAAGAGTTTCGATATCTATTGCCAAATGTGTATATACAAGAAAACCGACTTTATACCTAAATATAAGATTACGGAATTCTTCCAAATGCACTGCCGCTAGACCGTTAAGGCTTTATGTAAACTTAAGTAAGGTAAAGAAGGTTAATTAACGTAAATATGTTAAATTTATGAATTGAAGCATTTTTATATCGATTGCTAAATGTGTAAATACAAGAAAATCGACTTTATTATAAGGTTAGGGAATTCTTCCAAATGCACTGCCGTTATGCCGCCATGGCTTTATGTTAGCTTGAGTGCGTTAAAGAAGGTTTATTAACTTAATTGATTTGAACCATTTTGATATCGATTGCTTAATGTGTATATACAAGAAAATCGACTTTATACATAAGATTACGGAATTCTTCCAAATGCACTACCGTTATACCGTTAAGGCTTTATGTAAACTTCAATAAGGTAAAGAAGGTAAATTAACTTAAATATGTTAAACTAATGCATTGAAGAGTTTTGATATCGATTGCTTAATTTATATATACAAGAAAATCGACTTTATGTATAAGATTACGAAATTCTTCCAAATGCACTGCCGTTAGACCGTTAAGGCTTTATGTAAACTTAAGTAAGGTAAAGAAGGTTAATTAACTTTAATATGTTAAACTAATCATTTGAAGTATTTGATATCGATTGCATAATATATATAGTGACATATTCACTCTCACATCCATCTACTAATATCCAATTACTGCAGCATCAATATTTTGGTGACATTCATTCTCACACCCATCCATTAAAGTCAAGTAAACAAATAAAAGTCAAGTAAACAAATAACAAGAGCTGCGCATCATTTTTGCTGTGCAGAGATTTTAATGTAAACAATAGCCAATAGCCAAAGCCAAGATTTTCATTCTGTTTGTAAATTAGTCTTAAGCTGAAATCCGATTAAACCACACGAGCCTTTCTTTTGTTACGTGCGGTTTTTAATAAATAATAAATAATGAAACATTTTTGAACACTTGTATTTTATTTATTAAAAAAAAAAACGGATCTTAGCGTTGTCCTTAGTCTTTCGACGGGACATTTATTGGACTCGAATATTTTAGTGGCGCAGTCGGTAGGATACTACAAGTATCCGAAAAAAAAGAACCGCGAGTGGAAAATAAGTTAAATTTTATAATCCGCAATTCGCAAAAATACGCGCTTCAACTGGGAAAATAATTCCAATACGGTTATCCCAAACAAGTGGAAGCAAAACAAAAATTCAAAAACACAAAAACCTGTAAGTCCAAAGGCAACGTAAAAACATCGAATTAAGTGACAATCAAACAAAAAAAAAAATGGCACAACCAGAGAATACATTAAACGAGAGCAACCTTGCTGAGGCCCGTGGACAACTTAAGGATGTCCCTCCATTTAGGGAGAGCCAGAAACACTTTTTACCTTCATCAGCAGAGTGGATTACATACTGTCCCTCTACCATACCAATGATGTGCGACAACAACGCATCCTGCTTGGAGCCATTGAGCGGAACATAGAGGGTCATGTGACTAGAACATTGGGTCTGCCAACCATAGAAGACTGGCCGACCTTGAAGTCCAGAATGATCAGCGAGTATAAACCACAGGCGCCGAACTACAAGCTGCTGGAGAACTTCCGCGAGACGCCCTACAGGGGAAATCTGCGTGCATTCTGCGAGGAGGCCGAGCGACGACGCCAAATACTCATCTCCAAATTACATCTCGAAGGTAATCAATCAAACCTTATTATTTATTTGCAAGCGGTCAGAGATTCCATAAAAACACTAATTCGAAAATTACCAATTCAATTATTTACTATTTTGGCCCATCACGACATTCCAGACTTGAGAAGTCTAATTAACATTGCACAAAATGAGGGCATTTATGAAGAACATATTAATTTTGAAACAAATAAAAACATTGAAATTAAAAATAAAACTCCAAATTTTTACCAAAATCCGAAAGCATTTAAAAATTACCCAATCAATCAATCCCAATACCAACCGAGATACCCCCAATATCCTCAACCATTACAACCCAGCTTCAACCCATACATGCATGCACCCAGACCCATTTATACACAACAATTATCTAACAACCAACCCATGGGACCCGGACAAACTTATCCCGGACCCAACAGGTACATGAATCCTCAACCAATTTTAAACAGAACTCCATTTCCCAAATCTAATTTTAACCTAACCCCTCAAACACAACAACCACGCATGCCATCTAACCCAAACTTCCCACTACAACAAACAACCAAACGACCAAGACCATCCGACAGCCAACAAACCAAAATGTCCATTGACGAACTTAGATTACAAGAAGCACAAGAATACGAACAAGATTATCAACAACCATACGAACAAGAATACTACGACTACACTCAGTACCAAGACCAGACTTATGAAGAACAGTGTCAGGCACCACTCAATCAAGACCAAGCCGAAATCAATTTTGACGAAAATTTTCAGTCACCAGCCCCGGAAGATACCAATACTTAATAATTACCCACAAGGGCCACGCTCACAAATGTTTGATTGACACAGGATCCACAATCAACATGATGCGAAAGAATTTTTTCTCTACCAATACACAATACTGAATGTGAAGTTTTTACATCAAATGGCCCGATGACATTAAAAGATTCAATAACTCTGCCAAGCAACAACATAATTAGGACACCTGAACAATTTTACTTACACGACTTTTCTGGCGACTACGATATGCTAATTGGCAGAAAACTGCTCAATAAAGCACAAGGTATAATAAATTACAAAACTCATACTATTACACTTTTCGATAAAACCTACCCATTGATAGACACAGATTCAAACAAAGGTCAATTTTTCTACACACAAGATTCATATGAGAAACCAATCTCCAAATCAGATAAAAAAATAGACTTTTCACTATTCCGTCTGGATCACCTTAATCCGGAGGAAACCTCTAAATTAAAACATTTATTGAACAAATTTAAAGATTTGCAATATTCTGAAGGAGAACGTTTGACATTCACAAACACAATCAAGCATGTATTAAACACAACACACAATTCTCCCATTTATTCAAAACAATACCCACTTGCTCAAACACACGAAAATGAGGTAGAGAACCAGGTGCAGGAGATGCTTGAGCAGGGATTAATCAGAGAAAGTAATTCGCCCTACAATAGTCCCACTTGGGTTGTACCAAAGAAACCCGACGCTTCGGGAAAAGCAAAATACAGAGTAGTCATTGATTACAGGAAGCTGAATGAAATAACCATTCCCGATAGATTTCCTATTCCCAACATGGACGAAATACTTGGAAAACTGGGAAAATGCCAGTACTTCACAACAATTGATTTAGCTAGGGGTTTTCATCAGATAGAAATGGATTCAGAATCCATACAGAAAACTGCATTTTCAACCAAACGTGGTCATTATGAATATGTTCGCATGCCATTTGGCCTAAGAAATGCACCCGCCACATTCCAGAGGTGCATGAATAACATACTCCGACCATTAATTAACAAACACTGTTTGGTTTATTTGGATGACATCATTATTTTTCCACATCTCTCGACGAACACTTAAACTCATTGCAATTGGTTTTTGAAAAATTGTCCGAAGCAAATCTAAAGTTGCAACTAGATAAATGCGAATTCCTGAAAAAGGAAGCAACCTTTCTAGGACACATCGTAACACCCGATGGAATAAAACCAAACCCTCTTAAAGTAGAAGCCATAGCATCATACCCAATCCCAACAAAAGTAAAAGAAATCAGAGCATTCCTCGGAATGACCGGTTATTACCGAAAGTTTATCCCAAGCTACGCTGACATAGCAAAGCCCATGACCCGCTACTTAAAAAAGGAGCAAAAATAGACATAAACAACCACGAATATGTGGAAGCATTCGAGAAACTTAAAACCCTAATAACAAGCGAACCAATTCTACAACTTCCCGATTTTGAAAAGAAATTTGTATTGACTACAGACGCTAGTAACCTGGCTCTTGGAGCCGTCCTTTCTCAAAACAATCACCCCATATCTTTCATAAGCAGAACATTGAATGACCATGAATTAAATTACAGCACCATCGAAAAAGAATTACTTGCCATAGTTTGGGCCACAAAAACATTCCGTCACTACTTGTTGGGAAGACATTTCCAAATAGCTAGTGATCATCAGCCTCTCAGATGGTTACATAATTTAAAGGAGCCAAATGCCAAACTGCAGAGATGGAGAATTAGATTGGCTGAGTTTGACTTTGATATTGAGTACATAAAGGGAAACAGAATTCAATTGCTGACGCACTGTCCAGAATCAAGGTTGAGGAGAATCATTTCAGTGAAGCCACCCAACATAGTGCAGTAGAAGACAGTAATGATCTTATCCAGTTAACAGAAAAACCAATAAATGTATTCAAAAAACAGATAATATTCATTAAATCAGATCAGAATAGTGTAAAGCAGACAACCGTTTTCGGAAATTCAATAACCACAATTCACTATAACAACATGACTGTTGAGAACGCCAAGCAATTCTTACTTGACCACTTCATTTCCAAAAGCATTGCCATGTACATCGTGAGCGATGCCGATTTCGAGATCATCCAGACAGCCTATAGGGAAATTATTAACCCCTCTTATACTAAAGTGACTCGTAGCCTCATTCTATTGAACAACGTGAGCTCATATGCTGAGTTTAAAGAAATCATACTTCAAGCCCATGAAAAACTGTTGCATCCAGGTATCCAAAAAATGACTAAATTATTCAAAGAAAATCATTATTTCCCAAATAGCCAACTACTGATTCAAAACATCATAAATGAGTGCCGTGTGTGTAACCTAGCCAAGACAGAACACAGAAACACAAAAATGCCTTTTAAAGTCACACCTAGCCCTGGGCATTGCCGCGATAAATTTGTAATAGACATCTATTCATCCGAGGGTAAGCATTACCTTAGTTGCATTGACATTTACTCAAAGTTCGCCACTCTAGAACAAATAAAAACAAAAGATTGGATAGAATGCAAAAACGCCCTGATGCGTATCTTTAACCAACTCGGAAAACCTACACTGTTAAAGGCAGACAGGGACGGTGCATTTTCCAGCCTAGCTCTTAAGCAATGGCTCGAGAGCGAGGGTGTTGAATTACAATTAAACACAGCTAAAACGGGCGTGGCGGATGTTGAGAGATTACATAAAACAATAAATGAAAAAATTCGCATAATTAATTCCTCCAAAAACGATGAAATCAAACTGGGCAAAATGGAAAATATTCTTTATATTTACAATCACAAAACCAGGCATGACACCACTGGACAGACACCCGCACACATATTTCTTTACGCCGGACAACCAACCCTGGACGCACAAAAAATTAAAGAACAAAAAATAAACAAATTAAATGATGATCGTCAGGAATACGTCATAGACACCAAATACAGAAAGGGTCCCCTTCAGAAGGGAAAATTAGAAAACCCATTTAAAGAAAACAAAAATGTCGAACAAACCGACCCGGACCATTACAAAATCACTAATCGGAACAGAGCTACTAACTATTATAAAACGCAGTTTAAAAAACGAAAAGAAAATTAATGAGGTCCCCATTCCACAGGTATCTGGCGCACAGTGATGATACTGTCCCTGTTGCTTACCATGAGCCATGCCCAACAAATTCAGATAGGCGGCATCGATACAAACCATGGATATCTTCTTTTCTCAAGTAAACCAATTCAAAGACCATCAGCATTCGAACATCATTGCCTAACAGTCAACCTCACAGCAATAAACACTATAACCACATATTTTGGAAACAAAATACAAAACGGTACAGACACACCCCGGATCAAATTTTTGTATAACAAACTGATTAAAGAACTAAGCGGGATCACTCTACACAAAGAACGTAGACAAAAACGCGGTCTTTTCAATTTCGTAGGCTCAGCTTTTAAATTCCTTTTCGGCACACTCGACGACAATGACAGAGTACAATTCGAAGAGAAACTGAATTCGGAGGCGAAAAATTCAATAAAAATGCACGAATTTAACGAAGTAATGCAATTCGTTAATGACGGATTGCAGAGAATCAAACAGTATGAAAACAATAGAAATAGCATTGACACCTTGGTTTATGAACTAATACAGTTCATTGAGTACATTGAGGACCTTGAAATGGGAATGCAGCTCTCACGACTGGGACTGTTCAACCCAAAACTGCTTAATTACGACAAGCTCCAAAACGTTAACAGCGAAAACATATTATTAACAAAAACATCCACTTGGATTAACTATAAGAATAATGAAATACTAATAATCTCACATATTCCTATTAATCACGAACTAATTAACACCATTAAAATAATCCCTTATCCCGATAGAAACGGGTACCAATTGGAGTACTCAGGCAGTGATTCTTACTTTGAAAACGATAATAAAATTTACAATCAAGACAACAAAGAAGTAAATAGTGAATGTATTGCAAACATAATAAAACAAAGAAACCCAACATGTAATTTTGTACCAGTCCTTACAAAAGAAATAATTAAGTATATTGAACCAAATGTAATAATAACATGGAATCTGACCCAAACAACTCTTACACAAAACTGTCAAAATTCAAACAGCAACATACAAATAAAGGGAAATAAAATTATAAGAATAACACAATGTAAAGTAAAAATCGAAAATATTATTTTAAGCGAAAATTATTTACACCCAGAAATTGACCTAACACCTTTGTATCCACCTCTCAACATAACTAAAATCAAAATCTTAAAACACAATGACATTATAAAAATGATTTCACAAAACAATATCACACTTTATACAATTATTATACTGGCTATTCTGGCTTTGGTCGCAATGATTTTTATTCTTAAGTACATAAACTTTAATCCATTTATATTTTTGTATACAAAATTAAGAAAACAAACTGAAAGAAATCAGCCACAACTTCAAGAAAACGAACTTGGAGAAAACCCATTACCCACACTGTACCCATCAATGCCAGCCCAAGTATAGGCTGCCTTTTTAAGGAGGGAGGAGTGACATATTCACTCTCACATCCATCTACTAATATCCAATTACTGCAGCATCAATATTTTGGTGACATTCATTCTCACACCCATCCATTAAAGTCAAGTAAACAAATAAAAGTCAAGTAAACAAATAACAAGAGCTGCGCATCATTTTTGCTGTGCAGAGATTTTAATGTAAACAATAGCCAATAGCCAAAGCCAAGATTTTCATTCTGTTTGTAAATTAGTCTTAAGCTGAAATCCGATTAAACCACACGAGCCTTTCTTTTGTTACGTGCGGTTTTTAATAAATAATAAATAATGAAACATTTTTGAACACTTGTATTTTATTTATTAAAAAAAAAACGGATCTTAGCGTTGTCCTTAGTCTTTCGACGGGACATTTATTGGACTCGAATATTTTAGTATATATACAAGAAAATCGACTTTATACCTAAATAAAAGATTACGGAATTCTTCTAAATGCACTGCAGTTATGCCGCTATGGCTTTATGTCAACTTCAGTTTTTAAAGAAGGTTTATTAACTTAAATATGTTAAACTATTCAGGAAATTCAACTTTATACCTAAATATAAGATTACGGAATTCTTCCAAATGCACTGCCGTAATGCCGCCATATATAACTTAAATATGTTAAACTAATGAATTGAAGCATTTCCATATCGATTGCCAAATGTGTGTATACAAGAAAATTGACTTTAAACCTAAATATAAAATTACAGAAATCTTGCAAATGCACTGCAGTTAAGCCATTATGGCTTTATGTAGATCTAGGTTAGATGAAGAAGATTAATTAACTTAAATATTTAAACGAATGATTTGAAGCATTTCGATATCGATTGCTAAATGTATATATACCAGAAAATCGATTTTATACCTAAATATAAGAATACGGAATTCTTCCAAATGCACTGCCGTTATACCGTTAAGGCTGTATGTAAACTTCAGTTCGTTAAAGAAGGTTAGTTAACTTCAATATGTTAAACTAATGGTTTGAGGCATTTCGATATCGATTGCTAAATGTGTATATACAAGAAAATCGACTTTGTACCAAAATGTAAGATCACGGAATTCTTCCAAATGCACTGCCGTTGGACCGTTAAGGCTTAATGTAAACTTCAGTAAGATAAAGAAGGTTTATTAACTTATATATGTTAAACTAAAGATTTGAAGCATTTCGATTGCCAAATGTTTATTTACAAGAAAATCATTTTTATACCTAAATATAAGATTACGGACTTCTTCTAAAAGCACTGCCGTTATACCGTTAAGGCTTTATGTTAACTTCAGTTCGTTAAAGAAGGTTTATTAACTTGAATATGTTAAACTATTTATTTGAAGCATTTCGAGATCGATAGTAAAATTTGTGTATACAACAAAATCGACCCTACACCTAAATATAAGATTACGGACTTCTTCTGAATGCACTGCCGTTATGCCGCCAAGGCTTTATGTCAACTTCAGTTCGTTAAAGAAGGTTTAGTAGCTTAAATATGTTAAACTAATGATTTGAAGTATTTCGATATCGATTGCTAAATGTGTATATTCACGAAAATCGACTTTATACCTAAATATAAGATTACGGACTTCTTCTAAATGCACTGCCGTTATACCGTTAAGGCTTTATGTAGACTTCAGTTCGTTAAAGTAGGATTATTAACATAAATATGTTAAACTAATGATTTGAAGCATTTCGATATCGATTGCTTAATGTGTATATACAACAAAATCGTTCTTATACCTAAATATAAGATAACGGAATTCTTCTAAATGCACTGCCGTTATGCCGCCATGGCTTTATGTTAACTTCAGTTCGTTAAAGTAGGTTTATCAACTTGAATATGTTAAACTATTTATTAAAAGCATTTCGATATCGATAACTAAATTTGTGTATGCAACAAAATCGACCCTACACCTAAATATAAGATTACGGAATTCTTCTAAATGCACTGCCGTTATGCCGCCATGGCTTTATGTTAACTTCAGTGCGTTAAAGAAGGTTTATTAACTTAAATATGTTAAACTAATGATTAGAAGCATTTCGACATCGATTGCTAAATGTGTATATACAACAAATTCGACCTTATACCTAAATATAAGATTACGGACTTCTTCTAAATGCACTGCCGTTATACCGTTAGGGCTTTATGTAGACTTCAGTTCGTTAAAGTAGGATTATTAACTTAAATATGTTAAACTAATGATTTGAAACATTTCGCTATCGATTGCTTAATGTGTATATACAACAAAACCGTTCTTATACCTAAATATAAGATAACGGAATTCTTCTAAATGCACTGCCGGTATACCGTTAAGGCTTTATGTAGACTTCAGTAAGATAAAGAAGGTTAATTAACTTAAATATGTTAAACTAATGATTTGAGAAATTTCGATATCGATTGCTAAATGTGTATATTCAAATAAATCGACTTTTTACCTAAACATGATATTACGGAATTCTTCTAAATGCACTACCGTTATGCCGCCACGGTTTTATGTCAACTTCAGTACGTTAAAGAAGGTTTATTAACTTGAATATGTTAAACTAATTATTTGACGCATTTCGATATCGATTGCTAAATGCGTGTATACAAGAAAATCATTTGTATACCTAAATATAAGATTACGGAATTCTTATAAATGCTCTGCCGTTATGCCGCCAAGGCTTTATGTCAACTTCAATTCGTTAAATATGTTAAACTAATCATTTGAGGAATTCCGATATCGATTGCTTAATGGGTATATACAAGAAAATCGACTTTATACCTAAATATAAGATTACGGAATTCTTCCAAATGCACTGCTGTAATATCGTTTAGGCTTTATGTAAACTTCAATAAGATAAAGTAGGCTTATTAACTTAAAAATGTTAAACCAGTTATTTGAAGCATTTCGATATCGATTGCTAAATGTATATATACAAGAAAATCGATTTTTTCCCAAATACAAGATCACGGAATTCTTCCAAATGTATTTCCGTTAGGCCGCCATGACTTTATGTTAACTTTAGTGCGCTAAAGAAGGTTTATTAACTTAAATATGTTAAACTTATGATTTGAAGCATTCCGACATCGATTGCTAAATGTGTATACAAGAAAATAGACTTTACACCTAAATATAAGATTACGGAATTCTTATAAATGCACTGCCGTTATGCCACCAAGGCTTTATGTCAACTTCAATTCCTTAAATATGTTAAACTAATCATTTGAGGAATTCCGATATCGATTGCTTAATGGGTATATACAAGAAAATCGACTTTATACCTAAATATGAGATCACGGAATTTTTCTTAATGCACTGCCGGTATGCCGTCATGGTTTTATGTAAACTACAGTTCGTTAAAGAGGGTTTATTAATTTAAATATGTTAAACTAAAGATATGAAGCATTTCGATATCGACTGCTAAATGCGTTTATACAGGAAAATCGACTTTATATTTATATATAAGTTCGCGGAATTCTTCTTAATGCACTGCCGTTATGCCGTCATGGCTTTATGTAAACTTCAGTTCGTTAAAGAAGGTTTATTAACTTAAATATGTTAAACTAAAGATTTGAAGCATTTCGATAGAGTAATTTAGGGTATTGTGATATGGGTTGGTAAAGTGATATACCAGCGTATTTTCTAAACTATACACGTCTGCACAAGAATATTCTCATGAGTCACATGGCAACGGTAAAAAAGTGTTACTGCAAAGCAGCGGATACACACAGCGCTTAGATTAACATCAGTGTGCAAAAACATTTTCAGCTTCACAGTCGTCAATAATTGGGCGTGCTCTTCAAAAGAAGATAATTCCAAAATTTGTGTAGATTTTTAACTTCTTATATATTAATTTGGTTACTGGTAAATATATTTAACAACTTTTCAAGTATTTATATATTTTTATGTAATTAATTACTATGAAAAAATTTTTAATTCATAAAAGCTCTAGTTTGGGTAATGTGATATGGTAATAGTTGTTCAATGTGAAATACATAGTATATCACATTAAAAACACATTATAATATATTAAACAAATAACGTATTTAATAAAAACAATGAAGTAATAACATAAATTAAAACCATAGGTCATGCCGAAAAAGGGGAAATTCGTAAGTGGAATGCAGAAAACATGTAAAAAGCAATCCAAGCTGTTAGAGGTGAAAAAATGGGAATATTGTTGGCATCGAAAACGTACGGTGATAAAACAGTCGATGATGTTTTAGCTGCGCCATTAGGCCGGAGACCAGTCTTTAGAAGAGACGACGAATCGGAGCTGGTAAGATATTTAAAAGATATGGGGGCAAAATTTGTGGGGCTTACTTGTAGCGATGTCCGCTCGCTTGCTTTTCAAATAGCAAAGCGCAACAATCCATTTTCTATAACGAAGGAATGTGCTGGAAGAGATTGGTTGCGCGCATTTCTTAAAAGACATAAAACTGAAATAAGTATACGCAGTGCTACTGGAACTTCATTAGACAGAATAAAAGGCCTCAATGAGGAGAACGTAAACAAGTTGTACAGTTTACTGGAAAACGAGTATGAAAAGTTTAAATTTCCTTCAAACAGGATTTGGAACGTGGATGAGACAGGAGTGTCTACTGTGCAAAGTAGGCAGCCAAGAGTCTTAGCTGCAAAAGGCAAAAGACAAATTGGATGCATGACATCAGCTGAGATAGGATCTCTCATAACAGTTGTACGCTGCATGAGTGCAGGTGGTGCCTTTGTTCCCCCGTACATAATTTTTCCAAGAAAAAAACCTTCTCCGCTTTTAATGAAACATGCTTCACCTGGCTCCGATTCTGCCTGTCACATATCCGGATGGATACAAATTCCAATATTTACAATGTGGTTTGACCATTTTATGCGGTTTACACATCCTTCTAAGGAGAACCCAGTCCTTTTGATCTTAGATCTATAGCCATACAAGAAATATTGAGGTTCTTGATAAAGCTCGTGAAAATGGCGTTATAATTTTATCCTTGCCACCCGATTGTACGCATAAAATGCAACTTTTGGACAAATCCTTTATGGGACCTCTTAAAACTTACTATAATGAGGAAATAAGACGATTTATGCGTGAAGAAGGCCGAAAGGTGACAATATTCGATGTTGTAGAACTCTTTGCAAAAGCTTATCTTAAAGTTCAAACTGCGCAAATAGCGATTAATGGGTTCAAATGTACTGGGATTTATCCATTTGATAAGAACAAGTTTCAGGAAAGCGATTTTATTCATGAAAAACATCAAGCGGAAGACGCACAAATCAGAGATGAAAGCGATTTAGAAGAACCGATGGCTAGCACAAGTAAAGCAGCCATGCAGCACTTATTCACGCCATGGGAGATCTCACCTCCACCTAAGCTGATACAGAAAACTAGCTCGAGAGGTAAGCGTTCAGAAGCGACAATACTTACAACATCACCATATAAAAGAGCGTTGGAAGTAAGCATCAAAAATGCTGAAAACCGCAAAAAGAAGAAAAGCGTGAAGCGGGCATTAATGCCGGGTAAAGTAGCTGGGAAAATAAAACGGTTAAAGCAGACTAGGAAAAGTGCATCAAGCGAGTCGGATAAAAGTTTGATATTACCCAGTTCAGACGAGGAATGTTGGGCAGAAATTCCTTCTACTAAGGATACCGTCTACGCTTTTTGAAATAAAACCTTTGGGGCAGATGGGGAAGTCATGACTTGGACTCCATGCTTGCAATGCGACTTAGTTTGGGCACATAGCAAATGCCTCCCTAAACGTCAGGCAATATTCGTTTGCAAGTCTTGTGAATGACTTTTCAAATATTTTACTATGTATACCAACTATTACAAATGCTTACATACTTTATTGAATTTTTATTTGTTTCTTTTATAAAATCATTTTGTTTTGTTTATTTTTTGTATAAAGTATAATATATGAATTTTTGCTTCAAATAAATGAATTAATTTAATTAAATAAAAACCATAATTTTTTGGGAATGGTTTGGGTAATTTGGTATGGTATATCATATAAGCCGATGGGGCATATCACATTACCATCCCATTTTTACAAACCGACGTTTTCGACTTTTTATAGTTTTAAACAAATATCTTCCTCAAAACTGAACAAAATGCAATACTATTTCTGAATATGTTGGGAAATGCCTGAAACTATCGCATTAATAGAAATTATACTAGTTTCCTCTTCAAAATGTTGATAAGTCATCGAAAAAAGTATGCCTATATCACAATACCCTAAATTACTCTATCGATTGTTAAATGTGTGTTTACAAGAAAATCGACTTTATACCTAAAAATAAGATTACGGAATTCTTCTAAATGCACTGCCGTTATACCGTTATGGCTTTATGTTGACTTCAGTAACATAAAGAAAGTTAATTAACTTAAATATGTTAAACTAATGATTTGAAGCCTTTCGATATCGAGTGCTAAATGTGTATATACATAAAACTCGAACTTTTACCTAAATATAAGATTACGGAATTCTTCCAACTGCTCTGCCGTTATACCGTTTAGGCTTTATGTAAACTTCAGTAAGATAAAGTAGGCTATTAACTTAAATATGTCAAACCAGTTATTTGAAGCATTTCGATATCGATTGCTAAATGCGTATATACAGGAAAATCGACTTTATATCTAAATATAAAATCACGGAATTCTTCTAAATGCACTTTCGTTATGCCGTCATGGCAATTAGTGTTAAAATAAAATCCACAAGCATCTAATCTTAAATATTTACCTTTATTTTAAGTTCAAGATAAAAAAAATGTAAAAATGAAATACTACTTTTTGTTATTTGGATATTTGTATGCCAAACCAATTAAAAAAAGGCACACTGTCACAACAACTGTTCACATCTGCATCACAACCTACTGATGGCGTTGCACTTCTAAATGATACAATACAAATGCAATGTTGATGGAGTAACGAAACCATCCTATTGAACTGTAGCCTAAAACAAGAGCTGGTCATCGAACAGGGGACGATTCGATCTTATGGAGGGGAATAGTTAGTGGATCGACCCTCATCTCAACTCCCCTAAAGGCATCATTGAATCCGCTCGTGTCTTTTTCTTCATTATTACCATTCATAATCTAATTACGCTTAGCTGTAGTAATTCTAAAAGAAAATCATAACAATCACAACATTTATTGCGGATGACCTTCATTGGGAAGGTATGATAATGGCATGCTGCGTTGGAAAGTTTGCACACGGCACGCTAAGCGACATCAACTTGCGGTAACTAAATCTATGGAAAACGTCCGCTGATCGCATACCTGACACCATCAACAACAACCTATTTTTTTTATTTGGTATTTGCGTAGGCTTGGTAGGCTTAGTTTTTTAAGTAGAAGAAACTGTATCGAATCAGCAAAAAAATTCAGAATAAATGTGACTGCCGAAGTGAGCAAGTGTCTGGTCTTTTAATTTGCATAAGTTATTGATTCTTTATATACTTTTATATGCCAATGTGCTTATTTCTTCATACTCAATTTCTAAATCTTTGTTGCTCAGCTTAATCACTTCTTATGGCAATTCATCTTCGTTGTTGTTGGTTATGAATAGAGTTTCTGCAGAGTAAAATGAATTCGATAATGAAAATGGTTTTACTTCACTTCATCAACTATATATCAGTTTATCAACTATAAGCCGTTAATCTTGCGAATAATACTAACCTATAGAAAATCAACATTTATTTAGAAAGTTCTCAAAATGAATATTATATGTTATAAAGAAAAAAAAACAACTTTTTTCTTAACATAATAATATTGTGAATTAATTTCTTCTTCCTAAAACTTAAACTGAACTGAAACTGAACTGAACTGAAACGGAACTGAAACTGAAACTGAACTGAAACTGAACTGAATCTGAACATAAACTGAAACCGAAACTGAACAGGAACTGAAACTGAAACTGAAACGGAACTGAAACTGAACAGAAACTGAAACTGAACTGAACAGAAGCTGAACAGAAACTGAAACTGAACAGAAACTGAAATGAAACTGAAACTGAACTAAAGCTGAAACTGAAAACTGAAACTGTAGTAATTCTAAAAGAAAATTATATATGTAAATGACACCCTACAACAACAATTAGCAATTGATACTGCCCGAACATTTATTGGGGATGACCTTCATTGGAAAGGTATGATAATGGCATGCTGCGTTGGAAAGTTTGCACACGGCACGCTAAGCGACATCAACTTGCGGTAACTAAATCTATGGAAAACGTCCGCTGATCGCATACCTGACACCATCAACAACAACCTATTTTTTTTATTTGGTATTTGCGTAGGCTTGGTAGGCTTAGTTTTTTAAGTAGAAGAAACTGTATCGAATCAGCAAAAAAATTCAGAATAAATGTGACTGCCGAAGTGAGCAAGTGTCTGGTCTTTTAATTTGCATAAGTTATTGATTCTTTATATACTTTTATATGCCAATGTGCTTATTTCTTCATACTCAATTTCTAAATCTTTGTTGCTCAGCTTAATCACTTCTTATGGCAATTCATCTTCGTTGTTGTTGGTTATGAATAGAGTTTCTGCAGAGTAAAATGAATTCGATAATGAAAATGGTTTTACTTCACTTCATCAACTATATATCAGTTTATCAACTATAAGCCGTTAATCTTGCGAATAATAAAACCTATAGAAAATCAACATTTATTTAGAAAGTTTTCGAAATGAATATTATATGTTATAAAGAAAAAAAACAACTTTTTTCTTAACATAATAATATTGTGAATTAATTTCTCCTTCTTAAAACTTAAACTTAAACTGAACTGAAACTGAACTGAACTGAAACGGAACTGAAACTGAAACTGAACTGAAACTGAACAGAAACTGAAACTGAACAGAAACTGAAACTGAAACTGAACAAAAACTGAAACTGAACTGAACAGAAACAGAAACTGAAACTGAACTGAAACTGAAACGGAACTGAAACTGAACAGAAGCTGAAACTGAAACTGAACAAAAACTGAAACTGAACTGAACAGAAACAGAAACTGAACAGAAACTGAAACTGAACAGAAACTGAAACTGAAACTGAAACGGAACTGAAACTGAACAGAAACTGAAACTGAAACTGAAACGGAACAGAAACTGAACAGAAACTGAAACTGAACAAAAGCTGAAACTGAAAACCGAAACTGTAGTAATTGTAAAAGAAAATTATATATGTAAATGACACCCTACAACAACAATTAGCTATTGATACTGCCCGAACATTTATTGGGATAGACCTTCATTGGAAAGGTATGATAATGGCATGCTGCGTTGGAAAGTTTGCACACGGCACACTAAGCGACATCAACTTGCGGTAACTAAATTTATGGAAAGCGTCCGCTGATCGCATACCTGACACCATCAACAACAACCTTCTTTTTTCATTTAGTATTTGCGTAGGCTTGGTAGGCTTAGTTTTTTAAGTAGAAAAAAAAATTCAGAATAAATGTGACTGCCGAAGTGAGCAAGTGTCTGGGCTTTTAATTGGCGCCCAACGTGGGGCCTGTTCTCCAACAAGGATAATCTCGAATCGAAGGATAGCCCGGCAGGCTAAGGACCTCATCAACTGAAGGAATTATAAAATTTAAAGGGCCCAACGATCCTCGCTTCAATCATCAGATCTCAACTTACCCAAGAATTTTCATAAAAAATACTTGTAAATAATTATTCAAGATTATTTCTTGTGGTGATTAAGTGTTATCATTAGTGAAAAATTTCAATATCAAAGTGAAAGTTTAAAAAATGAATTTAATTTTGTATGGCATCTTAAATTTGATTTTTTAATTTTTTTAAAAATTGCTGAAACCACAGTAATTTGTCCTGTAAAGAGCTTGAATTATTTTCACCCAAGTCCTTGCTTTAGGAGTGCCTTTTCAAAGGGCATACGGTTTCGGTTTGAAATAAGAAAATTGTGTTTTATAAGTTACGTGATTAAAAATGAGTGTTACGCGTGAACAAGTAATAGAAATAGTAAAAAAAAGCAATGAAAAAATTAAGCAGGGATTGGCAGAGCAAATTTTCCGTCTTTCTCAAGCTCTTGACCAGCTAATTCCACCTAGCGGGGAAACTTACTTACCGATAAGCATTGATCCTACAGTTAGTTCAGATAATTTAAGTTTAGATTTAATAAAATCCCTCCCAGAATTTAAAGGGGAAGCCTCAGCGTATCCCGCCTGGCGCACTGCAGCTCATTTTGCTATGAGCTATTATAAAGAACATTCAGAAAAATATTATGTCGCTATGGGAATTTTCAGAAATAAAATTACAGATTCAGCTAATACATCCCTTTCTTCCTTTAACACGGTTCTTAATTTTAAGGCAATAATCGCAAGGTTGGATCAGACATACGCGGATAAGAGACCGTTGTAAGTTTTAAAAAATGAATTAAGTATTTTGAGGCAAGGCAATCTATCGATTGCCGATTATTACGATACAGTTGATAAACAACTGACACTAATTATTAATAAGCAAATTATGTCCCATAATGGTAACTCTGAAGTTGTCGCTGCTCTCAATGAGAGAGCAAGGGAAAACGCACTTCGTGTACTCGTTTCGGGTCTTCGTGTACCATTATGTGACATAATCTTTTCCACCAGGCGAAAGGACCTTCCAACTGCGCTTGCAGTTGCTCAGTAGCTCGAAACTAGCCACAAAAGGTACGATTTTGCGCGTATATTTGCCGTAGGAAATTCGCAGACGCCGAATATTCCTGTTACATCTCAGGGCCGTCAGACTTTTTAGGAATCAGCTAAATCATCGCACTTATTCAAATCACAACAATAGACCAACTCCTATGGAAGTCGATCGTAGTATCCCTTCCACTCGGCAGCATGCTAATCCTTACACCAACAATGCTCTTCAAAAGCGAGACGGCAACCATTTGCCCAACCCAAATCCTCCCATTAATACTTCTCGACCACAACACAAACCAATCCTTTCCCAGCCCACAGTTTTTAAGCGCGGTCGCGATCAAACATACTCTAATATATCACCATTCCCTAAGGTACAAAGGGTAAACTATATGCCACATGAAATAGAATATCTATCAATAATTACATAGAAGGAGATCAGGATAACCATGAGTACGATATGGTTGCGAGCATCAGGAAAATGATTACAACACCAATGACTGTCATGAAGATATTGAGAGTAACTTTGCAGACGAAATCAACCATTTAAACTAAGTTCGCTCCTACCATTTATTACGAAAAAAATGGCAAATGGCAAATGGTCAGGAGATACGCATTTTAATAGACACAGGTACTTCCAAAAATTATGTCAAAAACTATTCTTTCTTAAAAGGCGTGAAATCGATGGAAAAAACATTCAAGCTTAAATCAATCAATGGCGTCAATCTGATTGATAAACAATGTTTAATAAATGTCCTAGATTCTACCTCTACTTTTTATTTACTAAAAAATTTAAAAACGTTTGATGGTATCATTGGATACGACTTTTTAAAAAAAAGTTAACGCTATAATTGATATAGAGAGGGGATACTTATTTTACCGCAATGGCCAAGTAAAACTTCAGCATATTTCTTGCAGCCAAGTACATAAATTTGATAATCATACAGGATTCGGTTCCAACTAGTATCCGAAACCAATTCAATGATATGATTAGTAGCAATATTAATGCCTTTGCCGATACAGATAGAGCACTGCCTTATAACACCAAAGTACAGGGTAGAATTCGTACGATTACGAATGAGCCAATTTATACCAAAAGCTATCCCTATCCTGTTTCCGCAGCAGAGTTCATAAACACAGAATTATGAGCTCTTCTTAAAGATAAAATAATTCGCAAATCTTGCTCTCCATATAACTCGCCTGTTCATGTGGTTACAAAAAAGGGCTTAGACGAAAATGGTAGGCAAAACTTACGGATGGTGATAGACTTTAGGAAACTAAATGAGAAAACAATTTCAGATAGATATCCCATTCCTGACTCGTCAGTAATTTTGGCAAACTTAGGGAAATCTAAATATTATACCACCCTCGACTTAAAATCGGGATTTCACCAGATAATTTTATGCGATGAAGATCGGGAAAAAAACCGCTTTCAGTGTCAACAATGGAAAGTACGAGTTCTGTCGTCTGCCATTTGGCCTGAAAAATGCTCCCAGCATTTTCCAGCGAGCTATCGATGATGTCCTTCGTGAATACATTGGAAAATGTTGCCACGTTTATATGGATGACATCATTATTTTCTCTCCTGACGAACAATCCCATTTAGTTGACATAAACATAATTTTACAAAGTTTAAAAAAAGCAGGAACGAGAATTTCGTCCGAAAAATCAAAGTTTTTTAAAATAGAAGTTGAATTTTTGGGATTTTTAGTTTCACGAAATGGTATCCAAACATGCCCAACTAAAGTGAATGATATACTCAATTATAAAACTCCAAACACTCTTCGAGCACTACGATCATTCCTTGGGCTATCAGGATATTATCGAAGATTTGTGAAAGATTACGCTAGAATTGTGAAGCCGCTCACAAAATATCTGAGAGGGAAAACGGAAATGTAGGTGCGAATAAATCAAAAGCCGTTGTCATAGAACTTGACCATGAAGCTATAAGGGCATTCGAGAAAATAAAACGGGTATTGGCATCTGAAGATGTACTCCTGCAACACCCGGATTATAGCCAACCTTTCGAACTTACTATAGATGCCTTTTCAAGTGCATTGGGAGTAGTTTAGTCACAAAATGGTAGACCAATCACTATGATTTCTCGTACTTTGTCTGCCACAGAACCGATCCCCAGCTCCTTATTTTCGCTGTATCTGATAAGAATCCTAACTCAAAATTGAAAAGATGGCGTGCTTTTATCGAAGAGTTTTCACCAAAATTTCACTACAAGCCAGGAAAATAAAATAAAGTAGCCGACGCCCTATCTAGACAGTTCATCCACAAATTAAGTGAATCAGGGAAGATGGAAACCGTTCATAGCGAACAGTCTTCTAGTGATGCCATTAAAACAATTAAATATCCTGTAAGCCAATTTAAAAATCAGTTAGTGTTATCTAAATCCGACC
Organism: Bactrocera zonata; assembly: GCA_037783105.1. NCBI lineage: Eukaryota > Metazoa > Arthropoda > Insecta > Diptera > Tephritidae > Bactrocera > Bactrocera zonata. Next base: position 280,664 of record JBAWJQ010005390.1, on the reverse strand, counting down.
ATTTTAGCAAAATAAATAAAATTTTATTTCAAAAAGCTCCGACGTCATATTATTTGTTTTAACTTCATCGAAAACTTAATGCGCTATCTCAAAGAAGCTTACAATCCAAATGTCACAAACGGCTTACAATGTGAACATAAAGTTTTGGCAGAAATACAAAATGAATTAGTGAGGCAATTTCCTGGGGTTAAATTTGTACACACGGAAAAACTTGCAATTGATTTAACCAACAAGAGTGACCAACTAGAAACAATCGTTACGGAACATAATCGAGCTCATCGATGTCTGAACGAGAATTTTCAACAAATCTCAAATGAATATTATTTTCCAAACATGAGAAAAATGCTAAAATCTTTAATTGTGAACTACAGAATTTGTTTGAAAAACAAATATCAAAGAACACAATTTGATCCTGGTATTGGAAAAACCCCCATACCGAAATACCCCGGAGAAATACTCCATATTGATATATTTATCACAGCCAAACAGCATCTTTCTTAAAAGTCTTCACAGGGATAATTTTTCAATCGAACAGTTTTTTATTCCTACACTTCATAGCGAGAGTAATGGACAGGTTGAGAGGTTCCATTCCACACTGCTGGAAATTGCACGTTGCATCAAGGAATAACAACAAATAAGTGAGACTAATTACCTAATGTTATTAGCCACACATAAATATAATACTAGTATCCATTCTGTCACAAACTTGAAGCCAATTGAAGCTCTATATGGCTCATCAATAGAAACACTAGAAACGATAAGAAATAAATTGAAACTTGCACAAGAAAAAACGCCAGACAGATTTTATAAAAACAAAAATAATAAAACGTATAAGCCTGGCGAAAAGGTGTTTTCTAAAAGGCATAAAAGACTGGGAAACAAGTTCAGCAGTATTTATATTGAAAAGGTTATTGAAAAGGACTTGGGAACAACGATACTAATAAATGGTAAAAAGATTCACAAAAGCAATATACGTTAGACATTTTTTGTATGTAAACTCATTATTCATACTGTTATAATCAACTTATATGCCAGAAATTAAAAAAGTATACATCTAAAAAATTATAAGAAATTAGTGTTAAGATAAAATCCACAAGCATCTAATCTTGAATATTTACCTTTATCTTAAGTTCAAGATAAAAAAGTGTAAAAATGAAATACTACTTTTTGTTATTTGGATATTTGTATGCCAAACCAATTAAAAAAAGGCACACTGTCACAACAACTGTTAACATCTGCATCACAACCTACTGATGGCGTTGCACTTTTAAATGATACAATACAAATGCAATGTTGATGGAGTAACGAAACCATCCTATTGAACTGTAGCCTAAAACAAGAGCTGGTCATCGAACCGGGGACTATTCGATCTTATGAAGGGGAATAGTTAGTGGATCGACCCTCATCTCAACTCCCCTAAAGGCATCATTGAATCCGCTCGTGTCTTTTTCTTCATTATTACCATTCATAATCTAATTACGCTTAGCTGTAGTAATTCTAAAAGAAAATCATAACAATCACAACATTTATTGTGGATGACCTTCATTGGAAAGGTATGATAATGGCATGCTGCGTAGGAAAGTTTGCACACGGCACGCTAAGCAACATCAACTTGCGGTAACTAAATCTATGGAAAGCGTCCGCTGATCGCATACCTGACACCATCAACAACAACCTGTTTTTCCATTTGGTATTTGCGTAGGCTTGATAGGCTTAGTTTTTTAAAAGAAGAAACTGTATCGAATCAGAAAAAATTTAGAATAAATGTGACTGCCGAAGTGGGCAAGTGTCTGGTCTTTTAATTTGCATAAGTTATTGATTCTTTATATACTTTTATATGCCAATGTGCTTATTTCTTCATACTCAATTTCTAAATCTATGTAGCTCAGCTTAATCACTTCTTACGGCAATTCATCTTCGTTGTTGTTGGTTATGAATAAAGTTTCTGCAAAGTAAAATGAATTCGATAATGAAAATGGTTTTACTTCACTTCATCAACTATATATCAGTTTATCAACTATAAGCCGTTAATCGTGCGAATAATACTAAACTATAGAAAGTCAACATTTATTTAGAAAGTTTTCAAAATGAATATTATTTGTTATAAAGAAAAAAAACAACTTTTTTCTTAACATAATAATATTGTGAATTAATTTCTTCTTCTTAAAACTTAAACTTAAACTGAACTGAAACTGATCTGAACTGCAACGGAACTGAAACGGAACTGAAACTGAACTGAAACTGAACTGAAACTGAACAGAAACTGAACAGAAACTGAACAGGAACTGAAACTGAAACGGAACTGAAACTGAACAGAAACTGAAACTGAACAAAAGCTGAAACTGAAAACCGAAACTGTAGTAATTCTAAAAGAAAATTATATATGTAAATGACACCCTACAACAACAATTAGCAATTGATACTGCCCGAACATTTATTGGGATTGACCTTCATTGGAAAGGTATGATAATGGCATGCTGCGTTGAAAAGTTTGCACACGGCACACTAAGCGACATCAAATTGCGGTAACTAAATTTATGGAAAGCGTCCGCTGATCGCATACCTGACACCATCAACAACAACCATTTTTTTCCATTTGGTGTTTGCGTAGGCTTGGTAGGCTTAGTTTTTTAAGTAGAAGAAACAGTATCGAATCAGAAAAAATTCAGAATAAATGTGACTGCCGGAAGATTCCGTAATCTTATATTTAGTTATAAAGTCGATTTTGTTGTATATACACATTTAGCAATCGATATCGAAATGCTTCAAATAATTATTTTAACATATTTAAGTTAATAAACCTTCTTTAACGAACTGAAGTTTACATAAAGCCATGACGGCATAACATCAGTGCATTTAGAAGAATTCTGCTAACTTATATTAAGATATAAAGTCGATTAACCTGTATATACGCATTTAGCAATCGATATCGAAATGCTTCAAATCTTTATTTTAACATATTTAAGTTAATAGCCCTTCTTTAACGAACTGAAGTTTACATAAAGCCATGAAGGCTTAACGGCAATGCATTTGGAAGAGTTCCGTAATCTTATATTTAGGTGAAAAGTCGATTTGTTGTACACACACATTTAGCAATCGATATCGAAATGCTTTAAATCATTAGTTTAACATATTTAAGTTAATAAACCTCCTTCAACTAACTGAAGTTGACATAAAGCCTTGGCTTCATAACGGCAGCGCATTTAGAAGAATTCCGTAATTTTATATTTAGGTGTAAAGTCGATTTTCTTGTATATACATATTTAGCAATCGATATTGAAATGCTTCAAATTAATAGTTTAACATATTTAAGTTAATAAACCTTCTTTAACGCACTCAAGCTTACATAAAGCCATGGCGGCATAACGGCAGTGCATTTGGAAGAATTCCGTAATCTTATATTTAAGTATAAAGTCGATTTTCTTGTATATACACATTTAGCAATCGATATTGAAATGCTACAAATCATTAGTTTAACATATTTAAGTTAATAAACCTTCTTCAACGAACTGAAGTTGACATAAAGCCTTGGCTTCATAACGGCAGTGCATTTGGAAGAATTCCATAATCTTATATTTAGGTATAAAGTCGAGTTTCTTGAATATACACATTTAGCAATCGATACCGAAATGCTTCAAATCATTAGTTTAAAATATTTAAATTAATTAACCTTCTTTAACGTACTGAAGGTGACATAAAGCCAATGCGGCATAACGGCAGTGCATTTAGAAGAATTCTGTAATCTTATATTTAGGTATAAAGTCGATTTTGTTGTATATACACATTTAGCAATCGATATAGAAATGCTTCAAGTCATTAGTTTAACATATTTAAGTTAATTAACTAATAATTTGAAGCATTTCGATATCGATTGCTAAATGTGTATACTCAAGAAAATCGAATTTATACCTAAATAGAAGATTACGGAATTCTCCCAAATGAACTACCGTTATGCCCCATGGCTTTCTGTTAACTTCAGTGCGTTAAGGAAGGTTTATTAATTTAAATATTTTAAACTAATGATTTGAAGCATTTCGGTATCGATTGCTAAATGCGTATATACAGGAAAATCGACTTTATATCTAAATATAAGATCACGGAATTCTTCTAAATGCACTCTCGTTATGCCGCCATGGCTTTATGTCAACTTCAGTTCATTGAAGAAGGTTTACTAACTTGAATATACTAATCTAATGATTTGAAGCATTTCGATATCGATTGCTAAATGTGTATATACAATAAAATCGACTTTATACCTAAATATAAGACTACGGAATTTTTCTAAATGCTCTGCCGTTATGCCGTCATGGCTTTATGTAAACTTCAGTTCGTTAAAGAAGGTTAATTAACTTAAATATGTTAAACTAAAGATTGGAAGCATTTCGATATCGATTTCTAAATGTGTGTAAACAAGAAAATCGACTCTACACCTAAATATAAGATTACGGAATTCTTCTGAATGCACTGCAGTTATGTCGCCAAGGCTTTATGTCAACTTCAGTTCGTTAAAGAAGGTTTAGTAACTTAAATATGTTAAACTAATGATTTGAAGCATTTCGATATCGATTGCTAAATGTGTATATAAAAGAAAATCGGCCTTTTACCTTAACACAAAATTACGGAATTTTTCTAAATGCACTGCCGTTATGCCGTTGTGGCTTTATGTCAACTTCAGTTCGATAAAGAAGGTTTATTAACTTAAATATGTTAAACTAATGATTTGAGGCATTTTGATATCGATTGCTGAATGTGTATATTCACGAAAATCGACTTTATACCTGAATATAAGATTATGGAGTTTTTCCAAATGCACTGCCGTTATGATGTTTTGGCTTTATGTCAACTTCAGTTCGTTAAAGAAGGTTATTTAACTTAAATATGTTTGAAAAGTCGTGTTGTGATATCGCGACGTTCGCTGAGTAGCTATCGCGGTCCATAATTCAGCACGTAATATATGTCATCGCATCCTGGGAGTACTTTCTGCATTGCCTTGCCTTAGGCTGCCATAAATTGATGCCAAACAGAACGCCGAACGATATTAGCGCGACCTCTTCATGGCATCGTAACAAATTTTAATCTGTAATTGATCTTTTTATGTGAAACTCGCATAAAGTTTTCACTGAATAATTTTCAATAATTTTTTTTTGAATAGCTGGATTAAAAAAGCAAGAGACCGAAATTGAACGATTCAAATAATTTACAAATCAAAATATTGAAAAACAAAACCAACAAAAATTAAAAAAAAATTATTTGAAAAGAAGTTATTTTTTGGAATTGTCCAATTTTCCGACTTTTCCTAATTAAAAGTATAAGGTATTTTTATTTCTAAACCTTCCCCGATCTACAACGAACACATTAAAAAAACTATTATCAAATTTGGTTCAGTCGTATGAAAATTATGAGCGTACATACATTTTGGGGATTCATTTTTATTTATATAGATAAAAGATTACGGAATTCTAGCAAATGCACTGCCGTTATGATGTTTTGGCTTTATGTCAACTTCGGTTCGTTAAAAAAGGTTAATTAACTTAGATTTGTTAAACTAATGATTTGACGCATTTCGATATCGATTGCTAAACGAGTATATACAAGAAAATCGACTTTATACCTAAACACAAAACTACGGAATTTTTCTAAATGCACTGCCGTTATGCCCGCATGGCTTTATGTAAACTTCAGTTCGTTGAAGGAGGTTTATTAACTTAAATATATTAAACTAATGATTTGAAGCATTTCAATATCGATTGCTAAATGTGTATATACAAGAAAATCGACTTTACACCTAAATATAAAATTACGGAATTCTTCCAAATGCACTGCCGTTATGAAGCCAAGGCTTTATGTCAACTTCAGTTCATTGAAGGAGGTTTATTAACTTAAATATGTTAAACTAATGATTTGAAGCATTTCGATATCGATTGCTAAATGTGTATATACAAGAAAATCGACTTTACACCTAAATATAAAATTACGGAATTCTTCCAAATGCACTGCCGTTATACCGTTAAGGCCTTATGTAAACTTCAGTAAGGTAAAGATGGTTAATTAACTTAAATATGTTAAACTAATGATTTGAAGCATTTCGATATCGATTGCTAAATGTGTATATACAAGAAACTCGACTTTATACCTAAATATAAGATTATGGAATTCTTCCAAATGCACTGCCGTTTTGAAGCCAGTGCTCTATGTCAACTTCAGTTCGTTGAAGGAGGTTTATTAACTTAAATTTGTTAAACTACTGATTTAAAGCATTTCGATATCGATTGCTAAATGTGTATATACAAGAAAATCGACTTTACACCTAAATAAAAAATTACGGAATTCTTCTAAATGCGCTGCCGTTATGAAGCCAAGGCCTTATGTCAACTTCAGTTCGTTGAAGAAGGTTTATTAACTTAAATATGTTAAATTAACTATTTGAAGCATTTCTAAATCTATTGCTAAATGTGTATATACAAGAAATTCGACTTTATACCTAAATATAAGATAATGGAATTCTTCAAAATGCACTGCCGTTATGATGTTTTGGCTTTATGTCAACTTCGGTTCGCTAAAGAAGGTTAAATAACTTCGATATGTTAAACTAATGATTTGAAGCATTTCGATATCGATAGCGAAACGAGTATGTACAACAAAATCGACTTTATAGCTAAATATAAGATTACGGAATTCTTCTAAATGCACTGCCTTTCTGTCGCCAAGACTTTATGTCAACTTCAGTTCGTTAAAGAAGGTTTATTTACTTAAATATGTTAAACTAATGATTTGAAGCATTTCGATATCGATTGCTAAATGTGTGTATAGAAGAAAATCGACTTTATTCCTTAATATAAGGTTACGGAATTCTTATAAATGCACTGCCGTTATACCATTAGGGCTTTATGTCACCTTTAGTACGTTAAAGAAGGTTAATTAATTAAAATATGTTAACCCTTATGTTAGTAACCTGGTACCCCGGTACCCACCGCGGTGTATTTATGTGAATAGCTTAACAAAAATTCAAAAGTTCATTTTAAGCTCTCAGATTGTCGTTTTTTAACTTAAAAGAAAGCTATTTGTGAGTTCGTTTAATTGATTTATTTTTTATTTTATTTTTTTAAATAAGCTTGAACTTTAGCCATCGCCCTATTAGCAACCGCGTACCCACAGTAGAAAGCATAGGAAATAAATTGCATATAATTTCTATTAATGCATGCAACTAAATTTTATTTAAAAAATAAAGAAATATTACACTTTTTATAATTAATGACATTGAACACTTTGTACACGATTAACTGAGTGCTCGTCACAAACAGGTTGGGAACAATCGCCGCAGGCCTTCCGTGTCTTTCGCCGTCTTTTTATTGGCAAAGCATTACAGATATGACAAGATCCTGTTCCTTTTTTCCTTCCAGTTTTATCTTTTGGAGTCTCTGGACCAGGATTTATCACAAGTGTTTCTGTCAGGGTATGGCCTAATACACTTTCAGCGGCAATTTTTGTGGAGAAGTGACTCATTACTTGTGGATTCGCCGTGCGATGTTCAATCATCGGCAATGCTAGTTCTTCACTTAGTTTGCGCATAAATTGACGAAGTTCTGTCGGTTTTTTGACAATCATTTTATTATTTTCATAATAAATTATATATGCCGCAAGTGAAGAAATATCTAGCATGTTGAAGAACAGAGCCATTGGCCATCTCGAAGGTCGTCGTTGACTAGTGTATCTCCGCACCATTTGGTCCATTGTGTCAACTCAAACTTTATATTTATTATAAAAATTTATTACTTCTGGTTTTTGTTTGGCGTCATCACAAATTGATATATCTGAATGCATTGTTGTTATCAGAATGACAGCTTTATTTTTTTTAGGAACACATGGTAACCTTTTCGTGAAACCCAAAAACTGTCGAATACTGCTCCCGTGTTTTATTCGCTCCCATAACACTAGGGATGTAAGGTTTATTCTTTTTTAGCGTGCCAACAATAGTAATATTCCACGACAACAAATGTTTAGCAACTGGTACAGTAGTAAAGAAGTTATCCATGCAGATGTTTCTACCACTACCTTGGTACGGAGCCCCCAATTCTTTCACTACTCTTTCACCCTGATTGTTTTCTCGAGTATTGTGCGTTTTACCAGTGTACGTGATCCCTTGCAAAGGATATGCATTTTCTGCATCACAAATTTTCGTAAATAAAAATTTGTTTGAAAGTCTCGCTAATTGACAACGTTTCCGTACTGCGATGAGGACCAATATTTTACTACCTTCAGGCTCAGCTGTTTCTACTTCATTGTCGTCATCATCACACTCGCTACTTTCAAATTCTTCTTGTTCCACTGCTGAATTCTCTTCAGTGATTTCTTCTGTATCTTCAGAATCTTCTGGATCGTTACGCACTAAATAACCTCGTTGATTTTGATATCTACCTCTATTTGCTGGAATCTAGTCTTCGTCATCGCTATCAGAAACACTACTCGAATCACTACTCCCTCTTCAAGTATTTTCCTCAAGTATTCATTCCTTTCGGTTGCACTTAACCTAATAAATTAAATATTATGCGGTATATGTCGTACATAATTATATTACACAAAATTCTAATTAAAATATTTACAAATGTTAAATATATGTAACGTTTACTTATCGAGCATAATGAGCTCTCGATAATTGTTCCATAGCTTTATTTTTAACTGTCAAGAGAACACCAAATGAAACACGTCTGATCCCACCAAAAATCTGTTACGTACTAAAAACTGCTCGAATCTGGTGCACGAAAGAAAGCGTAGAAATAACTTTGAGCTTTTCCGGCATCTTCGTGGCTCCGAAAATTAAAAAAGGCCGACTACCTGGGGTAACCCAAAAAGGTTTCAGATATCATTCACGATCCTACGTTGTTATTTTTTTCTTTAAATTATCACCGACTAATAATATTTGAAGAACAAAATTTTATAGAAAGTTTTTAGAAAACATTTTTTTAAATAAAACAAACAAAATTTTTAATACTCATATCGCGGGTACCCCGGTACCCGGTTGCTAAACGACGTTGGTAAAGTTGGTTACTAACATAAGGGTTAATCTAATGATTTGAAGCATGTCGATATCGATTGCTAAATGTGTATATACAACAATATTCACTTTATACCGAAATATAAGATTACGGATTTCTTCTAAATGCACTGCCGGTTTGCCGTTATGGCTTTATGTAACTTTAATAAGTTAAAGAAAGTTTATTAACTTGAATATGTAAAATAAATGATTTGAAGCATTTCGATATCGATTGCTAAATGTGTAAATAAAAGAAAATCGACTTTATACTTAATATACGATAACGGATTTTTTCTAAATGCACTGCCGTTAGGCCGTCATTGCTTTATGTAAACTTCAGTTCGTTAAAGAAGGTTAGTTAACTAAAATATATTAAACTTAAGATTTGAAGCATTTCAATATCGATTGCTAAATGGGTATATACAAGAAAATCGACTTTATACCTAAATATATGATTACGGAATTCTTCTAAATGCCCTGCCGTTATACCGTTAAGGCTTTATGTAGACTTCAGTAAGATTAAGAAAGTTAATTAACTTAAATATGTTAATCTAATGATTTGAAGCATTTCGATATCGATTGCTAAATGTGTATATACAATAAAATCGACTTTATACCTAAATATATGATTACGGAATTCTTTTAAATGCTCTGCCGTTATGCCGTCATGGCTTCATGTAAACTTCAGTTCGTTAAGGAAGGTTAATTAACTTAAATATGTTAAACTAAAGATTTGAAGCATTTCGATATCGATTGCTAAATGTGTGTATACAAGAAAATCGACTTTATACCTAAATATAAGATTATGGAGTTTTTCCAAATGCACTGCCGTTATGATATTTTGGCTTAATGTAGACTTCAGTAAGATAAAGAAAGTTAATTAACTTAAATATGTTAATCTAATGATTTGAAGCATTTCGATATCGATTGCTAAATGTGTATATAGAAGAAAATCGACTCTATACCTAAATATAAGGTTACGGAAATCTTCTAAATGCACTGCCGTTATGAAGTTTTGGCTTAATGTAGACTTCAGTAAGATAAAGAAAGTTAATTAACTTAAATATGTTAATCTAATGATTTGAAGCATTTCGATATCGATTGCTAAATGTGTATATAGAAGAAAATCGACTTTATACCGAAATATAAGGTTACGGAGTTCTTCTAAATGCGCTGCCGTTATACCGTTAAGGCTTAATGTAGACTTCAGTAAGATAAAGAAATTTAATTTACTTAAACATGTTAATCTAATGATTTGAAGCATTTCGATATCGATTGCTAAATGTGTGTATAAAATAAAATCGATTGTATACCTAAATATAAGATTACGGAATTCTTCTGAATGCTCTGCCGTTATGCCAACAAGGCTTTATGTCAACTTCAGTTCGTTAAAGGAGGTTTAGTTACTTAAATATGTTAAACTAATGATTTGAAGCATTTCGATATCGATTGCTAAATATGTATATAAAAGAAAATCGGCCTTTTACCTAAACACAAAATTACGGAATTTTTCTAAATGCACTGCCGTTATGCCGCCAAGGCTTTATGTCAACTTCAGTTCGTTAAAGAAGGTTTAGTAGCTTAAATATGTTAAACTTATGATTTGAAGTATTTCGATATCGATTGCTAAATGTGTATATTCACGAAAATCGACTTTATACCTAAATATAAGAGTATGGAATTTTTCCAAATGCACTGCCGTTATGATGTTTTGGCTTAATGTAGACTTCAGTAAGATAAAGAAAGTTAATTAACTTAAATATGTTAATCTAATGATTTGAAGCATTTCGATATCGATTGCTAAATGTGTATATAGAAGAAAATCGACTCTATGCCTAAATATAAGGTTACGGAAATCTTCTAAATGCACTGCCGTTATACCGTTAAGGCTTAATGTAGACTTCAGTAAGATAAAGAAAGTTAATTAACTTAAATATGTTAATCTAATGATTTGAAGCATTTTGATATCGATTGCTAAATGTGTATATAGAAGAAAATCGACTTTATACCTAAATATAAGGTTACGGAGTTCTTCTAAATGCACTGCCGTTATACCGTTAAGGCTTAATGTAGACTTCAGTAAGATAAAGAAAGTTAATTTACTTAAATATGTTAATCTAATGATTTGAAGCATTTCGATATCGATTGCTAAATGTGTGTATAAAATGAAATCGATTGTATACCTAAATATAAGATTACGGAATTCTTCTGAATGCTCTGCCGTTATGCCGCCAAGGCTTTATGTCAACTTCAGTTCGCTAAAGAAGGTTTAGTTACTTATATATGTTAAACTAATGATTTGAAGCATTTCGATATCGATTGCTAAATATGTATATAAAAGAAAATCGGCCTTTTACCTAAACACAAAATTACGGAATTTTTCTAAATGCACTGCCGTTATGCCGCCAAGGCTTTATGTCAACTTCAGTTCGTTAAAGAAGGTTTATTAACTTAAATATGTTAAACTAATGATTTGTAGCATTTCGATATCGATTGCTGAATGTGTATATTCACGAAAATCGACTTTATACCTAAATATAAGATTATGGAATTTTTCCAAATGCACTGCCGTTATGATGTTTTGGCTTTATGTCAACTTCAATTCGTTAAAGAAGGTTAATTAACGTAAATATGTTTGAAAAGTCGTGTTGTGACATCGGGACATTCGCTGAGTAGCTATCGTGGTCCATAATTCAGCACGTACTATATGTCATCGCATCCTGGGAGTTCCTCCTGCATTGCCTTGCCTTAGGCTGCCATAAGTTGATGCCAAACAGAACGCCGAACGATATTAGCGCGACCTCTTCGTGGCATCGTAACAAATTTTAATCTGTAATTGATCTTTTTATGTGAAACTCGCATAAAGTTTTCACTGAATAATTTTCAAAAATTTTTCTTTTGAATAGCTGGATTAAAAAAGCAAGAGACCGAAATTGAACGATTCAAATAATTTACAAATCAAAATATTGAAAAAAAAACCAACAAAAATTAAAAAAAAATTATTTGAAAAGAAGTTATTTTTTGGAATTGTCCAATTTTCCGACTTTTCCTAATTAAAAGTATAAGGTATTTTTATTTCTAAACCTTCTCCGATCTACAACGAACACATTAAAAAAACAATTATCAAATTTGGTTCAGTCGTATGAAAACTATGAGCGTACATACATTTTGGCGATTCATTTTTATTTGTATAGATAAAAGATTACGAAATTCTAGCAAATGCACTGCCGTTATGATGTTTTAGCTTTTTGTCAACTTCGGTTCGTTATAAAAGGTTAATTAACTTAAATATGTTAAACTTAAGATTTGAAGCATTTCGATATCGATTGCTAAACGAGTATATACAAGAAAATCGACTTTATACCTAAACACAAAATTACGGAATTTTTCTAAATGCACAGCCGTTATGCCCCCATGGCTTTATGTTAGCTTGAGTGCGTTAAAGAAGGTTTATTAACTTAAGTATGTTAAACTAATGATTTGAAGCATTTCAATATCGATTGCTAAATGTGTATATACAAGAAAATCGAATGTATACCTAAATATAAGATTACGGAATTTTTCTAAATGCACTGCCGTTATGCCCCCATGGCTTTATGTAAGCTTGAGTGCGTTATAGAAAGTTTATTAACTTAAATATGTTAAACTAATGATTTGAAGCATTTCGATATCGATTGCTAAATGTGTATATACAAGAAAGTCGAATTCATAACTAAATATAAAATTACGGAATTCTTCTAAATGCGCTGCCGTTATGAAGCCAAGGCTTTATGTCAACTTCAGTTCGTTGAAGAAGGTTTATTAACTTAAATATGTTAAACTAATGATTTGAAGCATTTCGATATCGATTGCTAAATGTGTATATTCAAGAAACTCGACTTTATACCTAAATATAAGATTATGGAATTCTTCCAAATGCACTGCCGTTATGAAGCCAAAGCTTTATGTCAACTTCAGTTCGTTAAAGAAGGTTTATTAACTTAGATATGTTAAACTAATGATTTGTAGCATTTCAACATCGATTGCTAAATGTGTATATACAAGAAAATCGACTTTATACCTAAATATAAGATTACGGAATTCTTCTAAATGCGCTGCCGTTATGAAGCCAAGGCTTTATGTCAACTTCAGTTAGTTGAAGGAGGTTTATTAACTTAAATATGTTAAACTAATGATTTAAAGCATTTCGATATCGATTGCTAAATGTGTGTGTACAACAAATCGACTTTTCACCTAAATATAAGATTACGAAACTCTTCCAAATGCACTGCCGTTAAGCCTTCATGGCTTTATGTAAACTTCAGTTCGTTAAAGAAGGGCTATTAACTTAAATATGTTAAAATAAAGATTTGAAGCATTTCGATATCGATTGCTAAATGCGTATATACAGGTTAATCGACTTTATATCTAAATATAAGTTAGCAGAATTCTTCTAAATGCACTGATGTTATGCCGTCATGGCTTTATGTAAACTTCAGTTCGTTAAAGAAGGTTTATTAACTTAAATATGTTAAAATAATTATTTGAAGCATTTCGATATCGATTGCTAAATGTGTATATACAACAAAATCCACTTTATAACTAAATATAAGATTACGGAATCTTCCGGCAGTCACATTTATTCTGAATTTTTTCTGATTCGATACTGTTTCTTCTACTTAAAAAATTAAGCCTACCAAGCCTACGCAAATACCAAATGGAAAAAACAGGTTGTTGTTGATGGTGTCAGGTATGCGATCAGCGGACGCTTTCCATAAATTTAGTTACCGCAAGTTGATGTCGCTTAGTGTGCCGTGTGCAAACTTTCCAACGCAGCATGCCATTATCATACCTTTCCAATGAAGGTCAATCCCAATAAATGTTCGGGCAGTATCAATAGCTAATTGTTGTTGTAGGGTGTCATTTACATATATAATTTTCTTTTACAATTACTACAGTTTCGGTTTTCAGTTTCAGTTTCTGTTCAGTTTCAGTTCCGTTTCACTTTCAGTTTCAGTTTCTGTTCAGTTTCAGTTTCTGTTCAGTTTCAGTTCAGTTTCAGTTTCTGTTTCTGTTCAGTTCAGTTTCAGTTTTTGTTCAGTTTCAGTTTCAGCTTCTGTTCAGTTTCAGTTCCGTTTCAGTTTCAGTTCAGTTTCAGTTTCTGTTTCTGTTCAGTTCAGTTTCAGTTTCAGTTTTTGTTCAGTTTCAGTTTCAGTTTCTGTTCAGTTTCAGTTTCTGTTCAGTTTCAGTTCAGTTTCAGTTTCAGTTCCGTTTCAGTTCAGTTCAGTTTCAGTTCAGTTTAAGTTTAAGTTTTAAGAAGAAGAAAATAATGCACAATATTATTATGTTAAGAAAAAAGTTGTTTTTTTTCTTTATAACATATAATATTCATTTTGAAAACTTTCTAAATAAATGTTGACTTTCTATAGTTTAGTATTATTCGCAAGATTAACGCCTTATGGTTGATAAACTGATATATAGTTGATGAAGTGAAGTAAAACCATTTTCATTATCGAATTCATTTTACTTTGCAGAAACTTTATTCATAACCAACAACAACGAAGATGAATTGCCGTAAGAAGTGATTAAGCTGAGCTACATAGATTTAGAAATTGAGTATGAAGAAATGAGCACATTGGCATATAAAAGTATATAAAGAATCAATAACTTATGCAAATTAAAAGACCAGACACTTGCTCACTTCGGCAGTCACATTTATTCTGAATTTTTTCTGATTCGATACAGTTTCTTCTACTTAAAAACTAAGCCTACCAAGCCTACGCAAATACTAAATGAAAAAGAAGGTTGTTGTTGATGGTGTCAGGTATGCGATCAGCGGACGCTTTCCATAAATTTAGTTACCGCAAGTTGATGTCGCTTAGTGTGCCGTGTGCAAACTTTCCAACGCAGCATGCCATTATCATACCTTTCCAATGAAGGTCAATCCCAATAAATGTTCGGGCAGTATCAATAGCTAATTGTTGTTGTAGGGTGTCATTTACATATATAATTTTCTTTTAGAATTACTACAGTTTCGGTTTTCAGTTTCAGCTTTTGTTCAGTTTCAGTTTCTGTTCAGTTTCTGTTCCGTTTCAGTTTCAGTTCCTGTTCAGTTTCAGTTTCAGTTTCTGTTCAGTTTCTGTTAAGTTTCAGTTCAGTTTCAGTTCAGTTTCAGTTCAGTTTCAGTTCAGTTTCAGTTTCTGTTTCAGTTCAGATCAGTTTCAGTTCAGTTTAAGTTTAAGTTTTAAGAAGAAGAAATTAATTCACAATATTATTATGTTAAGAAAAAAGTTGTTTTTTTTTCTTTATAACATATAATATTCATTTTGAAAACTTTCTAAATAAATGTTGACTTCCTTAGTTTAGTATTATTCGCACGATCAACGGCTTATAGTTGATATATAGTTGATGAAGTGAAGTAAAACCATTTTCATTATCGAATTCATTTTACTTTGCAGAAACTTTATTCATAACCAACAACAACGAAGATGAATTGCCGTAAGAAGTGATTAAGCTGAGCGACATAGATTTAGAAATTGAGTATGAAGAAATAAGCACATTGGCATATAAAAGTATATAAAGAATCAATAACTTATGCAAATTAAAAGACCAGACACTTGCTCACTTCGGCAGTCACATTTATTCTGAATTTTTTCTGATTCGATACAGTTTCTTCTACTTAAAAAACTAAGCCTACCAAGCCTACGCAAATACTAAATGAAAAAAGAAGGTTGTTGTTGATGGTGTCAGGTATGCGATCAGCGGACGCTTTCCATAAATTTAGTTACCGCAAGTTGATGTCGCTTAGTGTGCCGTGTGCAAACTTTCCAACGCAGCATGCCATTATCATACCTTTCCAATGAAGGTCTATCCCAATAAATGTTCGGGCAGTATCAATAGCTAATTGTTGTTGTAGGGTGTCATTTACATATATAATTTTCTTTTACAATTACTACAGTTTCAGTTTTCAGTTTCAGCTTTTGTTCAGTTTCAGTTTCTGTTCAGTTTCTGTTCCGTTTCAGTTTCAGTTTCTGTTCAGTTTCAGTTCCGTTTCAGTTTCAGTTTCAGTTTCTGTTCAGTTTCAGTTCAGTTTCAGTTTCTGTTTCTGTTCAGTTCAGTTTCAGTTTTTGTTCAGTTTCAGTTTCAGTTTCTGTTCAGTTTCAGTTCCGTTTCAGTTTCAGTTCAGTTTCAGTTTCTGTTTCTGTTCAGTTCAGTTTCAGTTTTTGTTCAGTTTCAGTTTCAGTTTCTGTTCAGTTTCAGTTTCTGTTCAGTTTCAGTTCAGTTTCAGTTTCAGTTCCGTTTCAGTTCAGTTCAGTTTCAGTTCAGTTTAAGTTTAAGTTTTAAGAAGGAGAAATTAATTCACAATATTATTATGTTAAGAAAAAAGTTGTTTTTTTTTCTTTATAACATATAATATTCATTTCGAAAACTTTCTAAATAAATGTTGATTTTCTATAGGTTTTATTATTCGCAAGATTAACGGCTTATAGTTGATAAACTGATATATAGTTGACGAAGTGAAGTAAAACCATTTTCATTATCGAATTCATTTTACTTTGCAGAAACTTTATTCATAACCAACAACAACGAAGATGAATTGCCGTAAGAAGTGATTAAGCTGAGCTACATAGATTTAGAAATTGAGTATGAAGAAATAAGCACATTGGCATATAAAAGTATATAAAGAATCAATAACTTATGCAAATTAAAAGACCAGACACTTGCTCACTTCGGCAGTCACATTTATTCTGAATTTTTTCTGATTCGATACAGTTTCTTCTACTTAAAAAACTAAGCCTACCAAGCCTACGCAAATACTAAATGAAAAAAGAAGGTTGTTGTTGATGGTGTCAGGTATGCGATCAGCGGACGCTTTCCATAAATTTAGTTACCGCAAGTTATTCTGAATTTTTTCTGATTCGATACAGTTTCTTCTACTTAAAAAACTAAGCCTACCAAGCCTACGCAAATACTAAATGAAAAAAGAAGGTTGTTGTTGATGGTGTCAGGTATGCGATCAGCGGACGCTTTCCATAAATTTAGTTACCGCAAGTTGATGTCGCTTAGTGTGCCGTGTGCAAACTTTCCAACGCAGCATGCCATTATCATACCTTTCCAATGAAGGTCAATCCCAATAAATGTTCGGGCAGTATCAATAGCTAATTGTTGTTGTAGGGCGTCATTTACATATATAATTTTCTTTTAGAATTACTACAGTTTCGGTTTTCAGTTTCAGCTTTTGTTCAGTTTCAGTTTCTGATCAGTTTCTGTTCCGTTTCAGTTTCAGTTCCTGTTCAGTTTCAGTTTCAGTTTCTGTTCAGTTTCTGTTCAGTTTCAGTTCAGTTTCAGTTCCGTTTCAGTTCAGATCAGTTTCAGTTCAGTTTAAGTTTAAGTTTTAAGAAGAAGAAATTAATTCACAATATTATTATGTTAAGAAAAAAGTTGTTTTTTTTTTCTTTATAACATATAATATTCATTTTGAAAACTTTCTAAATAAATGTTGACTTCCTTAGTTTAGTATTATTCGCACGACTAACGGCTTATAGTTGATAAACTGATATATAGTTGATGAAGTGAAATAAAACCATTTTCATTATCGAATTCATTTTACTTTGCAGAAACTTTATTCATAACCAACAACAACGAAGATGAATTGCCGTAAGAAGTGATTAAGATGAGCGACATAGATTTAGAAATTGAGTATGAAGAAATAAGCACATTGGCATATAAAAGTATATAAAGAATCAATAACTTATGCAAATTAAAAGACCAGACACTTGCTCACTTCGGCAGTCACATTTATTCTGAATTTTTTCTGATTCGATACAGTTTCTTCTACTTAAAAAACTAAGCCTACCAAGCCTACGCAAATACTAAATGAAAAAAGAAGGTTGTTGTTGATGGTGTCAGGTATGCGATCAGCGGACGCTTTCCATAAATTTAGTTACCGCAAGTTGATGTCGCTTAGTGTGCCGTGTGCAAACTTTCCAACGCAGCATGCCATTATCATACCTTTCCAATGAAGGTCAATCCCAATAAATGTTCGGGCAGTATCAATAGCTAATTGTTGTTGTAGGGTGTCATTTACATATATAATTTTCTTTTACAATTACTACAGTTTCGGTTTTCAGTTTCAGCTTTTGTTCAGTTTCAGTTTCTGTTCAGTTTCTGTTCCGTTTCAGTTTCAGTTCCTGTTCAGTTTCAGTTTCAGTTTCTGTTCAGTTTCTGTTCAGTTTCAGTTCAGTTTCAGTTCAGTTTCAGTTCAGTTTCAGTTTCTGTTTCAGTTCAGATCAGTTTCAGTTCAGTTTAAGTTTAAGTTTTAAGAAGAAGAAATTAATTCACAATATTATTATGTTAAGAAAAAAGTTGTTTTTTTTTCTTTATAACATATAATATTCATTTTGAAAACTTTCTAAATAAATGTTGACTTCCTTAGTTTAGTATTATTCGCACGATCAACGGCTTATAGTTGATATATAGTTGATGAAGTGAAGTAAAACCATTTTCATTATCGAATTCATTTTACTTTGCAGAAACTTTATTCATAACCAACAACAACGAAGATGAATTGCCGTAAGAAGTGATTAAGCTGAGCGACATAGATTTAGAAATTGAGTATGAAGAAATAAGCACATTGGCATATAAAAGTATATAAAGAATCAATAACTTATGCAAATTAAAAGACCAGACACTTGCTCACTTCGGCAGTCACATTTATTCTGAATTTTTTCTGATTCGATACAGTTTCTTCTACTTAAAAACTAAGCCTACCAAGCCTACGCAAATACTAAATGAAAAAAGAAGGTTGTTGTTGATGGTGTCAGGTATGCGATCAGCGGACGCTTTCCATAAATTTAGTTACCGCAAGTTGATGTCGCTTAGTGTGCCGTGTGCAAACTTTCCAACGCAGCATGCCATTATCATACCTTTCCAATGAAGGTCTATCCCAATAAATGTTCGGGCAGTATCAATAGCTAATTGTTGTTGTAGGGTGTCATTTACATATATAATTTTCTTTTACAATTACTACAGTTTCGGTTTTCAGTTTCAGCTTTTGTTCAGTTTCAGTTTCTGTTCAGTTTCTGTTCCGTTTCAGTTTCAGTTTCAGTTTCTGTTCAGTTTCAGTTCCGTTTCAGTTTCAGTTTCAGTTTCTGTTCAGTTTCAGTTCAGTTTCAGTTTCTGTTTCTGTTCAGTTCAGTTTCAGTTTTTGTTCAGTTTCAGTTTCAGCTTCTGTTCAGTTTCAGTTCCGTTTCAGTTTCAGTTCAGTTTCAGTTTCTGTTTCTGTTCAGTTCAGTTTCAGTTTTTGTTCAGTTTCAGTTTCAGTTTCTGTTCAGTTTCAGTTTCTGTTCAGTTTCAGTTCAGTTTCAGTTTCAGTTCCGTTTCAGTTCAGTTCAGTTTCAGTTCAGTTTAAGTTTAAGTTTTAAGAAGGAGAAATTAATTCACAATATTATTATGTTAAGAAAAAAGTTGTTTTTTTTCTTTATAACATATAATATTCATTTCGAAAACTTTCTAAATAAATGTTGATTTTCTATAGGTTTTATTATTCGCAAGATTAACGGCTTATAGTTGATAAACTGATATATAGTTGACGAAGTGAAGTAAAACCATTTTCATTATCGAATTCATTTTACTTTGCAGAAACTTTATTCATAACCAACAACAACGAAGATGAATTGCCGTAAGAAGTGATTAAGCTGAGCTACATAGATTTAGAAATTGAGTATGAAGAAATAAGCACATTGGCATATAAAAGTATATAAAGAATCAATAACTTATGCAAATTAAAAGACCAGACACTTGCTCACTTCGGCAGTCACATTTATTCTGAATTTTTTCTGATTCGATACAGTTTCTTCTACTTAAAAAACTAAGCCTACCAAGCCTACGCAAATACTAAATGAAAAAAGAAGGTTGTTGTTGATGGTGTCAGGTATGCGATCAGCGGACGCTTTCCATAAATTTAGTTACCGCAAGTTATTCTGAATTTTTTCTGATTCGATACAGTTTCTTCTACTTAAAAAACTAAGCCTACCAAGCCTACGCAAATACTAAATGAAAAAAGAAGGTTGTTGTTGATGGTGTCAGGTATGCGATCAGCGGACGCTTTCCATAAATTTAGTTACCGCAAGTTGATGTCGCTTAGTGTGCCGTGTGCAAACTTTCCAACGCAGCATGCCATTATCATACCTTTCCAATGAAGGTCAATCCCAATAAATGTTCGGGCAGTATCAATAGCTAATTGTTGTTGTAGGGCGTCATTTACATATATAATTTTCTTTTAGAATTACTACAGTTTCGGTTTTCAGTTTCAGCTTTTGTTCAGTTTCAGTTTCTGATCAGTTTCTGTTCCGTTTCAGTTTCAGTTCCTGTCCAGTTTCAGTTTCAGTTTCTGTTCAGTTTCTGTTCAGTTTCAGTTCAGTTTCAGTTCAGTTTCAGTTCCGTTTCAGTTCAGATCAGTTTCAGTTTCAGCTCAGTTTAAGTTTAAGTTTTAAGAAGAAGAAATTAATTCACAATATTATTATGTTAAGAAAAAAGTTGTTTTTTTTTCTTTATAACATATAATATTCATTTTGAAAACTTTCTAAATAAATGTTGACTTCCTTAGTTTAGTATTATTCGCACGACTAACGGCTTATAGTTGATAAACTGATATATAGTTGATGAAGTGAAATAAAACCATTTTCATTATCGAATTCATTTTACTTTGCAGAAACTTTATTCATAACCAACAACAACGAAGATGAATTGCCGTAAGAAGTGATTAAGATGAGCGACATAGATTTAGAAATTGAGTATGAAGAAATAAGCACATTGGCATATAAAAGTATATAAAGAATCAATAACTTATGCAAATTAAAAGACCAGACACTTGCTCACTTCGGCAGTCACATTTATTCTGAATTTTTTCTGATTCGATACAGTTTCTTCTACTTAAAAAACTAAGCCTACCAAGCCTACGCAAATACTAAATGAAAAAAGAAGGTTGTTGTTGATGGTGTCAGGTATGCGATCAGCGGACGCTTTCCATAAATTTAGTTACCGCAAGTTGATGTCGCTTAGTGTGCCGTGTGCAAACTTTCCAACGCAGCATGCCATTATCATACCTTTCCAATGAAGGTCAATCCCAATAAATGTTCGGGCAGTATCAATAGCTAATTGTTGTTGTAGGGTGTCATTTACATATATAATTTTCTTTTACAATTACTACAGTTTCGGTTTTCAGTTTCAGCTTTTGTTCAGTTTCAGTTTCTGTTCAGTTTCTGTTCCGTTTCAGTTTCAGTTCCTGTTCAGTTTCAGTTTCAGTTTCTGTTCAGTTTCTGTTCAGTTTCAGTTCAGTTTCAGTTCAGTTTCAGTTCAGTTTCAGTTCAGTTTCAGTTCAGTTTCAGTTCAGTTTCAGTTCAGTTTCAGTTCAGTTTCAGTTCCGTTTCAGTTCAGATCAGTTTCAGTTCAGTTTAAGTTTAAGTTTTAAGAAGAAGAAATTAATTCACAATATTATTATGTTAAGAAAAAAGTTGTTTTTTTTTCTTTATAACATATAATATTCATTTTGAAAACTTTCTAAATAAATGTTGACTTCCTTAGTTTAGTATTATTCGCACGATCAACGGCTATAAGCCTACCAAGCCTACGCAAATACTAAATGAAAAAAGAAGGTTGTTGTTGATGGTGTCAGGTATGCGATCAGCGGACGCTTTCCATAGATTTAGTTACCGCAAGTTGATGTCGCTTAGTGTGCCGTGTGCAAACTTTCCAACGCAGCATGCCATTATCATACCTTTCCAATGAAGGTCATCCACAATAAATGTTGTGATTGTTATGATTTTCTTTTAGAATTACTACAGCTAAGCGTAATTAGATTATGAATTTTAATAATGAAGAAAAAGACACGAGCGGATTCAATGATGCCTTTAGGGGAGTTGAGATGAGGGTCGATCCACTAACTATTCCCCTTCATAAGATCGAATCGTCCCCGGTTCGATGACCAGCTCTTGTTTTAGGCTACAGTTCAATAGGATGGTTTTGTTACTCCATCAACATTGCATTTGTATTGTATCATTTAAAAGTGCAACGCCATCAGTAGGTTGTGATGCAGATGTTAACAGTTGTTGTGACAGTGTGCCTTTTTTTAATTGGTTTGGCATACAAATATCCAAATAACGAAAAGTAGTATTTCATTTTTACACTTTTTTATCTTGAACTTAAAATAAAGGTAAATATTCAAGATTAGATGCTTGTGGATTCTATTTTAACACTAATTTCTTATAATTTTTTAGATGTATACTTTTTTTAATTTCTGGCATATAAGTTGATTATAACAGTATGAATAATGAGTTTACATACAAAAAAAGGCTAACGTATATTGCTTTTGTGAATATTTTTACCATCTATTAGTACCGTTGTTCCCAAGTCCTTTTCAATAACCTTTTCAATATAAATACTGCTGAACTTGTTTCCCAGTCTTTTATGCCTTTTAAGAAACAGCTTTTCGCCAGGCTTATACGTTTTATTATTTTTGTTTTTATTAAATCTGTCTAGCGTTTTTTCTTGTGCAAGTTTCAATTTATTTCTTATCGTTTCTAGTGTTTCTATTGATGAGCCATAGAAAGCTTCAATTGGCTTCAAGTTTGTGACAGAATGGATACTAATATTATATTTATGTGTGGCTAATAACATTAGGTCATTAGTTTCACTTATTTGTTGTTATTCCTTGATGCAGCGGGCAATTTCCAGCAGTGTGGAGTGGAACCTCTCAACCTGTCCATTACTCTCGCTATGAAGTGTAGGAATAAAAAACTGTTCGATTGAAAAATTATCCCTGTGAAGACTTTTAAGAAAGATGCTGTTTGGCTGTGATAAAAATATCAATATGGAGTATTTCTCCGGGGTATTTCGGTATGGGGGTTTTTCCAATACCAGGATCGAATGGTTTTCTTTGATATTTGTTTTTCAAACAAATTCTGTAGTTCAAAATTAAAGATTTTAGCATTTTTCTCATGTTTGGAAAATAATATGCCTTTGAGATTTGTTGAAAATTCTCGTTCAGACATCGATGAGCTCGATTATGTTCCGTAGCAATTTTTTCTAGTTGGTCACTCTTGTTGTTTAAATCAATTGCAAATTTTTCCGTGTGTACAAATTTAACCCCAGGAAATTGCCTCACTAATTCATTTTGTATTTCTGCCAAAACTTTATGTTCACATTGTAAGCCGTTTGTGACATTTGGATTGATAGCTTCTTTTAGATAGCGCATTAAGTTTTCGATGGTGTCAAAACAAATAATATGACGTCGGAGCTTTTTGAAATAAAATTTTATTTATTTTGCTAAAATGGTCGGATTTAGATAACACTAACTGATTTTTTAATTGGTTTACAGGATATTTAATAGTTTTAATGGCATCACTAGAAGACTGTTCGCTATGAACGGTTTCCATCTTCCCTGATTCACTCAAGTTGTGGATGAACTGTCTAGATAGGGCGTCGGCTACTTTATTTTCTTTTCCTGGCTTCCCCCTTTCCGTTTTTCCCTGTCAGATATTTTGTGAGCGGCTTCGCAATTCTAGCGTAATCTTTCACAAATCTTCGATAATGTCCTGATAGCCCAAGGAATGATCGTAGTGCTCGAAGAGTGTTTGGAATTTTATAATTGAGTATATCATTCACTTTAGTTGGGCATGTTTGGATACCATTTCGTGAAACTAAAAATCCCAAAAATTCAACTTCTATTTTAAAAAACTTTGATTTTTCGGACGAAATTCTCATTCCTGCTTTTTTTAAACTTTGTAAAATTATGTTTATGTCAACTAAATGGGATTGTTCGCCAGGAGAGAAAATAATGATGTCATCCATATAAACGTGGCAACATTTTCCTATGTATTCACGAAGGACATCATCGATAGCTCGCTGGAAAATGCTGGGAGCATTTTTCAGGCCAAATGGCAGACGACAGAACTCGTACTTTCCATTGTTAACACTGAAAGCGGTTTTTTCCCGATCTTCATCGCATAAAATTATCTGGTGAAATCTCGATTTTAAGTCGAGGGTGGTATAATATTTAGATTTCCCTAAGTTTGCCAAAATTACTGACGAGTCAGGAATGGGATATCTCTCTGAAATTGTTTTCTCATTTAGTTTCCTAAAGTCTATCACCATCCGTAAGTTTTGCCTACCATTTTCGTCTAAGCCCTTTTTTGTAACCACATGAACAGGCGAGTTTTATGGAGAGCAAGATTTGCGAATTATTTTATCTTTAAAAAGAGCTAATAATTCTGTGTTTATGAACTCTGCTGCGGAAACAGGATAGGGATAGCTTTTGGTATAAATTGGCTCATTCGTAATCGTACGAATTCTACCCTGTACTTTGGTGTTATAAGGCAGTGCTCTATCTGTATCGGAAAAGGCATTAATATTACTACTAATCATATCATTGAATTGGTTTCGGATACTAGTTGGAACCGAATCCTGTATGATTATCAAATGTATGTACTTGGCTGCAAGAAATATCCTGAAGTTTTACTTGGCCATTGCGGTAAAATAAGTATCCCCTCTCCATATCAATTATAGCGTTTATTTTTTTTAAAAAGTCGTATCCAATGATACCATCAAACGTTTTTAAATTTTTTAGTAAATAAAAAGTAGAGGTAGAATCTAGGACATTTATTAAACATTGTTTATCAATCAGATTGACGCCATTGATTGATTTAAGCTTGAATGATTTTTCCATCGATTTCACGCCTTTTAAGAAAGAATAGTTTTTGACATAATTTTTGGAAGTACCTGTGTCTATTAAAATGCGTATCTCCTGACCATTTGCCATTTGCCATTTTTTTCGTAATAAATGGTAGGAGCGAACTTAGTTTAAATGGTTGATTTCGTCTGCAAAGTTACTCTCAATATCTTCATGACAGTCATTGGTGTTGTAATCATTTTCCTGATGCTCGCAACCATAATCGTACTCATGGTTATCCTGATCTCCTTCTATGTAATTATTGATAGATATTCTATTTCATGTGGCATATAGTTTACCCTTTGTACCTTAGGGAATGGTGATATATTAGAGTATGTTTGATCGCGACCGCGCTTAAAAATTGTGGGCTGGGAAAGGATTGGTTTCTGTTGTGGTCGAGAAGTATTAATGGGAGGATTTGGGTTGGGCAAATGGTTGCTGTCTCGCCTTTGAAGAGCATTGTTGGTGTAAGGATTAACATGCTGCCGAGTGGAAGGGATACTACGATCGACTTCCATAGGAGTTGGTCTATTGTTGTGATTTGAATAAGTGCGATGATTTAGCTGATTCCTAAAAAAGGCTGACGGCCCTGAGATGTAACAGGAATATTCGGCGTCTGCGAATTTCCTACGGCAAATATACGCGCAAAATCGTACCTTTTGTGGCTAGTTTCGAGTTACTGAGCAACTGCAAGCGCAGTTGGAAGGTCCTTTGGCCTGGTAGAAAAGAGTATGTCACATAATGGTATACGAAGACCCGAAACGAATACACGAAGTGCGTTTTCCCTTGCTCTCTAATTGAGAGCAGCGACAACTTCAGAGTCACCATTATGGGACATAATTTGCTTATTAATAATTAGTGTCAGTTGTTTATCAACTGTATCGTAATAATCAGCAATCGATAGATTGCCTTGTCTCAAAATACTTAATTCATTTTTTATAACATACAACGGTCTCTTATCCGCGTTTGTCTGATCCAACCTTGCGATTATTGCCTTAAAATTAAGAACCGTGTTAAAGGAAGAAAGGGATGTATTAGCTGAATCTGTAATTTTATTTCTGAAAATTCCCATAGCGACATAATATTTTTCTGAATGTTCTTTATAATAGCTCATAGCAAAATGAGCTGCAGTGCGCCAAGCGGGATACGCTGAGGCTTCCCCTTTAAATTCTGGGAGGGATTTTATTAAATCTAAACTTAAATTATCTGAACTAACTGTAGGATCAATGCTTATCGGTAAGTAAGTTTCCCCGCCAGGTGGAATTAGCTGGTCAAGAGCTTGAGAAAGACGGAAAATTTGCTCTGCCAATCCCTGCTTAATTTCTTCATTGCTTTTTTTCACTATTTTTATTACTTGTTCACGCGTAACACTCATTTTTAATCACGTAACTTATAAAACACAATTTTCTTATTTCAAACCGAAACCGTATGCCCTTTGAAAAGGCACTCCTAAAGCAAGGACTTGGGTGAAAATAATTCAAACTCTTTACAGGACAAATTACTGTGGTTTCAGCAATTTAAAAAAAAATGAAAAAATCAAATTTAAGATGCCATACAAAATTAAATTCATTTTTTAAACTTTCACTTTGATATTGAAATTTTTCACTAATAATAACACTTAATCACCACAAGAAATAATCTTGAATAATTATTTACAAGTATTTTTTATGAAAATTCTTGGGTATGTTGAGATCTGATGATTGAAGCGAGGATCGTTGAGCCCTTTAAATTTTATAATTCCTTCAGTTGATGAGGTCCTTATCCTGCCGGGCTATCCTTCGATTCGAGATTATCCTTGTTGGAGAACAGGCCCCACATTGGGCGCCAATTAAAAGACCAGACACTTGCTCACTTCGGCAGTCACATTTATTCTGAATTTTTTCTTCTACTTAAAAAACTAAGCCTACCAAGCCTACGCAAATACCAAATGGAAAAAAACAGGTTGTTGTTGATGGTGTCAGGTATGCGATCAGCGGACGCTTTCCATTGATTTAGTTACCGTAAGTTGATGGCGCTTAGTGTGCCGTGTGCAAACTTTCCAACGCAGCATGCCATTATCATACCTTTCCAATGAAGGTCATCCCCAATAAATGTTCGGGCAGTATCAATTGCTAATTGTTGTTGTAGGGTGTCATTTACATATATAATTTTCTTTTAGAATTACTACAGTTTCAGTTTCAGCTTTAGTTCAGTTTCAGTTTCAGTTCAGTTTCTGTTCAGTTTCAGTTTCTGTTCAGCTTCTGTTCAGTTCAGTTTCAGTTTCTGTTCAGTTTCAGTTCCGTTTCGGTTTCAGTTCCGTTTCAGTTCCGTTTCAGTTTCAGTTCCTGTTCAGTTTCAGTTTCAGTTTCAGTTTCTGTTCAGTTTCAGTTCAGTTTCAGTTCAGTTTCAGTTCAGTTTCAGTTCAGTTTCAGTTCAGTTTCAGTTCAGTTTCAGTTCCGTTTCAGTTCAGTTCAGTTTCAGTTCAGTTTAAGTTTAAGTTTTAAGAAGAAGAAAATAATGCACAATATTATTATGTTAAGAAAAAAGTTGTTTTTTTTTTCTTTATAACATATAATATTCATTTTGAAAACTTTCTAAATAAATGTTGACTTTCTATAGTTTAGTATTATTCGCAAGATTAACGCCTTATGGTTGATAAACTGATATATAGTTGATGAAGTGAAGTAAAACCATTTTCATTATCGAATTCATTTTACTTTGCAGAAACTTTATTCATAACCAACAACAACGAAGATGAATTGCCGTAAGAAGTGATTAAGCTGAGCTACATAGATTTAGAAATTGAGTATGAAGAAATAAGCACATTGGCATATAAAAGTATATACAGAATCAATAACTTATGCAAATTAAAAGACCAGACACTTGCTCACTTCGGCAGTCACATTTATTCTAAGTTTTTTCTGATTCGATACAGTTTCTTCTACTTAAAAAACTAAGCCTACCAAGCCTACGCAAATACCAAATAAAAAAAACAGGTTGTTGTTGATGGTGTCAGGTGTGCGATCAGCGGACGCTTTCCATAAATTTAGTTACCGCAAGTTGATGTCGCTTAGCGTGCCGAGTGCAAACTTTCCTACGCAGCATGCCATTATCATACCTTTCCAATGAAGGTCATCCGTAATAAATGTTGTGATTGTTATAATTTTCTTTTAGAATTACTACAGCTAAGCGTGGAGGATGGGGTCATGTGTAGAAGTTCACGCGAGTGAGGAAAGTTCTCTGATCGCCATTCACTTGGGAGTGGCCAGAAACGATTCTTTTACATATGACTCAAGCAGCTCACGACTTCCGGTCTTTGACCAAGTATCCTCTGGGTAGCCTAAGAACATCCGTTTGAAGGCGAGCTAAAGTGAGAAGGCGAAACACCCCCTGCATAGGGTTGTGCGCTGGGTTTGGGACCCGCCACGTAAAAAAACACCCCCAATGCAAAAGTTTAAACAGCCTCGGATGAGAGACCCCCTTTTGATGACGACCATGGTAAACGAAATAAGGACTATGATTTGAGGGCGTGCACCTGGAATGTCCGGTCCCTTAATTGGGAAGGTGCCGCTGCCCAGCTGGTAGATGTCCTCGTAAAGATAAAGGCTGACATCACCGCCGTCCAAGAAATGCGATGGACGGGACAAGGACAGAGACGAGTAGGTCCTTGTGACATTTACTACAGTGGCCATATAAAGGAGCGCAAGTTTGGTGTTGGATTCGTGGTGGGAGAGAGACTCCGTCGCCGAGTACTTTCATTCACCCCGGAGAATGAACGTCTAGCCACAATCCGCATCAAAGCGAGGTTCTTCAACATATCGCTGATTTGCGCCCACGCCCCGACGGAAGAGAAGGACGATGTGACCAAAGATGCCTTTTATGAGTGCTTGGAGCGCACTTATGAGAGATGCCCCCGCCACGATGTCAAAATCGTGCTTGGCGACTTCAATGCCAGGGTGGGCAAAGAAGGTATCTTTGGCACTACGGTCGGTAAATTCAGCCTCCACGAGGAAACATCCCCAAATGGGTTGAGGCTGATCGACTTCGCCGGGGCCCGAAATATGGTTATCTGTAGTACTAGATTCCAGCATAAGAAGATACATCAAGCTACCTGGCTGTCTCCGGATCGAAAAACCACCAACCAGATCGATCATGTTGTGATAGACGGAAGACACGTCTCCAGTGTTTTAGATGTGCGTGCGCTCCGAGGTCCTAACATCGACTCGGACCACTATATTGTTGCAGCCAAGATTCGCACCCGCCTCTGTGCAGCAAAAAACGCACGCCAACAAACACAAGGAAGGTTCGACGTCGAGAAGCTGCAATCACAACAGACAGCCGAACGTTTTTCTACTCGGCTTGCACTCCTGCTCTCTGAGAGCACTCGTCAACAACTCGGTATAAGGGAACTGTGGGACGGCATTTCAAACTCCTTACGTACAGCTGCAACCGAAACCATTGGTTTTCGGAAGGCGCAAAAGAACAGCTGGTACGACGAGGAGTGCCGTGTTGCAGCGGAGAGAAAACAGGCTGCCTACCTCGCAACGTTACGATCGACCACAACACGTGCGGGATGGGATAGATACCGAGAGTTGAAGAGGGAAGCGAGACGCATTTGTAGACAGAAAAAGAAAGAGGCCGAAATGCGTGAGTACGAAGAGCTTGATAAGCTGGCCGACAGGGGTAATGCTCGAAAATTCTACGAAAAGATGCGGCGGCTTGCAGAAGGTTTCAAGACCGGAGCATACTCTTGTAGAACCCCCAAGGTGATCTAGCCACCGATGCCCAGAGCATACTTAAATTATGGAGGGAACATTTCTCCAGCCTGCTGAATGGCAGTGCACGCACAGCACCAGGAGAAAGCGAACCCGATACCCCAATCGATGACGATGGAGCAGACGTTCCATTGCCCGACCATGAAGAAGTTCGAATAGCAATTGCCCGTCTGAAAAACAACAAAGCGGCAGGGGCCGATGGATTGCCGGCCGAGCTATTCAAACACGGCGGCGAAGAGCTGATAAGGTGCATGCATCAGCTTCTTTGTAAAATATGGTCGGACGAAAGTATGCCCAACGATTGGAATTTAAGTGTGCTATGCCCAATCCATAAAAAAGGAGACCCCACAATCTGCGCCAACTACCGTGGGATTAGCCTCCTCAACATCGCATATAAGGTTCTGTCGAGCGTATTGTGTGAAAGATTAAAGCCCACCGTCAACAAACTGATTGGACCTTATCAGTGTGGCTTTAGACCTGGTAAATCAACAACCGACCAGATATTCACCATGCGCCAAATCTTGGAAAAGACCCGTGAAAGGAGAATCGACACACACCACCTCTTCGTCGATTTTAAAGCTGCTTTCGACAGCACGAAAAGGAGCTGCCTTTATGCCGCGATGTCTGAATTTGGTATCCCCGCAAAACTAATACGGCTGTGTAAGCTGACGTTGACCAACACGAAAAGCTCCGTCAGAATCGGGAAGGACCTCTCCGAGCCGTTCGATACCAAACGAGGTTTCAGACAAGGCGATTCCCTATCGTGCGACTTTTTCAACCTGCTTCTGGAGAAAATAGTTCGAGCTGCAGAACTCAACAGAGAAGGTACCATCTTCTATAAGAGTGTACAACTGCTGGCGTATGCCGATGATATTGATATCATCGGCCTCAACACCCGCGCCGTTAGTTCTGCTTTCTCCAGACTGGACAAGGAAGCAAAAGAAATGGGTCTGGCAGTGAACGAGGGCAAGACGAAATATCTCCTGTCATCAAACAAACAGTCGTCGCACTCGCGACTTGGCACTCACGTCACTGTTGACAGTCATAACTTTGCAGTTGTAGATAATTTCGTCTATCTTGGAACCAGCGTAAACACCACCAATAATGTCAGCCTAGAAATCCAACGCAGGATAACTCTTGCCAACAGGTGCTACTTTGGACTAAGTAGGCAATTGAGAAGCAAAGTCCTCTCTCGACAAACAAAAACCAAACTCTATAAGTCACTCATAATTCCCGTCCTGCTATATGGTGCAGAGGCTTGGACGATGTCAACAACGGATGAGTCGACTTTGCGAGTTTTCGAGAGAAAGGTTCTGCGAAAGATTTCCTTTGCGCGTTGGCCACGGCGAATATCGCATTCGATGGAACGATGAGCTGTACGAGATATACGACGACATTGACATAGTTCAGCGAATTAAAAGACAGCGGCTACGCTGGCTAGGTCATGTTGTCCGGATGGATGAAAACACTCCAGCTCTGAAAGTATTCGACGCAGTACCCGCCGCGGGAAGCAGAGGAAGAGGAAGACCTCCACTCCGTTGGAAGGACCAAGTGGAGAAGGACCTGGCTTCGCTTGGAATATCCAATTGGCGCCACGTAGCGAAGAGAAGAAACGACTGGCGCGCTGTTGTTGACTCGGCTATAATCGCGTAAGCGGTGTCTACGCCAGTAAAGAAGAAGAAGAAGAAGCGTAATTAGATTATGAATGGTAATAATGAAGAAAAAGACACGAGCGGATTCAATGATGCCTTTAGGGGAGTTGAGATGAGGGTCGATCCACTAACTATTCCCCTCCATAAGATCGAATCGTCCCCTGTTCGATGACCAGCTCTTGTTTTAGGCTACAGTTCAATAGGATGGTTTCGTTACTCCATCAACATTGCATTTGTATTGTATCATTTAAAAGTGCAACGCCATCAGTAGGTTGTGATGCAGATGTTAACAGTTGTTGTGACAGTGTGCCTTTTTTTAATTGGTTTGGCATACAAATATCCAAATAACAAAAAGTAGTATTTCATATTTACATTTTTTTTATCTTGAACTTAAAATAAAGGTAAATATTTAAGATTAGGTGCTTGTGGATTTTATTTTAACACTAATTTCTTATAATTTTTTAGATGTATACTTTTTTTAATTTCTGGCATATAAGTTGATTATAACAGTATGAATAATGAGTTTACATACAAAAAAAGGCTAACGTATATTGCTTTTGTGAATCTTTTTACCATCTATTAGTACCGTTGTTCCCAAGTCCTTTTCAATAACTTTTTCAATATAAATACTGCTGAACTTGTTTCCCAGTCTTTTATGCCTTTTATAAAACACCTTTTCGCCAGGCTTATACGTTTTATTATTTTTGTTTTTATTAAATCTGTCTAGCGTTTTTTCTTGTGCAAGTTTCAATTTATTTCTTATCGTTTCTAGTGTTTCTATTGATGAGCCATAGAAAGCTTCAATTGGCTTCAAGTTTGTGACAGAATGGATACTAGTATTATATTTATGTGTGGCTAATAACATTAGGTCATTAGTTTCACTAATTTGTTGTTATTCCTTGATGCAGCGGGCAATTTCCAGCAGTGTGGAGTGGAACCTCTCAACCTGTCCATTACTCTCGCTATGAAGTGTAGGAATAAAAAACTGTTCCATTGAAAAATTATCCCTGTGAAGACTTTTAAGAAAGATGGAATGGAAAGCTTTTTCATTATCAGATACTATAGTTTTGGTATTTTTAAAAATTAGCAGTATTTCTAGAATTGCATCTTTTATATCAACTTAGAAATCTTGTCAATACAAGTTAAAAAATGCTGTTTGGCTGTGATAAAAATATCAATATGGAGTATTTCTCCGGGGTATTTCGGTATGGGGGTTTTTCCAATACCAGGATCAAATGGTGTTCTTTGATATTTGTTTTCAAACAAATTCTGCAGTTCACAATTAAAGATTTTAGCATTTTTCTCATGTTTGGAAAATAATATTCATTTGAGATTTGTTGAAAATTCTCGTTCAGACTTCGATGAGCTCGATTATGTTCCGTAGCGATTGTTTCTAGTTGGTCACTCTTGTTGGTTAAATCAATTGCAAAGTTTTCCGTGTGTGCGAATTTAGCCCCAGAAAATTGTCTCACTTATTCATTTTGTATTTCTGCCAAAACTTTATGTTCACATTGTAAGCCGTTTGTGACATTTGGATTGATAGCTTCTTTTAGATAGCGCATTAAGTTTTCGATGGTGTCAAAACAAATAATATGACGTCGGAGCTTTTTGAAATAAAATTTTATTTATTTTGCTAAAATGGTCGGATTTAGATAACACTAACTGATTTTTTAATTGGTTTACAGGATATTTAATAGTTTTAATGGCATCACTAGAAGACTGTTCGCTATGAACGGTTTCCATCTTCCCTGATTCACTCAAATCGTGGATGAACTGTCTAGATAGGGCGTCGGCTATTTTATTTTCTTTTCCTGGCTTCCCCCTTTCCGTTTTCCCCTGTCAGATATTTTGTGAGCGGCTTCGCAATTCTAGCGTAATCTTTCACAAATCTTCGATAATATCCTGATAGCCCAAGGAATGATCGTAGTGCTCGAAGAGTGTTTG
This sequence comes from Bactrocera zonata, assembly GCA_037783105.1. NCBI lineage: Eukaryota > Metazoa > Arthropoda > Insecta > Diptera > Tephritidae > Bactrocera > Bactrocera zonata. The sequence continues at coordinate 247,577 of JBAWJQ010005390.1, read as the reverse complement.
GAATTTTATAATTGAGTATATCATTCACTTTAGTTGGGCATATTTGGCTACCATTTCGTGAAACTAAAAATCCCAAAAATTCAACTTCTATTTTAAAAAACTTTGATTTTTCGGACGAAATTCTCATTCCTGCTTTTTCTAAACTTTGTAAAATTATGTTTATGTCAACTAAATGGGATTGTTCGTCAGGAGAGAAAATAATGATGTCATCCATATAAACGTGGCAACATTTTCCTATGTATTCACGAAGGACATCATCGATAGCTCGCTGGAAAATGCTGGGAGCATTTTTCAGGCCAAATGGCAGACGGCAGAACTCGTACTTTCCATTGTTGACACTGAAAGCGGTTTTTTCCCGATCTTCATCGCATAAAATTATCTGGTGAAATCCCGATTTTAAGTCGAGGGTGGTATAATATTTAGATTTCCCTAAGTTTGCCAAAATTACTGACGAGTCAGGTATGGGATATCTATCTGAAATTGTTTTCTCATTTAGTTTCCTAAAGTCTATCACCATCCGTAAGTTTTGCCTACCATTTTCGTCTAAGCCCTTTTTTGTAACCACATGAACAGGCGAGTTATATGGAGAGCAAGATTTGCGAATTATTTTATCTTTAAGAAAAGCTCATAATTCTGTGTTTATGAACTCTGCTGCGGAAACAGGATAGGGATAGCTTTTGGTATAAATTGGCTCATTCGTAATCGTACGAATTCTACCCTGTACTTTGGTGTTATAAGGCAGTGCTCTATCTGTATGGCAAAGGCATTAATATTGCTACTAATCATATCATTGAATTGGTTTCGGATACTAGTTGGAACCGAATCCTGTATGATTATCAAATTTATGTACTTGCAAGAAATATGCTGAAGTTTTACTTGGCCATTGCGGTAAAATAAGTATCCCCTCTCTATATCAATTATAGCGTTAATTTTTTTTAAAAAGTCGTATCCAATGATACCATCAAACGTTTTTAAATTTTTTAGTAAATAAAAAGGAGAGGTAGAATCTAGGACATTTATTAAACATTGTTTATCAATCAGATTGACGCCATTGATTGATTTAAGCTTGAATGTTTTTTCCATCGATTTCACGCCTTTTAAGAAAGAATAGTTTTTGACATAATTTTTGGAAGTACCTGTGTCTATTAAAATGCGTAGCTCCTGACCATTTGCCATTTGCCATTTTTTTCGTAATAAATGGTAGGAGCGAACTTAGTTTAAATGGTTGATTTCGTCTGCAAAGTTACTCTCAATATCTTCATAACAGTCATTGGTGTTGTAATCATTTTCCTGATGCTCGCAACCATAATCGTACTCATGGTTATCCTGATCTCCTTCTATGTAATTATTGATAGATATTCTATTTCATGTGGCATATAGTTTACCCTTTGTACCTTAGGGAATGGTGATATATTAGAGTATGTTTGATCGCGACCGCGCTTAAAAACTGTGGGCTGGGAAAGGATTGGTTTCTGTTGTGGTCGAGAAGTATTAATGGGAGGATTTGGGTTGGGCAAATGGTTGCTGTCTCGCCTTTGAAGAGCATTGTTGGTGTAAGGATTAACATGCTGCCGAGTGGAAGGGATACTACGATCGACTTCCATAGGAGTTGGTCTATTGTTGTGATTTGAATAAGTGCGATGATTTAGCTGATTCCTAAAAAAGTCTGACGGCCCTGAGATGTAACAGGAATATTCGGCGTCTGCGAATTTCCTACGGCAAATATACGCGCAAAATCCTACCTTTTGTGGCTAGTTTCGAGTTACTGAGCAACTGCAAGCGCAGTTGGAAGGTCCTTTGGCCTGGTGGAAAAGAGTATGTCACATAATGGTATACGAAGACCCGAAACGAATACACGAAGTGCGTTTTCCCTTGCTCTCTAATTGAGAGCAGCGACAACTTCAGAGTCACCATTATGGGACATAATTTGCTTATTAATAATTAGTGTCAGTTGTTTATCAACTGTATCGTAATAATCAGCAATCGATAGATTGCCTTGCCTCAAAATACTTAATTCATTTTTTAAAACATACAACGGTCTCTTATCCGCGTATGTCTGATCCAACCTTGCGATTATTGCCTTAAAATTAAGAACCGTGTTAAAGGAAGAAAGGGATGTATTAGCTGAATCTGTAATTTTATTTCTGAAAATTCCCATAGCGACATAATATTTTTCTGAATGTTCTTTATAATAGCTCATAGCAAAATGAGCAGCAGTGTGCCAGGCGGGATACGCTGAGGCTTCCCCTTTAAATTCTGGGAGGGATTTTATTAAATCTAAACTTAAATTATCTGAACTAACTGTAGGATCAATTCTTATCGGTAAGTAAGTTTCCCCGCTAGGTGGAATTAGCTGGTCAAGAGCTTGAGAAAGACGGAAAATTTGCTCTGCCATTCCCTGCTTAATTTTTTCATTGCTTTTTTTCACTATTTCTATTACTTGTTCACGCGTAACACTCATTTTTAATCACGTAACTTATAAAACACAATTTTCTTATTTCAAACCGAAACCGTATGCCCTTTGAAAAGGCACTCCTAAAGCAAGGACTTGGGTGAAAATAATTCAAACTCTTTACAGGACAAATTACTGTGGTTTCAGCAATTTAAAAAAAAATGAAAAAATCAAATTTAAGATGCCATACAAAATTAAATTCATTTTTTAAACTTTCACTTTGATATTGAAATTTTTCACTAATAATAACACTTAATCACCACAAGAAATAATCTTGAATAATTATTTACAAGTATTTTTTATGAAAATTCTTGGGTATGTTGAGATCTGATGATTGAAGCGAGGATCGTTGAGCCCTTTAAATTTTATAATTCCTTCAGTTGATGAGGTCCTTAGCCTGCCGGGCTATCCTTCAATTCGAGATTATCCTTGTTGGAGAACAGGCCCCACGTTGGGCGCCAATTAAAAGACCAGACACTTTCTCACTTCGGCAGTCACATTTATTCTGAATTTTTTCTTCTACTTAAAAAACTAAGCTTACCAAGCCTACGCAAATACCAAATGGAAAAAACAGGTTGTTGTTGATGGTGTCAGGTATGCGATCAGCAGACGCTTTCCATAGATTTAGTTACCGCAAGTTGATGTCGCTTAGTGTGCCGTGTGCAAACTTTCCAACGCAGCATGCCATTATCATACCTTTCCAATGAAGGTCATCCCCAATAAATGTTCGGGCAGTATCAATTGCTAATTGTTGTTGTAGGGTGTCATTTACATATATAATTTTCTTTTAGAATTACTACAGTTTCAGCTTTAGTTCAGTTTCAGTTTCTGTTCAGTTTCAGTTTCTGTTCAGCTTCTGTTCAGTTCAGTTTCAGTTCCGTTTCGGTTTCAGTTCCTGTTCAGTTTCAGTTTCTGTTCAGTTTCAGTTCAGTTTCAGTTCAGTTTCAGTTCCGTTTCAGTTCAGTTCAGTTTCAGTTCAGTTTAAGTTTAAGTTTTAAGAAGAAGAAAATAATTCACAATATTATTATGTTAAGAAAAAAGTTGTTTTTTTTCTTTATAACATATAATATTCATTTTGAAAACTTTCTAAATAAATGTTGACTTTCTATAGTTTAGTATTATTCGCAAGATTAACGGCTTATAGTTGATAAACTGATATATAGTTGATGAAGTGAAGTAAAACCATTTTCATTATCGAATTCATTTTACTTTGCAGAAACTTTATTCATAACCAACAACAACGAAGATGAATTGCCGTAAGAAGTGATTAAGCAAAGCTACATAGATTTAGAAATTGAGTATGGAGAAATAAGCACATTGGCATATAAAAGCATATAAAGAATTAATAACTTATGCATGGGCAACTGGCACTTTCAACATACATATTACGAAGGCTGCTACATATATTTCCGGCCTAATAATGAAAATAGGCATATTTATCAACGAAAATGGTTTTTTTTTTTTTTTTCGTTGGATATTTGGCTCGTCTTGGAAGGCCCACACGGTCGATTGCTGTTTTGTTTCGGGCTCATACGCATAGATCCATGATTCGTCACCTGTGACGATCTTATAAACGTCTTTTGAAGTACCGCGATCGTATTTTTTCAGCATTTCTTTTACACCAATCCACACGAGCCTTTTTTTGAGCGATTGTCAAACTGTGCGGGATCCAACGAGAATAAACCTTTTTTACGGGCAGGTGTTCATGCAATATCGAATGTATGCTAGTGGAAGAAATGCATAGGCATGCCTCTATCTGAAGGTATGTTACATGACGGTCTTGCATTATCAGTTTACGTACGGCATCGATGTTTTCTGGCACAACGGCTGTTTTTGGACGACCTTCACGGAATTCGTCTTTGAGCGAGCGTCGGCCACGATTGAATTCGTTGTATCAGTTTTTCACTGTGCTATAGGATGGTGCTTCATAGCCATACAAAGATTTTAGTTCATCGATGCACTCTTGTCGTGATAATCCACGGCGAAAGTTGTGAAAAATGATCGCACGAAAATGTTCACGAATTAATTCCATTTTTTGGCCGAGATGAATTTTTTAATTCCCTGTAAGAGAAAGTGTTCACGATTAAAAAGCTTAGCCGCTCATGCAAATCATTGGAACTTCTGTAAGAGTGTTTATATTATGAAATATTTACGATGTGAACAGCGCATACTAGTGATACATACTAGTGAGTTTAAGTTTAAGTTTAAGTTTAGGTTTAAGTTTAAGTTTAAGTTTAAGTTTAAGTTTAAGTTTAAGTTTAAGTTTAAGTTTAAGTTTAAGTTTAAGTTTAAGTTTAAGTTTAAGTTTAAGTTTAAGTTTAAGTTTAAGTTTAAGTTTAAGTTTAAGTTTAAGTTTAAGTTTAAGTTTAAGTTTATGTTTAGGTTTAAGTTTAAGTTTAAGTTTAAGTTTAAGTTTAAGTTTAGGTTTAAGTTTAAGTTTAAGTTTAAGTTTAAGTTTAAGTTTAAGTTTAAGTTTAAGTTTAAATTTAAGTTTAAGTTTAAGTTTAAGTTTAAGTTTAAGTTTAAGTTTAAGTTTAAGTTTAAGTTTACGTTTAAGTTTAAGTTTAAGTTTAAGTTTAAGTTTAAGTTTAAGTTTAAGTTTAAGTTTAAGTTTAAGTTTAAGTTTAAGTTTAAGTTTAAGTTTAAGTTGTTTAAGTTTAAGTTTAAGTTTAAGTTTAAGTTTAAGTTTTAGTTTTAGTTTAAGTTTAAGTTTAAGTTTAAGTTTAAGTTTAAGTTTAAGTTTAAGTTTAAGTTTAGGTTTAAGTTTAAGTTTAAGTTTAAATTTAAGTTTAAGTTTAAGTATAAGTTTAATCTGAAGTCAAAGGAACTAAAATAACTAAATTATGTAAATTCACGTGCTGCTACAAATTATTTACATAAAGACTCTTTAACTTCGCTTTTCATACCACTGGGACGTATGCGCAACATTCAATATGCAACTACTGCTGACGTATGAAATCAATGCCTGCGACTACAAAGCATACCACAACACTTTATATGATTGCATCAATCGTAGCAATTATTATAGAGTTCACACAGCTGCAGCCACGTGCACACACATACAAACGTATGCATAGTTATCACTTATGCAAATTAATGTCACTCATACGCCACGTACAACAGCTGCTCAATTGCTTCTTCGATACGTGAGAGCGCTTTATCAGCACAAATGCTTGTGCGCATTTTGCATTTCTTTACAGATATGCTTATATTCTGTACTTTTTCCCATTTGTATCATTAAGTGGCAACATTAGTGCAATTCTGTGGAATGTCAAGCGACGTGCAGCGATGCGAAATGATTGCGTATATTAAAAAATTTGCACTCAAATGCTTACAGACATACATATGGGTTTAGTTGCGTGCGTGAATGCTCGTACTTGCTTGTGTCATAGAATAATATGCCATTGAGTAAATTGTCAGTGTAAGTGTGTCTTCTTTGTACCATCTTCATACGTCACTCTCGGTTAGATGTCCTTGAACGCTCATGCACCAGTTGATGTCTAAATCGTTTACAAAGCCTGCTAATATATTTGCACAAAGACACCTTCTGGTAATCTCTTTATGCTGACAAGCAGAAAAATTGCGGCAGTTAACTGGTGTCAGCAAGTCAGTTGTCAGTTGTGAAGCAGCCATTAAGTGATTTCACAGCTATTATGCATTTTCCGCTGATTAAGCGTTATTCAAGGTGTTGTGTACACTTAAATTAACTTTTACAAACTGTCGACTTTCTAATAAGCAGGTATTTTCATACTCTTTCAACATGTTGCTTAGGATGTTCACCTAAGTGTTGGTACCTTAACGCGTAAAAATGAAAATTAATATATGCCAAGTATGAGAGCTACAAATGAAGGAATATGGGCGATTTAATGAAAGCTGCTGGGATCATAATGTAGGCAAGTTGGTGATTACAAAAGATCAGCGTATGAAGCGATAATCAAGCTGCTCTTAAAATGATGAATATCACACGCACTTTAAACAAAATGGTTCAGGAATGGATGCTCAAGCAGAATTGAGCGAGAAGAGTGACAGAAGAGAACCGAACTCAGGTAAATAGCGAGAATTTTAGTGTCAGAGACGCGATTGGTAAAACGTATGCCCTTTGAAAGCTTCATTCGGAACTTTTCTGCGGTCAAGACATATGGTGCTGTCAGCTGGATAAATAATTTTTTGAAACAGAATTATCTGTAATAGGATACAAATGTCCTCAAGTCTATGAAAGGCTGCTTAAAAGTGGAAAATTGGTTCTTAAGTGGAACTGTAGTGAACTTTTCTGTAGCAAGCGGTTAGCTTATAGCTAGTAAAGATGTATGAAAACCTACTCTAAGCTCGCCTTTAGAAGACAATCATAACATAAATAACTTTCTCTGTGTTGGGTCACCGATTGCAAACCACTGCTTACTTCAACCATATGTTCTTATATATTTTTTGCTATTTCTACTTCTTCTTATTTGCCTAATATTCAAGGTTAAGCATTAGAAGTCATTCACCTCAATGCAGTTAATAATTGTATTTGCATTGGGTTTGCTTGCGTTTGCTCTGTACACTTTTGCTAACGCTATGTTTCGCTCACGCAATTACACGTATGTTTGTTTGTGCAAATTAGTTAGTCCTATTTAGCATGTACTAAGCTTAATATGTAAGCAGCATATTGCAATGCTGCATTCCCATTTTTACATTTCTCTTTTCTAAATTATATGAAGAAGCAATAGCGTTAAGTAGGTACTTAGTTTATGGACTGTTAGAAATACATAACATATATGTATGTATATATGAAATAATACAAAGCGGAATTATGTACATATTTAGCGGTATCGAAATATTGTATGGAATATTATTTAAGGAGAAGAATTGTGCAAATAAAGTTAGTCTAATACCTGACCACCTTACAGTGTCGTTACTCGGCCCTTTGCTACAATTTCGCATGTACCTTTCGCTGTTTCGTAAATTTGCGCGGTTATAAAAAAAGCTTTATAGCCCTACACTCTGCATCTATCTCTATTTTGCTTTACTTAGTAGCAACTGAATTTAAATATTGATTAAAAACTCAAAACATACAACAAAGCAATGCGACAAATGAAGACAATACTATGTTTTGTGTTAAAAATTTGTTTGTCACTGCCAATGAAAAAATGTCAAAGAATTGCGAAAGATCGAAATTTTACACAGAGCTAAGAGCAAAAGCAATAATAAAAATTAGCGAAGAGAAAAACATTAACGCATACGTAAAACTACTTGCGCAAAACAGTAAAACAAACATTGTAAAACGAAATGACGTTCGCAACTGGTTGGCAACAACGAATGGGAAAACATTTAAAACAACAAAAAGTGAGCGACGAAGCCGCAACCGCAACAAGTCGCAACCGACAGGCAACAGACACGTCATCGCCAACCTTCACCGCCAACCTTCGCCGCCGTTGAGGCCACGCTCTAAAGCTGTTTAAAATGGAATTTGGTGGAAAGAGTATGTGAGCGTGGAGCGCTTCATGAGAGCAGGTTGTATAGCAGCAATGCAATTACCCATACCATGGATATATTGACAGCACTGCCAAAAGGCGTGCGCCATAATGACATGCACACAGGTTGTCTGATGGGTTCGGCGATGAGGAAGGCACGGCTTTAAGGATGCGGTAACTAACATGCAAGTGTGCAAGAAAGTATTGTGCATGCCACACATTGTCGAGTGCTGATTGTTGCATTTTCTCATTTCTCCAGTTTGGCGTAAAAAACTTTGTGAGTTTAATTGTGACTCGCGCTTCTGGCGCAGTGCATCTTTGGCAATCTGGTATGCGGTTGGAATGAAGGAACTTGTGTAATGGAATGTAAAGAGGTGCAGAAAATATTTAGAATGTATACAATGTGTAAATGAAAGCGTTACAGGTGGATATTGCAAGTGTGAGATACATTAAAATTAAACTTAATGAAAATTGAAAATAATGTAATAAAGCTTACGAAATGAAACTAAAAAAAGTTTTTTTAAGTAGTTAACAAAAAATAAAAAGTAAAGAAGGGTTAGACTTTTGGATGCAACCGAACATTTTATGCTCTTGCAAAGCATCAAAGCTAGGGAAATACCTTAAGAGGCGATACCAGTGTGACGCATGAAAAATTAGGCGATTTTCGTCATTTTTTTTTAAGAGAAAGTACGCGATTGAACATTTTGAACTTCTTTGAACGTAATAAAGTATATTTGCAGCTATATTTTAAGATTTTTTTACAAAAATGTTTAAAAATAACGGAGTTATCGGCTGTCTTCGGAGGGGCCGAGAAAAAAAGTTCCTCAACTGCTCATGATTCCGGCCGAATGAGTAGATGAAACAAAAAATTTTGAAAAGTTTATTAAATATATTTCCCATACAATGACTTACGATCTTTGAAAAATATCAAAAATTAACAAAATGGCGTAATTAAAAAAAATAGTTTTTTTGGGTAAAAACTTGTCGTTTTTTAATGCCAAATTGACAATTTTCAATCAATCAAAAGGATCGTAGTCTATTGTATAGCAAATGTATTAAAAATACTCAGTTTTAATTTGAAGTAAATCGGTTAATTTCTCGTAATGATGCTAGTAATTTTGAAAAATATCGTTTCGAGAAAAACGCGTTTAAGGCTTCACTTATATATGTTTGCACCTCCGAGTGGTCGCTCTTTAGAACACCGCCATCCAAAAACTATTCAAGATACGACCTTCCCGATTTCACAGGATATTTATGGAAATATAAGCTATCGAAAAAGCAAATAAAATTTTTTTTTTTTATTTTTAAGTGTCACACTGGTATAGCCCCTTAAGGCAATTCTATAAATACATGTACTATGTTTAACTCATACACTGACCGACACATAAGATTTCTTAGAAAATCACTACACATACATATGTAGTATGTGGGAATTAGGGTAGTATTGACCTAATTTTATCTATATTATTATCATGCCACATACTAAACAAATTTCTCTGGGTTTCATTGAGGAACCTCACATATAATTACCAATATACAAGTATATATATTAGAGCGGGTCGATTTAAAAATCGCCATTGCTCTATGAAAATCATATTCTAGGGATTAAAATAAGATACTTTGCCGAAGGAACCATACCTCTAAAACGAATTTTGATGTCCCCCAATTTGGGTCGAACTTTTGGGCAGGGAAAATTTTGAAAAATTCCACTTTGACCCAATTAGAGTGCTCCAATCGAGTCCAAATATATGACCGACCCCAACTAACTTTGGACGGCCGATCAATCCATGCCAGTGGCACACCCCCTGGAACTCCCCTGGGGGGTTCACCATACAATCATTTCAAAAAATCACCATTTTTGGTGATTTACATGAAAAAATCAGCTAAATTGCTATGTTTTTTCTTTAGTTTTATTTATTTATTTATAATAATATCTATTTTTTCTCTTAAGAAATTTATTTAGTCAGAACATATGTAAATGAAAAAAATTAATTTAAGTGAGTTATAGAAAAGAAATTACAAAAAATTATTGTTTGAAGTCTTTTTTACTTTCAAGTCTGGGCAATAATAATAATAAAGTCGATTTTCTTGAATATACTCTTTTAGCAATCGATATGGAAATGCTTCAAATCATTAGTTTAACATATTTAAGTTAATTAATCTTATTTAACGCACTGAAGTTAACATAAAGCAAAGGCGGCATAACGGCAGTGCATTTAGAAGAATTCCGTAATCTTATATTTAGGTATAAAGTCAATTTTGTTGTATAACGGCAGTGCATTTTAAAGAATTCCGTAATCTAATGTTTAGGTATAAAGTCGATTTTCTTGAATATACGCATTTAGCAATCGATTTTGATATTCTGCAAATCATTAGTTTAACATAACGGCATAACGGCAGTGCATTTGGAAGAATTCCGTAATCTTATCTTTGGGAAAAAATCGATTTTCTTGTATATATACATTAAGCAATCGATATCAAAATGCTTCTAATCATAAGTTTAAAATATCTAAGTTAATAAACCTTCTTTAACGAACTGAAGTTTACATAAAGCCACGACGGCATAACGGCAGTGCATTTAGAAGAATTCCGTTATCTTATATTTTGGTATAAATTCAATTTTCTTGTATAAACACATTTAGCAATCGATATCGAAATGCTTCAAATCATAAGTTTAACATATTTAAGTTAATAAACCTTCTTTAACGAACTGAAGTTTGCATAGAGCCATGGCGGCATAACGGCAGTGCATTTAGAAGAATTCCGTTACCTTATATTTTGGTATAAATTCGATTTTCATGTACATACACATTTAACAATCGATATCGAAATGCTTCAAATCATTAGTTTAACATATTTAAGTTAATAAAACTTCTTTCACGAACTGAAGTTGACATAAAGCCTTGGCGGCATAACGGCAGTACATTTGGAATAATTATGTAATCTTACGTTTAGTTGTAATTCGATTTTGTTGTATACACACATTAAGCAATCGATATCGAAATGCTTCAAATCTTTAGCTTAACATATTTAAGTTATTAAACCTTCTTTAACGAACTGAAGTTTACATAAAGCCATGACGGCATAACGGCAGTGCAGTTAGAAGAATTCCGTATTCTTATATTTACGTGTAAAGTCGATTTGTTGTACACACACATTTAGAAATCGATATCGAAATGATTCTTCTTTATCGAAATGAAGTTGACATGAAGCCATGGTTACATAACGGCAGTGCATTTGGAAGAATACCGTAATCTTACGTTTAGTTATAATTCGATTTTGTTGTATACGCACATTAAGCAATCGATATCGAAATGCTGCAAATCATAACTATAACATATTTGAGTTAATTAACCTTCTTTGTCTTACTGAAGCCTACATAAAGCCTTAACGGTACAACGGCAGTGCATTTAGAAGAATTCCGTAATCATATATTTAGGTATAAAATCGATTTTCTTGTATATACACATTTAGAATTCGATATCGAAATGCTTCAAATCATAAGTTTAACATATTTAAGTTAATAGATCTTCTTTATCGAAATGAAGTTGACATAAAGCCATGGTTACATAACGGCAGTGCATTTGGAAGAATTCCGTAATCTTACGTTTAATTATAATTCGATTTTGTTGTATACGCACATTAAGCAATCGATATCGAAATGCTTCAAATCATAAGTCTAACATATTAAAGTTAATTAACCTTCTTTATTTTACTAAAGTCAACATAAAGCCATAACGGTATAACGGCAGTACATTTTGAAGAATTCCGTAATCTCATATTTAGGTATAAAATCGATTTTCTTGTATATACACAATTAGCAATCGATATCGAAATGCTTCAAATCATAAGTTTCACATATTTAAGTTAATAAACCTTCTTTAACGCTCTGAAGTTAACATAAAGTCATGGCGGAATAACGGAAATACATTTGGAAGGATTCCGTATTCTTATATTTGGGAACAAATTGATTTTCTTGTATATATACATTTAGCAATCGATATCGAAATGCTTCAAATAACTGGTTTAACATATTTAAGTTAATTAGCCTACTTTATCTTACTGAAGTTTACATAAAGCCTAAACGATATAAAAGCAGTGCTTTTAGAAGAATACCGTAATCTTATTTTTCGGTATAAAGTCGATTTTCTTTAATACACACATTTAACAATCGATATCGAAATGTTTCAAATCTTTAGTTTAACATATTTAAGTTAATAAACTTTCTTTAACGAACTAAAGTTTACATAAAGCTATGACGGCGTACCGGCAGTGCATTAAGAGGAATTCCGTGGTTTCATATTTAGGTGAAAAGTCGATTTTCTTGTACACACACATTTAGCAATCGATATCGAAATGCTTCAAATCATTAGTTTAACATATTTAAGTTAATTAACCTTCTTTATTTTACTAAAGTCAACATAAAGCCATAACGGTATAACGGCAGTACATTTAGAAGAATTCCGTAATCTTATATTTAGGTATAAAGTTGATTTTCTTGTATATACACATTTAGCAATCGATAACGAAATGCTTCAAATCATTAGTTTAACATATTTAAGTTAATTAACTTTATTTATCTTACTGAAGCCTACATAAAGCAATGGCGGTATAACGGCAGTGCATTTAGAAGAATTCCGTGATCTTATATTTAGATATAAAGTCGATTTTCCTGTATATACGCATTTAGCAATCGATATCGAAATGCTTCAAATAACTGGTTTAGCATATTTAAGTAAATTAACTTTATTTATCTTACTGAAGTTTACATAAAGCCTAAGCGATATAACGGCAGTACATTTGGAAGAATTCGTTAATCTTATATTTAGGTATAAAGTCGATTTTCTTGTATATACACATTTAGCGTTCGATATCGAAATGCTTCAAATCATTAGATTAACATATTTAAGTTAATTAACCTTCTTTATCTTACTAAAGTCTGCATAAAGACTTAACGGTATGACGGCAGTGCATTTAGAAGAATTCCGTAATCTTATATTTAGGAATAAGTTCGATTTTCTTGTATATGCATATTTAGCAATCGATATCGAAATGCTTCAAATCATTAGTTTGTCATATTTAAGTAAATTAACTTTATTTATCTTACTGAAGTCTACATAAAGCAATGGCGGTATAACGGCAGTGCATTAGGAAGATTTCTGTAATCTTATATTTAGGTAAAAATTCGATTTTCTTGTATATACACATTTAGCAAACGATACCGAAATGCTTCAAATCATTAGTTTAACATATTGAGGTTAATAAACCTTCTTTAACGAACTGAAGTTGACATAAAGCCTTGGCAGCATAACGGCAGTGCATTTAGAAGAATTCCGTAATCTTCTATTTAGGTATAAAGCCGATTTTCTTGTATATACACATTTAGCATGATATCGAAATGCTTCAAATCATTAGTTTAATATATTTAAGCTAATTAATCTTCTTTAACGTACTGAAGATGACATAAAGCCATGGCGGCATAACGGAAGTGCATTTGGAAGAATTCCGAAATCTTATATTTAGGTATAAAATCGATTTTCTGGTATACAAGTATATACATTAAGCAATCGATATCGAAATGCTTCAAATCATAAGTTTAATATATCTAAGTTAATAAGCCTCCTTTAACGAACTGAAGTCTACATAAAGCAATGGCGGTATAACGGCAGTGCAGTTAGAAGAATTCTGTAATCTTATATTTAGGTAAAAAGTCGATTTTCTTGTATATACACATTTAGCAAACGACATCGAAATGCTTCAAATCATTAGTTTAACATATTTAGGTTAATAACCCTTCTTTAACGAACTGAAGTTGACATAAAGCCATGGTTGCATAACGGCAGTGAATTTGGAAGAATTCCGTAATCTTATGTTGTTTTCTTGTATATATACATTTAGCAATCGATATCGAAATGCTTCAAATAACTGGTTTAATATATTTAAGTTAATTAGCCTACTTTATCTTAATGAAGTCAACATAAAGCCATAACGGAATAACGCCAGTGCATTTAGAAAAATTCCGTTATCTTATTTTTTGGTATAAAGTTGATTTTCTTGTATACACACATTAAGTAATCGATATCGAAATGCTTCAAATCTTTAGTTTAACATATTTAAGTTAATAAACCTTCTTTAACGAACTGAAGTTTACATAAAGCCATGACGGTATAACGGCAGTGCATTTAGAAGAATTCCGTGATTTTATATTTAGATATAAAGTCGATTTTCCTGTATATACGCATTTAGCAATCGATATCGAAATGCATCAAATAACTGGTTTAACATATTTAAGTTAATTAGCCTACTTTATCTGACTGAAGTTTACATAAAGCCTTGGCAGCATAACGGCAGTGCATTTAGAAGAATTCCGTAATCTTATATTTAGGTACAAAGCCGATTTTCTTGTATATACAAATTTAGCATGATATCGAAATGCTTCAAATCATTAGTTTAACATATTTAAGTTAATAAACCTTCTTTAACGAACTGAAGTTAACATAAAGCCATGGCGGCATAACGGCAGTGCATTTGGAAGAATTCCGTAATCTTATATTTTGGTATAAAGTCGATTTTCTTGTATATACACATTTAGCAAACGATATCGAAATGCTTCAAATCATAAGTTTAATATATCTAAGTTAATAAACCTCCTTTAGCGAACTGAAGTTGACATAAAGCCTTGGCGGCATAACGGCAGTGCATTTGGAATAACTCCGTAATCTCATATTTTGGTATAAAGTCGATTTTCTTGTATATACACATTTAGCAATCGATATCGAAATGCTTCAAATCATTAGTTTAACATATTTAAGTTAATAAACCTTCTTTAACGAACTGAAGTTAACATAAAGCCATGGCGGCATAACGCCAGTGCATTTGGAAGAATTCCGTAATCTTATATTTGGGAAAAAATCGATTATCTTGTATATATACATTTAACAATCGATATCGAAATGCTCAAATAACTGGTTTAACTTATTTAAGTTAATAAGCCTACTTTATCTTACTGAAGTTTACATCAAGCCTAAACGGTATAACGGCAGAGCATTTGGAAGAATTCCGTAATCTTATATTTAGGTATAAGGTCGATTTTTATGTATATACACATTAAACATTAGATATCGAAATGCTTCAAATCATTAGTTTAACATATTTAAGTTAATAAACTTTCTTTAACGAACTGAAGTTTACATAAAGCCATGACGGCATAACGGCAGTGCATTTGGAAGAATTCCGTAATCTTATATTTAGGTAAAAAGTCGATTTTCCTGTATATACGCATTTAGCAATCGATATCGAAATGCTTTAAATAATTTGCTTAACATATTTAAGTTAATTAGCCTACTTTATCTTACTGAAGTTTACATAAAGCCTTAACGGTATGACGGCAGTGCATTTAGAAGATTTCCGTAATCTTATATTTAGGTATAAAGTTGATTTTCTTGTATATACACATTAAGCAATCGACATCGAAATGCTTCAAATCATTAGTTTAACATATTTACGTTAATTAACTTTATTTATCTTACTGAAGTCTACATAAAGCAATGGCGGTATAACGGCAGTGCATTTAGAAGAATTCTGTTATCTTATTGTTAGGAAAAAGGTCGATTTTCTTGTATATACACATTTAGCAAAAGATACCGAAATGCTTCAAGTCATTAGTTTAACATATTTAAGTTAATAAACCTTCTTTCACGAACTAAAAATGACATAAAGCCTTGGCAGCATAACGGCAGTGCATTTAGAGGAATTTCGTAATCTTATATTAAGTATAAAGTCAATTTTCTTGTATATACACATTTAGCATGATATCGAAATGCTTCAAATCATTAGTTTAACATATTTAAGTTAATTAATCTTCTTTAACGTACTGAAGATGTCATAAAGCCATGGCGGCATAACGGTAGTGCATTTGGAAGAATTCCGTGCTTTCATATTTAGGTATAAACTCGATTTTCTTGTATATAGACATTTAGCATGATATCGAAATGCTTCAAATCATTAGTTTAAAATATTTAAGTTAAAAAACCTTCTTTAACGCACTGAAGTTAACATAAAGCCATGACGGCATAACGGCAGTGCATTTTGAAGAATTCCGTAATCTCATATTTAGGTATAAAGTCGATTTTCTTGTATATACACATTTACCAATCGATATCGAAATGCTTCAAATCATTAGTTTAACATATTTAAGTTAATAACCTTCTTTAACGAACTGAAGTTGACATAAAGCCATGGTTGCATAACGGCAGTGCATTTGGAAGAATTCCGTAATCTTATGTTTAGGTATAAAGTCGATTTTGTTGTATACGCACATTTAGCAATCGATATCGAAATGCTTCAAATCATCAGTATAACATATTTGAGTTAAATAACCTTCTTTGTCTTACTGAAGTCTACATAAAGCCTTAACGGTACAACAACAGTGCATTTAGAATAATTCCATAATCTTATATTTAGGTATAAAATCGATTTTCTTGTATACACACATTTAGCGTTCGATATCGAAATGCTTCAAATCATAAGTTTCACA
This sequence comes from Bactrocera zonata, assembly GCA_037783105.1. Classification (NCBI taxonomy): domain Eukaryota; kingdom Metazoa; phylum Arthropoda; class Insecta; order Diptera; family Tephritidae; genus Bactrocera; species Bactrocera zonata. The sequence continues at coordinate 231,136 of JBAWJQ010005390.1, read as the reverse complement.
TATTTAAGTTAATAAACCTTCTTTAACGCTCTGAAGTTAACATAAGGTCATGGCGGCATATGGAAGAATTCCGTAATCTTATATTTGGGAAAAAATTGATTTTCTTGTATATATACATTTAGCAATCGATATCGAAAGGCTTCAAATAACTGGTTTAAAATATTTAAGTTAATAAGCCTACTTTATCTTACTGAAGTTTAGATAAAGCCTAAACGGTATAACAGCAGCGCATTTAGAAGAATACCGTTATTTTATTTTTAGGTATAAAGTAGATTTTCTTGTAAACGCACATTAAGCAATCGATATCGAAATGCTTCAAATCTTTAGTTTAACATATTTAAGTTAATAAACCTTCTTTAACGAACTGAAGTTTACATAAAGCCATGACGGCATAACGGCAGTGCATTAAGAAGAAATCCGTGCTTTCATATTTAGGTGTAAAGACGATTTTCTTGTAAACACACATATAACAATCGATATCGAAATGCTTCAAGTCATCAGTATAACATATTTGAGTTAAATAACCTTCTTTGTCTTACTGAAGTCTACATAAAGCCTTAACGGTACAACGGCAGTGCATTTAGAATAATTCCGTAATCTTATATTTAGGTATAAAATCGATTTTCCTGTATATACACATTTAGCGTTCGATATCGAAATGCTTCAAATCATAAGTTTCACATATTTAAGTTAATAAACCTTCTTTAACGCTCTGAAGTTAACATAAAGTCATGGCGGAATAACGGAAATACATTTGGAAGGATTCCGTAATCTTATATTTGGGAACAAATTGATTTTCTTGTATATATACATTTAGCAATCGATATCGAAATGCTTCAAATAACTGGTTTAACATATTTAAGTTAATTAGCCTACTTTATCTTACTGAAGTTTACATAAAGCCTAAACGATATAAAAGCAGTGCTTTTAGAAGAATACCGTAATCTTATTTTTAGGTATAAAGTCGATTTTCTTTAATACACACATTTAACAATCGATATCGAAATGTTTCAAATCTTTAGTTTAACGTATTAAAGTTAATAAACTTTCTTTAACGAACTGAAGTTTACATAAAGCCATGACGGCATACCGGCAGTGCATTAAGAGGAATTCCGTGGTTTCATATTTAGGTGAAAAGTCATTTTTCTTGTACACACACATTTAGCAATCGATATCGAAATGCTTCAAATCATTAGTTTAACATATTTAAGTTAATTAACCTTCTTTATTTTACTAAAGTCAACATAAAGCCATAACGGTATAACAGCAGTACATTTAGAAGAATTCCGTAATCTTATATTTAGGTATAAAGTTGATTTTCTTGTATATACACATTTAGCAATCGATAACGAAATGCTTCAAATCATTAGTTTAACATATTTAAGTTAATTAACTTTATTTATCTTACTGAAGCCTACATAAAGCAATGGCGGTATAACGGCAGTGCATTTAGAAGAATTCCGTGATCTTATATTTAGATATAAAGTCGATTTTCCTGTATATACGCATTTAGCAATCGATATCGAAATGCTTCAAATAACTGGTTTAGCATATTTAAGTTAATTAGCCTACTTTATCTTACTGAAGTTTACATAAAGCCTAAGCGATATAACGGCAGTACATTTGGAAGAATTCGGTAATCTTATATTTATGTATAAAGTCGATTTTCTTGTATATACACATTTAACGATCGATATCGAAATGCTTCAAATCATTAGATTAACATATTTTAGTTAATTAACCTTCTTTATCTTGCATTTAGAAGAATTCCGTAATCTTATATTTAGGAATAAGTTCGATTTTCTTGCATATGCATATTTAGCAATCGATATCGAAATGCTTCAAATCATTAGATTGTCATATTTAAGTAAATTAACTTTATTTATCTTACTGAAGTCTACAAAAAGCAATGGCGGTATAACGGCAGTGCATTAGGAAGATTTCTGTAATCTTATATTTAGGTAAAAAGTCGATTTTCTTGTATATACACATTTAGCAAACGATACCGAAATGCTTCAAATCATTAGTTTAACATATTGAGGTTAATAAACCTTCTTTAACGAACTGAAGTTGACATAAAGCCTTGGCAGCATAACGGCAGTGCATTTAGAAGAATTCCGTAATCTTATATTTAGGTATAAAGCCGATTTTCTTGTATATACAAATTTAGCATGATATCGAAATGCTTCAAATCATTAGTTTAATATATTTAAGCTAATTAATCTTCTTTAACGTACTGAAGATGACAAAAAGCCATGGCGGTATAACGGAAGTGCAATTGGAAGAATTCCGAAATCTTATATTTAGGTATAAAATCGATTTTCTGGTATACAAGTATATACATTAAGCAATCGATATCGAAATGCTTCAAATCATAAGTTTAATATATCTAAGTTAATAAGCCTCCTTTAACGAACTGAAGTCTACATAAAGCAATGGCGGTATAACGGCAGTGCAGTTAGAAGAATTCTGTAATCTTATATTTAGGTAAAAAGTCGATTTTCTTGTATATACACATTTAGCAAACGACATCGAAATGCTTCAAATCATTAGTTTAACATATTTAGGTTAATAACCCTTCTTTAACGAACTGAAGTTGACATAAAGCCATGGTTGCATAACGGCAGTGCATTTGGAAAAATTCTGTAATTTTATGTTTAGGTATAAAGTCGATTTTGTTGTATACGCACATTTAGCAATCGATATCGAAATGCTTCAAATCATCAGTATAACATATTTAAGTTAATTTAACTTCTTTGTCTTACTGAAATCTACATAAAGCCTTAACGGTACAACGGCAGTGCATTTAGAATAATTCCGTAATCTTATATTTAGGTATAAAGCCGATTTTCTTGTATATACAAATTTAAAATGATATCGAAATGCTTCAAATCATTAGTTTAACATATTTAAGTTAATAAACCTTCTTTAACGAACTGAAGTTAACATAAAGCCATGGCGGCATAACGCCAGTGCAGTTGGAAGAATTCCGTAATTTTATATTTGGGAAAAAATCGATTATCTTGTATATATACATTTAACAATCGATATCGAAATGCTTCAAATAGCTGGTTTAACTTATTTAAGTTAATAAGCCTACTTTATCTTACTGAAGTTTACATCAAGCCTAAACGGTATAACGGCAGAGCATTTGGAAGAATTCCGTAATCTTATATTTAGGTATAAGGTCGATTTTTATGTATATACACATTAAGCACTAGATATCGAAATGCTTCAAATCATTAGTTTAACATATTTAAGTTAATAAACTTTCTTTATTTTACTGAAGTCAATATAAAGCTATAACGGTATAACGCCAGTGCATTTAGAAGAATTCCGTAATCTTGTTTTTAGGTATAAAGTCGATTTTCTTGTAAACACACATTTAACAATCGATATCGAAATGCTTCAAAACTTTAATTTAACATATTTAAGTTAATAAACTTTCTTTAACGAACTGAAGTTTACATAAAGCCATGACGGCATAACGGCAGTGCATTTAGAAGAATTCCGTGATCTTATATTTAGATATAAAGTCGATTTTCCTGTATATGCGCATTAAGGAATCGATATCGAAATGCTTCAAATAATTGGTTTAACATATTAAGGTTAATTAGCCTACTTTATCTTACTAAAGTTTACATAAAGCCTAAGCTATATAACGGCAGTGCATTTGGAAGAATTCCGTAATCTTATATTTAGGTATAAAGTCGATTTTCTTGCATATACACATTTAGCGTTCGATATCGAAATGCTTTAAATCATTAGATGAACATATTTAAGTTAATTAACCTTCTTTATCTAACTGGAGTCTACATAAAGCAATGGCGGTATAACGGCAGTGCATTTAGAAGAATTCTGTAATCTTATTGTTAGAAAAAAGTCGATTTTCTTGTATATACACATTTAGCAAAAGATACCGAAATGTTTCAAATCATTAGTTTAACATATTTAAGTTAATAAACCTTCTTTCACGAACTAAAAATGACATAAAGCCTTGGCAGCATAACGGCAGTGCATTTAGAGGAATTTCGTAATCTTATATTAAGTATAAAGTCAATTTTCTTGTATATACACATTTAGCATGATATCGAAATGCTTCAAATCATTAGTTTAACATATTTAAGTTAATTAATCTTCTTTAACGTACTGAAGATGACATAAAGCCATGGCGGCATAACGGCAGTGCATTTGGAAGAATTCCGAAATCTTATATTTAGGCATAAAATCGATTTTTTGGTATACGAGTATACACATTAAGCTATCGATATCGAAATGCTTCAAATCATAAGTTTATAATATTTAAGTTAACTAACCTTCTTTAACGGACTGAAGTTGACATAAAGCCTTGGCGGCAAAACGGCAGTGCATTTGGAATAATTCCGTAATCTTATATTTAGGTATAAGATCGATTTTCTTGTATATACACATTTAGCAATCAATTTTTATGTTCTTCAAATCATTAGTTTAACATATTTAAGTTAATAAACCTTCTTTAACGAACTGAAGTTAACACAAAGCCATGACGGCATAACGGCAGTGCATTTGGAAGAATTCCGTAATCTTATATTTGGGAAAAAATCGATTTTCTTGTATATACACATTTAGCAATCGATTTTGATATTCTCCAAATCATTAGTTTAACATATTTAAGTTAATAAACCTTCTTTAACGAACTGAAGTTAACATAAAGCCATGGCGGCACAACGGCAGTACATTTGGAAGAATTCCATAATCTTATATTTGGGAAAAAATCGATTTCCTTGTATATATACATTTAGCAATCGATATCGAAATGTTTCAAACAACTGGTTTAACATATTTAAGTTAATTTGCCTACTTTATCTTACTGAAGTTTACATAAAGCCTTAACGATATAACAGCAGTACATTTAGAAGAATACCGTAATCTTATTTTTAGGTATAAAGTCGATTTTGTTGTATACGCACATTTAGCAATCGATATCGAAATGCTTAAAATCATCAGTATAACATATTTAAGTTAATTAGCCTTCTTTGTCTTACGGAAGTCTACACAAAGCCTTAACGGTAAAACGGCAGTGCATTTAGAATAACTCCGTAATCTTATATTTAGGTATAACATCGATTTTCTTGCCATGGCGGCATAACGGCAGTGCATTTGGAAGAATTCCGAAATCTTATATTTAGGCATAAAATCGATTTTTTGGTATACGAGTATACACATTAAGCTATCGATATCGAAATGCTTCAAATCATAAGTTTATAATATTTAAGTTAATTAACCTTCTTTAACGGACTGAAGTTGACATAAAGCCTTGGCGGCAAAACGGCAGTGCATTTGGAATAATTCCGTAATCTTATATTTAGGTATAAGATCGATTTTCTTGTATATACACATTTAGCAATCAATTTTTATGTTCTTCAAATCATTAGTTTAACATATTTAAGTTAATAAACCTTCTTCAACGAACTGAAGTTAACACAAAGCCATGACGGCATAACGGCAGTGCATTTGGAAGAATTCCGTAATCTTATATTTGGGAAAAAATCGATTTTCTTGTATATACACATTTAGCAATCGATTTTGATATTCTCCAAATCATTAGTTTAACATATTTAAGTTAATAAACCTTCTTTAACGAACTGAAGTTAACATAAAGCCATGGCGGCACAACGGCAGTACATTTGGAAGAATTCCATAATCTTATATTTGGGAAAAAATCGATTTCCTTGTATATATACATTTAGCAATCGATATCGAAATGTTTCAAACAACTGGTTTAACATATTTAAGTTAATTAGCCTACTTTATCTTACTGAAGTTTACATAAAGCCTTAACGATATAACAGCAGTACATTTAGAAGAATACCGTAATCTTATTTTTAGGTATAAAGTCGATTTTGTTGTATACGCACATTTAGCAATCGATATCGAAATGCTTAAAATCATCAGTATAACATATTTAAGTTAATTAGCCTTCTTTGTCTTACTGAAGTCTACACAAAGCCTTAACGGTAAAACGGCAGTGCATTTAGAATAACTCCGTAATCTTATATTTAGGTATAACATCGATTTTCTTGTATATACACATTTAGCGTTCGATATCGAAATGCTTCAAATCATAAGTTTAACATATTTAAGTTAATAAACCCTCTTTAACGCACTGAATTTTACATAAGGTCATGGCGGCATAACGGAAATACATTTAGAAGAATTCCGTTATCTTATATTAGGGAAAAAATCGATTTTCTTTCATATATACATTTAGCAATCGATATCGAAATGCTTCAAATAACTGATTTAACATATTTAAGTTAATTAGCCTACTTTACCTTACTGAAGTTTACACAAAGCCTTAACGGTAAAACGGCAGTGCATTTAGAATAACTCCGTAATCTTATATTTAGGTAGAACATCGATTTTCTTGTATATACACATTTAGCGTTCGATATCGAAATGCTTCAAATCTTTAGTTTAACATATTTAAGTTAATAAACCTTCTTTAACGAACTGAAGTTTACATAAAGCCATGACGGCATACCGGCAGTGCATTAAGAAGAATTCCGTGGTTTCATATTTAGGTGTAAAGTCGATTTTCTTGTACACACACATTTAGCAATCGATATCGAAATGCTTCAAATCATTAGTTTAACATATTTAAGTTAATAAACCCTCTTTAACGCACTGAATTTAACATAAGGTCATGGCGGCATAACGGAAATTCATATGGAAGAATTCCGTAATCTTATATTTGGGGAAAAAATTGATTTTCTTGTATATATACATTTAGCAATCGATATCGAAAGGCTTCAAATAACTGGTTTAAAATATTTAAGTTAATTAACATTCTTTATCTTCGATCGATTTTCTTGTATATACACATTTAGCAAACGATACCGAAATGCTTCAAATCATTAGTTTAACATATTGAGGTTAATAAACCTTCTTTAACGAACTGAAGTTGACATAAAGCCTTGGCAGCATAACGGCAGTGCATTTAGAAGAATTCCGTAATCTTATATTTAGGTATAAAACCGATTTTCTTGTATATACAAATTTAGCATGATATCGAAATGCTTCAAATCATTAGTTTAATATATTTAAGCTAATTAATCTTCTTTAACGTACTGAAGATGACATAAAGCCATGGCGGCATAACGGAAGTGCATTTGGAAGAATTCCGAAATCTTATATTTAGGTATAAAATCGATTTTCTGGTATACAAGTATATACATTAAGCAATCGATATCGAAATGCTTCAAATCATAAGTTTAATATATCTAAGTTAATAAACCTCCATTAACGAACTGAAGTCTACATAAAGCAATGGCGGTATAACGGCAGTGCAGTTAGAAGAATTCTGTAATCTTATATTTAGGTAAAAAGTCGATTTTCTTGTATATACACATTTAGCAAACGACATCGAAATGCTTCAAATCATTAGTTTAACATATTTAGGTTAATAACCCTTCTTTAACGAACTGAAGTTGACATAAAGCCATGGTTGCATAACGGCAGTGCATTTGGAAGAATTCCGTAATCTTATGTTTAGGTATAAAGTCGATTTTGTTGTATACGCACATTTAGCAATCGATATCGAAATGCTTCAAATCATCAGTATAACATATTTAAGTTAATTTAACTTCTTTGTCTTACTGAAATCTACATAAAGCCTTAACGGTACAACGGCAGTGCATTTAGAATAATTCCGTAATCTTATATTTAGGTATAAAATCGATTTTCTTGTATATACACATTTAGCGTTTGATATCGAAATGCTTCAAATCATAAGTTTAACATATTTAAGTTAATAAACCTTCTCTAACGGCTTGAAGTTGACATAAAGCCATGGCGGCATAACGGAAATACATTTGGAAGGATTCCGTAATCTTTTATTTGGGAAAAAATTGATTTTCTTGTATATACATTTAGCAATCGATATCGAAATGCTTCAAATAACTGGTTTAATATATTTAAGTTAATTAGCCTACTTTATCTTACTGAAGTCAACATAAAGCCATAACGGTATAACGCCAGTGCATTTAGAAAAAATCCGTTATCTTATTTTTTGGTATAAAGTTGATTTTCTTGTATACACATATTAAGTAATCGATATCGAAATGCTTCAAATCTTTAGTTTAATATATTTAAGTTAATAAACCTTCTTTAACGAACTGAAGTTTACATAAAGCCATGGCGGCATAACGGCAGTGCATTTAGAAGAATTCCGTGATTTTATATTTAGATATAAGGTCGATTTTCCTGTATATACGCATTTAGCAATCGATATCGAAATGCTTCAAATAACTGGTTTAACATATTTAAGTTAATTAGCCTACTTTAACGTACTGAAGTTAACATAAAGCCATGACGGCATAACGGCAGTGCATGTGGAAGAATTCCGTAATCTTATATATGGGAAAAAATCGATTTTCTTGTATATGCACATTTAGCAATCGATTTTTATATTCTCCAAATCATTAGTTTAACATATTTAAGTTAATAAACCTTCTTTAACGAACTGAAGTTAACATAAAGCCATGACGGCATAACGGCAGTGCATGTGGAAGAATTCCGTAATCTTATATATGGGAAAAAATCGATTTTCTTGTATATGCACATTTAGCAATCGATTTTTATATTCTCCAAATCATTAGTTTAACATATTTAAGTTAATAAACCTTCTTTAACGAACTGAAGTTGACATAAAGTCATGGCGGCATAACGGAAATACATTTGGAAGGATTCCGTAATCTTTTATTTGGGAAAAAATTGATTTTCTTGTATATATACATTTAGCAATCGATATCGAAATGCTTCAAATAACTGGTTTAATATATTTAAGTTAATTAGCCTACTTTATCTTACTGAAGTCAACATAAAGCCATAACGGTATAACGCCAGTGCATTTAGAAAAAATCCGTTATCTTATTTTTTGGTATAAAGTTGATTTTCTTGTATACACATATTAAGTAATCGATATCGAAATGCTTCAAATCTTTAGTTTAATATATTTAAGTTAATTAACCTTCTTTGTCTTACTGAAGTCTACACAAAGCCTTAACGGTAAAACGGCAGTGCATTTAGAATAACTTCGTAATCTTATATTTAGGTATAACATCGATTTTCTTGTATATACACATTTAGCGTTCGATATCGAAATGCTTCAAATCATAAGTTTAACATATTTAAGTTAATAAACCCTCTTTAACGCAATTTAACATAAGGTCATGGCGGCATAACGGAAATACATTTGGAAGAATTCCGTTATCTTATATTAGGGAAAAAATCGATTTTCTTTTATATATACATTAAGCAATCGATATCGAAATGCTTCAAATAACTGGTTTAACATATTTAAGTTAATTAGCCTACTTTACCTTACTGAAGTTTACATAAAGCCTAAACGATATAACAACAGTGCATTTAGAAGAATACCGTAATCTTATTTTTAGGTATAAGGTCGATTTTCTTGTATACACACATTTAGCAATCGATATCGAAATGCTTCAAATCTTTAGTTTAACATATTTAAGTTAATAAACCTTCTTTAACGAACTGAAGTTTACATAAAGCCATGACGGTATAACGACAGTGCATTTAGAAGAATTCTGTAATCTTATTTTTTGGTATAAAGTTGATTTTCTTGTATACACGCATTTAGCAATCGATATCGAAATGCTTCAAATCTTAAGTTTAACATATTTAAGTTAATAAACCTTCCTTAAAAAACTGAAGTTTACATAAAGCCATGACGGCATAACGGCAGTGCATTTAGAAGAATTCCGTGATCTTGTATTTAAGTATAAGGTCGATTTTTTTGTATATACACATTTAGCAATCGTTATCGAAATGCTTCAAATCCTAAGTTTAACATATTTAAGTTATTAAACCTTCTTTAACGAACTGAAGTTTACATAAAGCCATGACGGCATAACGGCAGTGCATTTAGAAGAATTCCGTATTCTTATATTTAGGTGTAAATTCGATTTTCTTGTATATACACATTTAGCAATCGATATCGAAATGCTTCAAATCTTAAGTTTAACATATTTAAGTTAATAAACCTTCTTTAACGAACTGGAGTATACATAAAGCCATGGCGGCATAACGGCAGTGCATTTAGAAGAATTCCGTTATCTTATATTTTGGTATAAAGTCGATTTTCTTGTGCACAAACATTTAGCAATCGATATCGAAATGCTTCAAATCATAAGTTTAACATATTTAAGTTAATAAACCTTCTTTAACGCACTGAAGTAAACATAAAGCCATGACGGCATACCGGCAGTGCATTTAGAAGAATTCCGTGATCTCATATTTAGGTATAAAGTCGATTTTCTTGTATATACACATTTACCAATCGATATCGAAATGCCTCGAATCATTAGTTTAACATATTTAAGTTAATTAATCTTCTTTAACGTACTGAAGGTGACATAAAGCCAATGCTGCATAACGGCAGAGCATTTGGAAGAATTCCGTAATCTTATATTTAGGTATAAAATCGATTTTCTTGTATAAACACATTTAGCAATCGATATCGAAATGCTTCAAATCATTAGTTTAACATATTTAAGTTAATAAACCTTCTTTATCTTACTAAAGTCTACATAAATCCTTAACGGTATAACGGCAGTGCATTTAGAAGAATTCCGTAATCTTATATTTAGGTAAAAAGTCGATTTTCTTGTATATACACATTTAGCAATCGATATCGAAATGCCTCGAATCATTAGTTTAACATATTTAAGTTAATAAACCTTCTTTAACGAACTGAAGTTGACATAAATCCTTAACGGTATAACGGCAGCGCATTTAGAAGAATTCCGTAATCTTATATTTGGGAAAAAATCGATTTTCTTGTATATACACATTTAGCAATCGATTTTGATATTCTTCAATTCACTAGTTTAACATATTTAAGTTAATTAATCTTCTTTAACGAACTGAAGTTAACATAAAGCCATGGCGGCATAACGGCAGTGCATTTGGAGGAATTCCGTAATCTTATATTTGGGAAAAAATCGATTTTCTTGTATATACACATTTAGCAATCGATTTTGATATTCTTCAATTCACTAGTTTAACATATTTAAGTTAATTAACCTTCTTTATCTTACTAAAGTCTACATAAATCCTTAACGGTACAACGGCAGTGCATTTAGAATATTTCCGTAATCTTATATTTAGGTATAAAATCGATTTTCTTGTATACACACATTTAGCGTTCGATATCGAAATGCTTCAAATCATAAGTTTAACATATTTAAGTTAATAAACCTTCTTTAACGCACTGAATTTAACATAAAGTCATGGCGGCATAACGGAAATACATACATTTGGAAGAATTCCGTAATCTTATATTTGGGAAGAAATTGATTTTTTTGTATATATACATTTAGCAATCGATATCGAAATGCTTCAAATAAATGGTTTATCATATTTAAGTTAATTAGCCTACTTTATCTTACTGAAGTTTACATAAAGCCTAAACGATATAACAGCAGTACATTTAGAAGAATACCGTAATCTTATTTTTAGGTTTAAGGTCGATTTTCTTGAATACACACATTTAGCAATCGATATCGAAATGCTTCAAATAACTGGTTTAACATATTTAAGTTAATAAACCTTCTTTAACGAACTGAAGTTTACATAAAGCCATGACGGTATAACGACAGTGCATTTAGAAGAATTCTGTAATCTTATTTTTTGGTATAAAGTTGATTTTCTTGTATACACGCATTTAGCAATCGATATCGAAATGCTTCAAATCTTAAGTTTAACATATTTAAGTTAATTAACATTCTTTATCTTACAGAAGTCAACATAAAGCCATAACGGTATAACGACAGTGCATTTAGAAGAATTCTGTAATCTTATTTTTTGGTATAAAGTTGATTTTCTTGTATACACGCATTTAGCAATCGATATCGAAATGCTTCAAATCTTAAGTTTAACATATTTAAGTTAATAAACCTTCCTTAACAAACTGAAGTTTACATAAAGCCATGACGGCATAACGGCAGTGTATTTAGAAGAATTCCGTGATCTTGTATTTAAGTATAAGGTCGATTTTTTTGTATATACACATTTAGCAATCGATATCGAAATGCTTCAAATCTTTAGTTTAACATATTTAAGTTATTAAACCTTCTTTAACGAACTGAAGTTTACATAAAGCCATGACGGCATAGCGGCAGTGCATTTAGAAGAATTCCGTATTCTTATATTTAGGTGTAAATTCGATTTTCTTGTATATACACATTTAGCAATCGATATCGAAATGCTTCAAATCTTAAGTTTAACATATTTAAGTTAATAAACCTTCTTTAACGAACTGAAGTATACATAAAGCCATGGCGGCATAACGGCAGTGCATTTAGAAGAATTCCGTATTCTTATATTTTGGTATAAAGTCGATTTTCTTGTACACACACATTTAGCAATCGATATCGAAATGCTTCAAATCTTTAGTTTAACATATTTAAGTTAATAAACCTTCTTTAACGAACTGAAGTTTACATAAAGCCATGACGGCATACCGGCAGTGCATTAAGAAGAATTCCGTGGTTTCATATTTAGGTGTAAAGTCGATTTTCTTGTACACACACATTTAGCAATCGATATCGAAATGCTTCAAATCATTAGTTTAACATATTTAAGTTAATTAACATTCTTTATCTTACAGAAGTCAACATAAAGCCATAACGGTATAACGACAGTGCATTTAGAAGAATTCCGTAATCTTATTTTTTGGTATAAAGTTGATTTTCTTGTATACACGCATTTAGCAATCGATATCGAAATGCTTCAAATCTTAAGTTTAACATATTTAGGTTAATAAACCTTCCTTAACAAAGTGAAGTTTACATAAAGCCATGACGGCATAACGGCAGTGCATTTAGAAGAATTCCGTGATCTTGTATTTAAGTATAAGGTCGATTTTTTTGTATATACACATTTAGCAATCGATATCGAAATGCTTCAAATCTTAAGTTTAACATATTTAAGTTAATAAACCTTCTTTATCGAACTGAAGTATACATAAAGCCATGGCGGCATAACGGCAGTGCATTTAGAAGAATTCCGTTATCTTATATTTTGGTATAAAGTCGATTTTCTTGTACACACACATTTAGCAATCGATATCGAAATGCTTCAAATCTTTAGTTTAACATATTTAAGTTAATAAACCTTCTTTAACGAACTGAAGTTTACATAAAGCCATGACGGCATACCGGCAGTGCATTAAGAAGAATTCCGTGGTTTCATATTTAAGTGTAAAGTCGATTTTCTTGTACACACACATTTAGCAATCGTTATCGAAATGCTTCAAATCATTAGTTTAACATATTTAAGTTAATTAACCTTCTTTAACGTACTGAAGGTGACATAAAGCCAATGCTGCATAACGGCAGAGCATTTGGAAGAATTCCGTAATCTTATATTTAGGTATAAAATCGATTTTCTTGTACAAACACATTTAGCAATCGATATCGAAATGCTTCAAATCATTAGTTTAACATATTTAAGTTAATAAACCTTCTTTATCTTACTAAAGTCTACATAAATCCTTAACGGTATAACGGCAGTGCATTTAGAAGAATTCCGTAATCTTATATTTAGGTAAAAAGTCGATTTTCTTGTATATACACATTTAGCAATCGATATCGAAATGCCTCGAATCATTAGTTTAACATATTTAAGTTAATAAACCTTCTTTAACGAACTGAAGTTGACATAAATCCTTAACGGTATAACGGCAGCGCATTTAGAAGAATTCCGTAATCTTATATTTGGGAAAAAATCGATATTCTTGTATATACACATTTAGCAATCGATTTTGATATTCTTCAATTCACTAGTTTAACATATTTAAGTTAATTAATCTTCTTTAACGAACTGAAGTTAACATAAAGCCATGGCGGCATAACGGCAGTGCATTTGGAGGAATTCCGTAATCTTATATTTGGGAAAAAATCGATTTTCTTGTATATACACATTTAGCAATCGATTTTGATATTCTTCAATTCACTAGTTTAACATATTTAAGTTAATTAACCTTCTTTATCTTACTAAAGTCTACATAAATCCTTAACGGTACAACGGCAGTGCATTTAGAATATTTCCGTAATCTTATATTTAGGTATAAAATCGATTTTCTTGTATACACACATTTAGCGTTCGATATCGAAATGCTTCAAATCATAAGTTTAACATATTTAAGTTAATAAACCTTCTTTAACGCACTGACGTTTACATAAAGCCATGACGGCATAACGGCAGTGCATTTAGAAGAATTCCGTATTCTTATATTTAGGTGAAAATTCGATTTTATTGTATATACACATTTAGCAATCGATATCGAAATGCTTCAAATCTTTAGTTTAACATATTTAAGTTAATAAACCTTCTTTAACGAACTGAAGTTTACATAAAGCCATGACGGCATAACGGTAGTGCATTTAGAAGAATTCCGTATTCTTGCATCTTGCTGCAGAGAAGCAAAAAATGGCTTTACATAGTCGCAAATTAAGGGAATTTATTACGTAAGCTGCAGTGCGTCCGTTAGAGAATTTGAAGACTTCCTCCTGGAATTGTCGTTAGAAAGCAGAGGAAAATCACTGGTAATAATGGCAGGCGATTTTAACGCATGGTCTACTGCCTGGGGAAGCAGAAGTTCAAACCACCGTGGGCGCCTAGTTTTAGAATTTCTGAGCCCAATCAACCTCACAATAATGAACAGTGGCACAAAAAATACTTACCAAAAAGGAAATAAGGGCTCTGTAATAGACCTGATGTTTGCAAATGACGCCCTAAGCAGACACATTAAGTGGAAGGTGTCAGACATGTTCACAAACAGTGACCATATGACAATCTTCGCAGAAGTTTCATTCTCGCGAGACCAGGAACCCCCACGCAGTAACACTACACATAAACGAAGCTGGAAGCAAACAGATTTTGACACTGGCGTTTTTGAGACAGTCTGGAGTGCAGCAATAGCACCAGGCGAAGACGCCACCCACTTAGTATCCGCTGTGCAAAAGGAACTAGTTGCAGCATGCGACGCAACTATGCGCAGGACGAGATACAATAACAATCGAAAGCCGTTATACTGGTGGAATGAAGAAATTGCCACGCTGAGAAAGTTATGTCACTCAGCCCGACGTCACCTACAACGGAATCAAAGTGGCAAAAACAAAAACCGTCTCGAAGAAGCTTTTAAAAACCATAATAAGCTTCTAAAGTCAGCTATAATCCGCAGCAAGAGAAACTGTTTTGAAAAGATCTGTAAAGAAGCGAATATAGACCCCTGGGGGACTGCTTATAAAATCTGTATGTCCAAATTCAAAAACTAGCGGCAGCAACCCCAATGCGCTCCGTTCATGAAGAAAGTCGTTGAGGCATTATTTCCAACGCAAGAACCGATTACTAACGCTGAACAATGAAACGAAGCTACTGAATCACCCCCACTGGTCACAGAAGAAGAACTATTGGCCATAGCCAAAAAAATCAAAAACAACAAACCGCCTGGTATCGACGGAATACCAAACAGAGCTCTAAAGGTAGCCATAATTTCGAAGCCCACTCTTTTTGCAAAAATGTACAATGCATGCATAAAAGAAGGGATGTTCCCCGATCCCTGGAAAGTCCAGCGTCTGGTCTTAATCCCAAAACCCAAAAAACCACCAGTTGAACCTTCTTCGTATCGACCACTGTGTATGCTCGACACAATGGGCAAAGTGTACGAAAGCATAATAAGAAACCGCTTGGAGATTGCAATCCAGGAAGTCGGCGGACTATCAGAAAGACAACACGGCTTCAGAAAACAGAGGTCTACTATCGATGCACTGAAAGAAGTTGTCGACACTGCGAAAAGAGCAGAAAGTGGCAAAAGATGGAAAGGTGGTACAAAAAAATATTGTGCGCTGATCACCCTGGATGTGAAGAATGCATTCAACTCTGCCAAATGGGAAAATATATTCGAAGCCTTATATGGAATACGCGCCCCTCAGTACCTCATAAAAATCGTTAGGAGTTATTTTAAATATAGAAAGCTGATCTACGACACCACCGAAGGCATAAAGAGCTACCCTATTACAAGCGGAGTACCACAAGGATCTGTTTTAGGACCTCTCTTATGGAATCTAGTTTATGATGGGGTGCTAAGAATTCCACAACCTAAAAACGTTAAGCTAATCGCATACACAGACGACCTTATAGAGGTAGCAGTAGGTAAACAACTTGATGACCTACAAAATAAATGTAATGAATGTATAAATGGTCTACGCCAATGGTTTTCTTCCAAGAGTTTGGAACTGGCTGAGCACAAAACAGAGGTATTGCTCATAAGCACCAGGAAAATCGAGGAAAAAATAGCTCTCACTATAGGAGAGCGCATAATTACTTCAAAACCACAGTTGAAGTATTTAGGGGTAACATTGGACTCCAAACTCAAATTCAAGCAGCACTTGGCAAACATAGCAAATAAAGCAAATAAAATTTCTTTAACGCACTGAAGTTAACATAAAGTCATGCCGGCATAACGGAAATATATTTGGAAGAATTCCGTAATCTTATATTTGGGAAAAAATCGATTTTATTGTATATATACATTAAGCAATCGATATCGAAATGCTTCAAATAACTGGTTTAACATATTTAAGTTAATTAGCCTACTTTATTTTACTGAAGTTTACATAAAGCCTAAACGATATAACAGCAGTGCATTTAGAAGAATTCCGTAATACTATATTTAGGTATAAAGTCGATTTTCTTGTATACACACATTTAGCAATCGATATCGAAATGCTTTAAATCTTTAGTTTATCATATTTAAGTTAATAAACCTTTTTTAACGAACTGAAGTTGACATAAGGCCATGGTTGCATAACGGCAGTGCATTTGGAAGAATTCCGTAATCTTATGTTTAGGTATAAAGTCGATTTTGTTGTATACGCATATTTAGCAATCGATATCGAAATGCTTCAAATCATCAGTATAACATATTTAAGTTAATTAGCCTTCTTTGTCTTACTGAAGTCTACATAAAGCCTTAACGGTACAACGGCAGTGCATTTAGAGTAATTCCGTAATCTTATATTTAGGTATAAAATCGATTTTCTTGTATATACACATTTAGCGTTCGATATCGAAATGCTTCAAATCATAAGTTTAACATATTTAAATTAACAAACCTTCTTTAACGCACTGAAGTTAACATAAAGCCATGGCGGCATAACAGCAGTGCATTTAGAAGAATTCCGTAATCTTATATTTAGGTGTAAAGTCGATTTGTTGTACACAGGCATTTGACAATCGATTTTGAAATACCTCAAATCACTAGCTAATAAAGAAGAATTCCGTGATCTCATACTTAAGTTTATAAAACTTCTTTAACGAACTGAAGTTTACATAAAACCATGACGGCATACCGGCAGTGCATTTAGAAGAATTCCGTGATCTCATACTTAGGTATAAAGTCGATTTTCTTGTATATACACATTTAGCCATCGATATCGAAATGCTTCAAATCTTTAGTTTAACATATTTAAGTTATTAAATCTTCTTTAACGAACTGAAGTTTACATAAGCCATGACGGCATAACGGCAGTGCATTTAGAAGAATTATGTATTCTTATGTTTAGGTGTAAAGTCGATTTGTTGTACACACGCATTAAGCAATCGATTTTGAAATACTTCAAATCATTAGTTAATAAACCTACTTTAACGAACTGAAGTTGACATAAAGCCATGGCGGCATAACGGCAGTGCATTTGGAAGAATTCCGTAATCTTATATTTAGATAAAATTCGATTTTGTTGTATACGCACATTTAGCAATCGATATCGAAATGCTTCAAATCATCAGTATAACATATTTAAGTTAATTAACCTTCTTTGTCTTACTGAAGCCTACATAAAGACTTAACTGTACAACGGCAGTGCATTTAGAATAATTTCGTAATCTTATATTTAGGTATAAAATCGGTTTTCTTGTATATACACATTTAACGTTCGATATCGAAATGCTTCAAATCATAAGTTTAACATATTTAAGTTAATAAATCTTCTTTAACGCACTGAAGTTAACATAACGTCATGCCGGCATAACGGAAATACATTTGGAAGAATTCCGTAATCTTATATTTGGGAAAAAATCGATTTTCTTGTATATATACATTTAGCAATCGATATCGAAATGCTTCAAATAACTGGTTTAACATATTTAAGTTAATTAGCCTACTTTATCTTACTGAAGTTTACATAAAGCCTAAACGATATAACAGCAGTGTATTTGGAAGAGTTCCGTAATCTTATATTTAGGTATAAAGTCGATTTTCTTGTATACACACATTTAGCAATCGATATCGAAATGCTTCAAATCATTAGTTTAACATATTTAAGTAAATTAACCTTCTTTAACGAACTGAAGTTTACATAAAGCCTAAGCGATATAACGGCAGTGCATTTAGAATAATTTCGTAATCTTATATTTAGGTATAAAATCGGTTTTCTTGTATATACACATTTAACGTTCGATATCGAAATGCTTCAAATCATAAGTTTAACATATTTAAGTTAATAAACCTTCTTTAACGAACTGAAGTTTACATAAAGCCATGACGGCATACCGGCAGTGCATTTAGAAGAATACCGTAATCTTATTTTTAGGTATAAGGTCGATTTTCTTGTATACACACATTTAGCAGTCGATATCGAAATGCTTCAAATCATTAGTTTACCATATTTAAGTTAATTAATCTTCTTTAACGAACTGAAGTTTACATAAAGCCATGACGGCATACCGGCAGGGCATTAAGAAGAATTCCGTGGTTTCATATTTAGGTGTAAAATCGATTTTCTTGTAAACACACATTTAGCAATCGATATCGAAATGCTTCAAATCATTAGTTTAACATATTTAAGTTAATTAACATTCTTTATCTTACAGAAGTCAACATAAAGCCATAACGGTATAACGACAGTGCATTTAGAAGAATTCTCTAATCTTATTTTTTGGTATAAAGTTGATTTTCTTGTATACACGCATTTAGCAATCGATATCGAAATGCTTCAAATCTTAAGTTTAACATATTAAGTTAATAAACCTTCCTTAACAAACTGAAGTTTACATAAAGCCATGACGGCATAACGACAGTGCATTTAGAAGAATTCCGTGATCTTGTATTTAAGTATAAGGTCGATTTTTTTGTATATACACATTTAGCAATCGATATCGAAATGCTTCAAATCTTTAGTTTAACATATTTAAGTTATTAAACCTTCTTTAACGAACTGAAGTTTACATATAGCCATGACGGCATAACGGCAGTGCATTTAGAAGAATTCCGTATTCTTATATTTAGGTGTAAATTCGATTTTCTTGTATATACACATTAAGCAATCGATATCGAAATGCTTCAAATCCTAAGTTTAACATATTTAAGTTAATAAACCTTCTTTAACGAACTGAAGTATACATAAAGCCATGGCGGCATAACGGCAGTGCATTTGGAAGAATTCTGTTATCTTATATTTTGGTATAAAGTCGATTTTCTTGTACACACACATTTAGCAATCGATATCGAAATGCTTCAAATCTTTAGTTTAACATATTTAAGTTAATAAACCTTCTTTAACGAACTGAAGTTTACATAAAGCCATGACGGCATACCGGCAGTGCATTAAAAAGAATTCCGTGGTTTCATATTTAGGTGTAAAATCGATTTTCTTGTACACACACATTTAGCAATCGATATCGAAATGCTTCAAATCATTAGTTTAACATATTTAAGTTAATTAACATTCTTTATCTTACAGAAGTCAACATAAAGCCATAACGGTATAACGACAGTGCATTTAGAAGAATTCTGTAATCTTATTTTTTGGTATAAAGTTGATTTTCTTGTATACACGCATTTAGCAATCGATATCGAAATGCTTCAAATCTTAAGTTTAACATATTTAAGTTAATAAACCTTCCTTAACAAACTGAAGTTTACATAAAGCCATGACGGCATAACGACAGTGCATTTAGAAGAATTCCGTGATCTTGTATTTAAGTATAAGGTCGATTTTTTTGTATTTACACATTTAGCAATCGATATCGAAATGCTTCAAATCATTAGTTTAATATATTTAAGTTAATAAACCTTCTTTATCTTACTAAAGTCTACATAAATCCTTAACGGTATAACGGCAGTGCATTTAGAAGAATTCCGTAATCTTATATTTAGGTAAATAGTCGATTTTCTTGTATATACACATTTAGCAATCGATATCGAAATGCCTCGAATCATTAGATTAACATATTTAAGTTAATAAACCTTCTTTAACGAACTGAAGTTGACATAAATCCTTAACGGTATAACGGCAGCGCATTTAGAAGAATTATGTAATCTTATATTTGGGAAAAAATCGATTTTCTTTTATACACACATTTAGCAATCGATTTTGATATTCTTCAATTCACTAGTTTAACATATTTAAGTTAATTAATCTTCTTTAACGAACTGAAGTTAACATAAAGCCATGGCGGCATAACAGCAGTGCATTTGGAGGAATTCCGTAATCTTATATTTGGGAAAAAATCGATTTTCTTGTATATACACATTTAGCAATCGATTTTGATATTCTTCAATTCACTAGTTTAACATATTTAAGTTAATAAACCTTCTTTATCTTACTAAAGTCTACATAAATCCTTAACGGTACAACGGCAGTGCATTTAGAATATTTCCGTAATCTTATATTTAGGTATAAAATCGATTTTCTTGTATACACACATTTAGCGTTCGATATCGAAATGCTTCAAATCATAAGTTTAACATATTTAAGTTAATAAACCTTCTTTAACGCACTGAAGTTAACATAAAGTCATGGCGGCATAACGGAAATACATACATTTGGAAGAATTCCGTAATCTTATATTTGGGAAGAAATTGATTTTTTTGTATATATACATTTAGCAATCGATATCGAAATGCTTCAAATAAATGGTTTATCATATTTAAGTTAATTAGCCTACTTTATCTTACTGAAGTTTACATAAAGCCTAAACGATATAACAGCAGTACATTTAGAAGAATACCGTAATCTTATTTTTAGGTTTAAGGTCGATTTTCTTGTATACACACATTTAGCAATCGATATCGAAATGCTTCAAATCTTAAGTTTAACATATTTAAGTTAATAAACCTTCCTTAACAAACTGAAGTTTACATAAAGCCATGACGGCATAACGGCAGTGCATTTAGAAGAATTCTGTGATTTTGTATTTAAGTATAAGGTCGATTTTTTTGTATATACACATTTAGCAATCGATATCGAAATGCTTCAAATCTTTAGTTTAACATATTTAAGTTAATAAACCTTCTTTAACGAACTGAAGTTTACATAAAGCCATGACGGCATAACGGCAGTGCATTTAGAAGAATTCCGTATTCTTATATTTAGGTGAAAATTCGATTTTCTTGTATATACACATTTAGCAATCGATATCGAAATGCTTCAAATCTTTAGTTTAACATATTTAAGTTATTAAACCTTCTTTAACGAACTGAAGTTTACATAAAGCCATGACGGCATAACGGCAGTGCATTAAGAAAAATTCCGTAATCTTATGTTTATGTATAAAAACGGTTTTCTTGTATATACACATTTAGCAATCGATCTCGAAATGCTTCAAATAATTAGATTAACATATTTAAGTTAATAAACTTTCTTTTTCGAACGGAAGTTTACATAAAGCCATGACGGCATAACGGCAGTGCATTTAGAAGAATTCCGTAATCTTATGTTTAGGTATAAAGTCGGTTTTCTTGAATATACACATTTAGCAAGATATCGAAATGCTTCAAATCATTAGTTTAACATATTTAAGTTAATAAACCTTCTTTAACGAACTGAAGTTGACATAAAGCCTTGATGGCATAACGGCAGTGTATTTAGAAGTATTCCGTAATTTTATGTTTAGGTGTAAAGTCGGTTTTCTTGAATATACACATTTAGCAGTCGATATCGAAATGCCTCAAATAACTGTTTTAACATATTTAGGTTAAATAACCTTCTTTATCTTACTGAAGTTTACATAAAGCCATAACGGCATAACGGCAGTATATTTGGATGAATTTCGTAATCTTGTGTTTAGGTATAAAGTCGACTTTCTTGTATATATACATTTAGCAATCGATATCGAAATGCTTCAAATCATTTGTTTAAATATTTAAGCTAATTAACCTTCTTCATCGAACTTAGATTTACAAAAAGCCATAATGGCTTAACTGCAGTGCATTTGAAAGAAACCCGTAATTTTATATTTAGGTTTAAAGTCAGTTTTCTTGTATACGCACATTGGGCAAAGGATATCGAAATGATTCAAATCATTAGTTTAACATATTTAAGTTTAACCTACAGAAGGTGACAGAAAGCCATGGCGGTATAACGGCAGTGCATTTGGAAGAATTCCGTAATTTATATTTAGGTATAAAAATGATTTTCTTGTATACACACATTTAGCAATCGATATAGAAATGCTTCAGATCTTTAGTTTAACATATTCAAGTTAATAAACCTTCTTTAACGAACTGAAGTTGACATAAAACCATTGTGGCATAACGGCAGTGCATTTAGAAGAATTCCGTATTATCATGTTTAGGTGTAAAGTCGATTTATTTGAATATACTCATTTAGCAATCGATATCGAAATTTCTCAAATCATTAGTTTAACATATTTAAGTTAATTAACCTTTTTTATCTTACCGAAGCCTACATAAAGCCTTAACGTATAACGGCAGTGCATTTAGAAGAATTCCGTAATCTTATATTTAGGTGTAAGGTCGATTTTGTTGTATACACAAATTTAGCAATCGATATCGAAATGCGTCAAATAATTAGTTTAACATATTCACGTTAATAAACCTTCTTTAAAGAAATGAAGTTGGCATAAAGCCACGGCGGCATAACGGCAGTGCAATTAGAAGAATTCCGTAATCTTATATTTAGGTATAAAGTCGATTTTCTTGAATATACACATTTAGCAATCGATATGGAAATGCTTCAAATAACTGGTTTTACATATATAAGTTAGTAAACCTTCTTTATCTTACTGAAGTTTACATTAAGCTATAACGGTCCAACGGCAGTGCATTTGGAAGAATTCCGTGATCTTATATTTTGGTACAAAGTCGATTTTCTTGAACATTCAAATTTAGCTACCGATATCGAAATGTTTAAAATCATAAGTTTAACATATTTAAGTTAATAAATCTTCTTTAATGAACTGAAGTTGACATAAAGCTATGGCGGCGTAACGGCAGTGCATTTGGAAGAATTCCGTAATTTTATATTTAGGTATAAAAATTATTTCCTTGTATATACACATTTGGCAATCGATATCGAAATGCTTCAAATCTTTAGTTTAACATATATAAGTTAATAAACCTTCTTTATCTTACTGAAGTTTACATTAAGCCTTAACGGTCCAACGGCAGTGCATTTGGAAGAATTCCGTAATTTTATATTTAGGTATAAAAATTATTTCCTTGTATATACACATTTGGCAATCAATATCGAAATGCTTCAAATCTTTAGTTTAACATATATAAGTTAATAAACCTTCTTTATCTTACTGCAGTTTACATTAAGCCTTAACGGTCCAATGGCAGTGCATTTGGAAGAATTCCGTAATTTTATATTTAGGTATAAAAATTATTTCCTTGTATATACACATTTGGCAATCGATATCGAAATGCTTCAAATCTTTAGTTTAACATATATAAGTTAATAAACCTTCTTTATCTTACTGAAGTTTACATTAAGCTCTTACGGTCCAACGGCAGTGCATTTGGAAGAATTCCGTAATTTTATATTTAGGTATAAAAATTATTTCCTTGTACATACACATTTAGAAATCGATATCGAAATGCCTCAAACCATTAGTTTAACACATTTAAGTTAATAAAGCTTCTCTAACGAACTGAAGTTTACATAAAGCCATGGCGACATAACTGCAGTGCATTTGGAAGAATTCCGTGATCTTATATTTTGGTATAAAGTCGATTTTCTTGAACATACAAATTTAGCTATCGCTATCGAAATGTTTCAAATCATAAGTTTATAATATTTAAGTTAATTAACCTTCTTTAACAAACTGAAGTTGACATAAAGCCATGACGGCATAACAGAAGTGCATTTAAAAGAATTCCGTAATCTTACGGTTAGGTATGAAGTCGGTTTTCTTGAATATACACATTTAACAATCGATATCGAAATGCCTCAAATAACTGTTTTAACATATTTACGTTAATTAACTTTCTTTATCTTACTGAAGTTTACATTAAGCCATAACGGCATAACGGCAGTATATTTGGATGAATTCCGTAATATTATATTTAGGTACAAAGTCGATTTTCTTGAATATACACATTTAACAATCGATATCGAAATGCCTCAAATAACTGTTTTAACATATTTACGTTAATTAACTTTCTTTATCTTACTGAAGTTTACATTAAGCCATAACGGTATGACGGCAGTGCATTTAGAAGATTTCCGTTATCTTATATTTAGGTATAAAGTTGATTTTCTTGTATATACACATTAAGCAATCGATATCGAAATGCTTCAAATCATTAGTTTAACATTTTTAAGTTAATTAACCTCCTTTAACGCACTCAAGTTAACATAAAGCCATGGCGGCATAACGGCAGTGCATTTGGAGAATTCCGTTATCTTATATTTAGGTATAAGGTAGATTTTCTTGTATATACACATTAAGCGATCGATATCGAAATGTTTCAAATCATAAGTTTAACATATTTAAGTTAATTAACCTTCTTTAACGAACTGAAGTTGACATAAAGCCATGGCGGCATAACAGAAGTGCATTTAAAAGAATTCCGAAATCTTACGGTTAGGTATGAAGTCGGTTTTCTTGAATATACACATTTAACAATAGATATCGAAATGCCTCAAATAACTGTTTTAACATATTTAGGTTAATTAACCTTCTTTGTCTTACTGAAGTTTACATAAAGCCATAACAGCATAACTTCAGTATATTTGGATGAATTCCGTAATCTTATGTTTAAGTATAAAAACGATTTTCTTGTATATATACATTTAGCAATCGATATCGAAATGCTTCAAATCACTTTTTAAATATTTATGCTAATTTACCTTCTTCATCGAACTTAGATTTTCATAAAGCCATAATGGCTTAACTGCAGTGCATTTGAAAGAATTCCGTAATTTTATATTTAGGTTTAAAGTCAATTTTCTTGTATATACACATTCGGCAAAGGATATAGAAATGCTTTAAATCATTAGTTTAACATATTTAAGTTATATAACCTTCTTTAACCTACAGAAGGTGACAGAAAGCCATGGCGGCATAATTAACCTCCTTTATCTTACTGAAGTCTACACAAAGCCTTAGCGGTATAACGGCAGTGCATTTAGAAGAATTCCGTAATCTTATATTTATGTATAAAGTCGATTTTCTTGTATATAGTCATGTAGCAATCGATATCGAAATGCTTCTAATCTTAAGTTAAACATATTTAAGTTAATTAACCTTCTTTAACGTACTGAAGGTGACATAAAGCCATGGCGGTATAACGGCAGTGCATTTGGAAGAATTCCGTTATCTTATATTTAGGTATAAAGTCGATTTTCTTGTATATACACATTTAGCAATCGATACCGGAATTCCTCACATCATTAGTTTAACATATTTAAGTTAATTAACCTTCTTTAACGTACTGAAGGTTGCATAAAGCCATGGCGGTATAACGGCAGTGCATTTGCAAGAATTTCGTAATCTTTTATTTAGGTATAAAGTCGATTTTCTTGCATACACACATTTAGCATTCGATATCGAAATGCTTCAAATCATTAGTTTAACATATTTAAGTTAATTAACCTTCTTTAACGAACCGAAGTTGACATAAAGCCAAAACGTCGTAACGCCAGTGCATTTGGAAGTATTGCACAATCTTTTATTTAGGTATAAAGTCGATTTTGTTGCATACCAACATTTTGCAATCGATATCGAAATGCTTCAAATCATTAATTTAACATATTTAAGATAATAAACCTTCTTTAACGAACTGAAGTTGACATAAAGCCATGGCGGCATAACGGCAGTGCATTTTGAAGAATTCCGTAATCTTATGTTTAGGTATAAAGTCGGTTTTCTTGAATATACCCATTAAGCAATCGATATCGGAATTCCTCAAATGATAAGTTTAACATATTTAAGTTAGTGAACCCTCTTTAACGAACTGAAGTTGACATAAAGCCTTGGCGGCATAACGGAAGTACATTTATAAGAATTCCGTAATCTTATATTTAGGTGTAAAGTCTATTTTCTTGTATACACATTTAGCAATCGATATCGAAATGCCTCTGATAATTCGGGTGGTGGAGCACGGTGCTCGTTCGTTCCAAAAATGTGGTTGGCCGTGGGAAAACGGTCGGCGCAAAAGATTCCACAAATATTAAATAAAAACAAAAAGTGTCATGTAATATATATATTTAATTATAAAAAATTGGAAACACACTTACCACGTCTGTATCGCAGCGTTGTCGCAAAAGGAGAGAGCGCGCATCTTTTTAGTTAGAGTTTAGTTGCGCGCGAATTAAACTTCGAAAAAACTTCGAAGAAGAGAATAGCTCTGGCGACACAGACGTGGCAAAAGAGATTGGGCGGGGGCGGCGTCAACATTCTCCCCACCTTGCAGTATTACTGCAAATGCAGTTTACAATTAATTACTTAAACTAACTTAACTAACTGGCTTCCGCACTTCCTCTTCCACGTCTTCTTTGCAGATGGGGTGGCCGGCGAGACGAATCGAGTCTGGTTCGGTCCGGGAAATGCCGCTGAGATGAATCGAATCTCAGTCGGTCATTGCCATGCCGCCAATTTGCATAGAAGTCACCACCTTCCGAGGTCGGCGAGACGAATCGAGTCTAACTCGATCCTGGGTAGGTGGTGAATGTGAGAGGCGTTAGCAGCCAGTGCACTTTATCGTGCCGATGTTATACGACGCCGCAAGTCTTTGCTGACAAGGTAGTATTGCGTGCCTTTCCTTGATGATACGGCGTGCATCTGCTTGACGTCGAGCGTCTCGTCCACGCCTTCGCTTCGGATGGGGTGGCCGTCGAGACGAATCGAGTCTGGATCGGTCCGGGCAATGTCGCTGAGACGAATCGAGTCTCAGTCGATCGTTGCCATGCCGCCAATCCGAAAGGAAGTAACCAGCATGCCGAAGTCGGCGAGACGACTCGAGTCTGGCTCGATCTCGGGCATGTGGTATGCGGGATAGGCCTCGTTGGTCATAGCTTTGCGTCCGTTGACACTGTGTGGCGTGTATCAATGCGTGCGCCATTGCTGCAGGTTGCTGCTGCTGTGTTGTTGTTGCTGCTTGTGATGTGTTCGTTGTGTGGTGTGCTGCTGTCGACTGCGTTGCTCGTCTGTTGCTGCGCGCTGCATGTTGATTTACTGTTGTTGTTGTGGCTGCCGCATGTTGGTATTGGGTAGACGGCTGTTGTGACGTCACATACGTTGCTGATTGGTATTCTTGCTGCGATTGCGACGGCGGCGCCTGCTGTTGCTGGTAATAACGCTGCTCGTATTATTGTTGCAGCTGTAGCTGCATCTGCTGGTGGTGAAAGGCATCCGACAATGGCGCCACTGCGTTGCTCGTGGCATAGTGTTGCTGGTGTGGTGGTGAATAGTGCGCTGTTGCTGATGAGGCCGCCACAGCTGATGATGGCGGCAGCGTTTGTGATGGGGGTGGTAGTGGTGGCGATGCTGCGACAGCATGTCGCTGCGTTGCAGCTGTGGCAGCCGTTGCTGCCACCGTTTTGGCGGCGCCCGTGCAGTAATCGAAACTGTTGGTATTTGTCGCTTCAGCGCTGCTCGGCGGTGTGCTGCCTACTGATGTTGCTGACAGAGATAGCGCTGCTGCATGCAGTGTCGGCCCACTGACGCCACAATGCGTATCGGTGTGATTCGATGAGCCGGGCGCATCATTTGTTTCGCCATCATCTTTAGTTTGACCCTGTTGAAGATGGTGCTGCTGTTGATGCTGCTGATGTTGTTTCTGTTGTATAAATATATAATTAGTATCTATTTTACTACAAAAATTGTTTTGTGTTTGTTGTTGAGTTGTTACTGAATTTTGTCCGTCGCCTTTGCCATTTGTCTTCGTTTCTTCGGTGGGAACGGAACCTGTTAAGACCCAACCAAACACTGTTCGTTGTGCAGCAAGGGATCCAAAGATTTTCGATTTTACCCCATTTAGTATAATTTGCGGGTAAAGATCTGCTCCGATCAACAAGTCAACCTTTTGACTCGTATAGAAATTATTATCCGCCAAGGGGATATTTGGTAACCTTTTTAAAATTGAAGAGTTAATTGATCTGGATGGAAGCAGTCCAGTCAATTTTGGCAGTACCAAAGCTTCCGCTTCTAGTTTCAAACTTTTGTTACAGAGCGAGCCAATTGTGATCGAGCATACCGATTGAACTCGTCCTGATACGGTATTATTCAATCCTGAAACTCGCGCGCTGACCTTTTTGGTTGCCAGATGTAAGCGTTTTTGCAGACTATTGCTTACGAAGGTGGCTTCAGATCCCGAATCAATCAGGGCTCTGACAGTGAAGGTGCTCTCGTTGTGACATATGGTCACCATGGCTGTACCTAAGAGCATGCTTCGACTGGTAGGCACATTTGAAATATTGGCCTTAATAGAGGCCACATGAGATTTAGTAGAAACCTCAGTAGTGTCGGTGCTGCCAGATATCTGAGCTGTATCCTCACTCTGATCCCGGTGGATCATAGAGTGATGTCTCTGTTTACATTTATTACAATTAAACAGACTTTTACAATTTTTGACTTCATGTGAGTCCGATAAACAGTTTAAGCAGACGTGGAGTTTTCTGACAGCATTTAACCGTGCGTTAGGCTGCATCTCAATGAATCTTTGACAAGTTTTCAAAATGTGCGATTGAGATGAGCACAGTTTACATTTGATATTGTTTGTCTTGGCGTGATGGGCATTGAGGGGTTTAGATCCAATCCTTGACTGCAAGGTTGGTATCCGAACTTCACCATCAGCCGACTTAGTTTTGGGTTGAGTACCTAACTCGCCTTTGAGATTTGATACTCTCTCAAGCGTTTTAACCCGTTTGGTTAGAAACTTGTCTAACTCGACCCATTTTGGGATCTCTGAATCCGAATCCAGAGATTGTTCCCAAAGCGACAGTGTATAGTCCGGCAGTCGGATAGAACACAAGTACGTAAATATGGCATCCCAGCTATCTGTATTGATGCCATGTATTTGTAAAGCTGAAATGCAGCTATTAATCTCCCGCTGTAAATTTCTGAGTTCGGTCTCAGATTCTGTTAAGATGTGCGGGAGCTTGAACAATAAATTCAATTGTGTGTTGACAAGCACTCGCTTGTTTTCATACCTACACAATAAATTATTCCAAGCCAATGCGAATCCGTCATTCGTCAGTGGCGCTTTCGAAACAATAGCTTTTGCTTCACCTCGCGTTTTTTGGTTCAGATGGAATAACTTTTCTACCGGAGATAGCCTTGGGTTATTCCCATATATAGCGGCAAATAAATCCCTAAAAGAGGGCCATTGTAAAACATCGCCATGAAATATTTCGGTATCACATGGCGGTAAATTGATAGAATACCTCACGGGTTCTACAGTTTGTTGTAACCGTTCAGGTTGAATCACTGTAGAATTTGAAGTAGGGCTTTGGTTGAACGCCGTGAGGTTGTGCATGTGTTCGCCCATCAAGGCCGCGCAACACACATAGGCGTGGTAACAGCTTGTATATTTAAGCTTAATGTCGTCAATTGAGCTTGTGTCCGAAGGATCCACTTTTGACAAACACAACTTGTATTCTGACTTCACCTCTGCCCACAGAGATTTCAGTTCAGCTTGTTGTACTTCAAGCGAGTAGGCACTTTGGTTGTTTGCTGTTGGAGTAGAAGACTCCTCAAACTCCAGTAGAGCGTCTGCAGCTGTGGTAAAGGCTCTGATGGCTTCCATTGTGGTCGAAAATTGAACTGGAACTGCAAAAATGTTGCACAAAATCGGATCTAAAACTTGAAATTAAAATTTAAAAAATATTTGCAAATATGTTGCAAAAGTTCAAAAGTTATATAACCAATCACGGACAGACTACAAATTAGTTGATGATAGGCCGTGCGTTGTTTCTTTATAAAACGTGAATTTTCGAAGGCACAAAAAAACTTAATAAATTTAGTAAACTATTTTGTCAAAGTAATTTTCCCAAATTTAGTTTGAATGTGCTTGCTGGGTTATCGTCCCAATGCACTTGCACGCCTAGTCTTTGACTATGCACACAAACAACAATTGATTTGTGCTTAGTTGCTTTATTCAAATGCAAATATAAATACAAATAAAAATGCACAAGCACTTATTTGATTTATCAACTAAACACTTACACTTTGTTCACGGGGTTATTCGAACTATTTTGAATTTATCACTACACTTTTGTTTGTTGGTGTCCTTCTGGGATGGCTGCTGCGCTGCCTTGCCTTTGCTGCTTTGCCTATGCTGCTTGCCTATGCCGCTCTGCCTTTGCTGCTTCCTTTGCTGCTCTCACTTCGCTGTTTGCCTTTCTTGCTGTCGCTCACTTCACTTTTCTGCTTGGCCTGTGCTGCTTGTCTGTGCTGCTTTGCCTTTGCTGCTCGCACTTTGTTGCTTGGCCTTTGCTGCTCTCCCTTTGCTCACTGCACTTGTAATTTTGTATTTAATTTTTTTTTTTTTGTTTGCACTCGCGAAACTGCAGCTGCGTTATTGCTGCTTGCCTTTATTGCTATTCGAGCAATATATGGAAAGGCAGAGTTGAGCGACTAAACTCAAATTAATCATAAGAAAAAACAAAAAACCGAGAGAGATTTTTGACGCTCCAGACGATTTTGTGCGTCCAAGAAATTTATAATTTTTTCTCGAATAACAGAGTGTGTGGTTTTTTTGCAAAGTGAAATAAGTGCATTTGCCAGGTGTATTTGTTGTTGTACTTAAATGAAGTACAATACTACCTGCAATATTGTGCTTTGATTTTGTGGGTAGAGTGCCAAAAATAAGTTTTGGTCTCCACTTCACACAGCACAATGGGTTTTGTACATAAATGATGCACAAGTTAACCAATCTATTGCCTTATAGCTTGCAGAGCACAAATCCAAAATATGTTTGGCTGTAACTTGCGAGTTGCTAAAGCGGGCAAATTATGCACTTTCACTTTAATAAAAAATCGACTTGTTACCTGTTATCCGGCTCGAAGGACCAATGATAATTCGGGTGGTGGAGCACGGTGCTCGTTCGTTCCAAAAATGTGGTTGGCCGTGGGAAAACGGTCGGCGCAAAAGATTCCACAAATATTAAATAAAAACAAAAAGTTTCATGTAATATATATATTTAATTATAAAAAATTGGAAACACACTTACCACGTCTGTATCGCAGCGTTGTCGCAAAAGGAGAGAGCGCGCATCTTTTTAGTTAGAGTTTAGTTGCGCGCGAATTAAACTTCGAAAAAACTTCGAAGAAGAGAATAGCTCTGGCGACACAGACGTGGCAAAAGAGATTGGGCGGGGGCGGCGTCAACAGCCTCAAATCATTAGTTTAACATATTTAAGTAAACTAACTTTCTTTAACGTACTGAAGGTGACATAAAGCCATGGCGGTATAACGGCGTTGCATTTGGAAGAATTCAATAATCTTTTATTTAAGTATAAAGTCGATTTTCTTGCACACACACATTTAGCAATCGATATCGAAATGCTCCAAATCATTAGTTTAACATATTTAAGTTAATTAACCTCCTTTATCTTACTGAAGTCTACATAAAGCCTTAACGGTATAACGGCAGTGCATTTAGAAGAATTCCATAATCTTTTATTTAGGTATAAAGTCGATTTTCTTGCATATACACATTTAGCAATCGATATCGAAATGCTTGAAATCATTAGTTTAACATATTTAAGTTAATTAACCTTCTTTAACGAACTGAAGTTAACATGAAGCCCTGGCGGCATAACGGCAGTGCATTTAAAAGAATTCCGTAATCTTATGTTTAGGTATAAAGTCAGTTTTCTTGAATACACCCATTAAGCAATCGATATCGGAATTCCTCAAATCATTAATTTAACATATTTAAGTTAATAAACCTTCTTTAACGAACTGAAGTTAACATAAAGCCATGGCGGCATAACGGCAGTGCATTTAGAAGAATTCCATAATCTTTTATTTAGGTATAAAGTCGATTTTCTTGTATGTACACATTTAGCAATCGATATCGGAATTCCTCACATCATTAGTTTAACATATTTAAGTTAATTAACCTTCTCTAACGTACTGAAGGTTACATAAAGCCATGGCGGTATAACGGCAGTGCATTTGCAAGAATTCCGTAATCTTTTATTTAGGTATAAAGTCGATTTTCTTGCATACACACATTTAGCAATCGATATCGAAAGGCTTCAAATCATAAGTTTAACATATTTAAGTTAATAAACCTTCTTTAACGAACTGAAGTTGACATAAAGCCATGGCGGTATAATGACAGTGCATTTGGAAGAATTTCGTAATCTTATGTTTAGGTATAAAGTCGTGTTTCTTGAACATACCCATTAAGCAATCGACATCGGAATTCCTCAAATGATTAGTTTAACATATTTAAGTTAATAAACCTTCTTTAACGAACTGAAGTTGACATAAAGCCTCTGCGGCATAACAGCAGTGCATTTATAAGAATTCCGTAATATTTTATTTAGGTATAAAGTCGATTTTCTTGTACATACACATTAAGCAGTCGATATCGAAATGCTTCACTTCATTGGTTTAACATATTTAAGTTAATTAACCTTCTTTAACGAAATGAAGTTGACATAAAGCCATGGCGGCATGACGGTAGTGCATATAGAAGAATTCCGTAATCTAATGTTTAGGTATAAAGTCCATTTTCTTGTATATACACATTTAGCAATCGTTATCGGAATTCCTCACATCATTAGTTTAACATATTTAAGTTAATTAACCTTTTTTAACGTTTTGAAGGTGACATAAAGCCATGGCGGTATAACGGCAGTGCATTTGGAAGAATTAAGTAATCTTTTATTTAAGTATAAAGTCGATTTTCTTGCATACACCCTTTTAGCAATCGATATCGAAATGCCCCAAATCATTAGTTTAACATATTTAAGTTAATTAACCTCCTTTTTCTTACTGAAGTCTACATAAAGCCTTAACGGTATAACGGCAGTGCATTTAGAAGAATTCTATAATCTTTTATTTAGGTATAAAGACGATTTTCTTGTATATACACATTTAGCAATCGATATCGAAATGCTTCACATCATAAGTTTAACATATTTAAGTTAATTAACCTTCTTTAACGAACTGAAGTTGACATAAAGCCATGGCGGCATGACGGCAGTGCATATAGAAGAATTCCGTAATCTAATGTTTAGGTATAAAGTCCATTTTCTTGTATATACACATTTAGCAATCGATATCGGAATTCCTCACATCATTAGTTTAACATATTTAAGTTAATTAACCTTCTTTAACGTACTGAAGGTGACATAAAGCCATGGCGGTATAACAGCAGTGCATTTGGAAGAATTAAGTAATCTTTTATTTAAGTATAAAGTCGATTTTCTTGCATACACCCTTTTAGCAATCGATATCGAAATGCCCCAAATCATTAGTTTAACATATTTAAGTAAAATAACATTCTCTAACGTACTGAAGGTGACATAAAGCCATGGCGGTATAACGGCGTTGCATTTGGAAGAATTCCGTAATCTTTTATTTAAGTATAAAGTCGATTTTCTTGCACACACACATTTAGCAATCGATATCGAAATGCTCCAAATCATTAGTTTAACATATTTAAGTTCATTAACCTCCTTTATCTTACTGAAGTCTATATAAAGCCTTAACGGTATAACGGCAGTGCATTTAGAAGAATTCCGTAATCTTATGTTTAGGTTTAAAGTCAGTTTTCTTGCATATACACATTTAGCAATCGATATCGAAATGCTTCACATCTTTAGTTTAACATATTTAAGTTAATTAACCTTCTTTAACGAAATGAATTTGACTTGAAGCCATGGCGGCATAACGGCAGTGCAATTAAAAGAATTCCGTAATCTTATGTTTAGGTATAAAGTCAGTTTTCTTGAATATACCCATTAAGCAATCGATATCGGAATTCCTCAAATCATTAGTTTAACATATTTAAGTTAATGAACCTTCTTTAACGAACTGAAGTTAACATAAAGCCATGGCGGCATAACGGCAGTGCATTTGGAAGAATTCCGTAATCTTATATTTAGGAATAAAGTCGATTTTCTTGTATATACAAATTTAGCAATCGATATCGGAATTCCTCACATCATTAGTTTAACATATTTAAATTAATTAACCTTCTTTAACGTACTGAAGGTGACATTAAGCCATGGCGGTATAACGGCAGTGCATTTGCAAGAATTCCGTAATCTTTTATTTAGGTATAAAGTCGATTTTCTTGCATACAAATATTAAGCAATCGATATCGAAATGCTTCAAATCATTAGTTTAACATATTTAAGTTAATTAACCTTCTTTAACGAACCGAAGTTGACATAAAGCCAAAACGACGTAACGCCAGTGCATTTGGAAGAATTCCATAATCTTTTATTTAGGTATAAAGTCGATTTTGTTGCATACCAACATTTAACAATCGATATCGAAATGCTTTAAATCATTAGTTTAACATATTTAAGTAAATAAATCTTCTTTAAGGAACTGAAGTTAACATAAAGCCATGGAGGCAAACGGCAGTGCACTTGGAAGAATTCCGTTATCTTATATTTAGGTAAGAAGTCGCTTTTCTTGTATCTACACATTTAGCAATCGATATCGAAATGCTTCAAATGATTAGTTTAACATATTTAAGTAAACAAACCTTCTTTAAGGAACTGAAGTTAACATAAAGCCATGGCGGCATGACCGCAGTGCATATAGAAGAATTCCGTAATCTAATGTTTAGGTATAAAGTCAATTTTCTTGTATATACACATTTAGCAATCGATATCGGAATTCCTCACATCATTAGTTTAACATTCTTTAGTTAATAAACCTTCTTTAACGAACTGAAGTTGACATAAAGCCATGGCGGTATAATGGCAGTGCATTTGGAAGAATTTCGTAATCTTATGTTTGGGTATAAAGTTGGTTTTCTTGAATATACCCATTAAGCAATCGATATCGGAATTCCTCAAATGATTAGTTTAACATATTTAAGTTAATAAACCTTCTTTAACGAACTGAAGTTGACATAAAGCCTTGGCGGCATAACGGCAGTGCATTTATAAGAATTCCATAATCTTTTATTTAGGTATAAAGTCGATTTTCTTGCATATACACATTTAGCAATCGATATCGAAATGCTTGAAATCATTAGTTTAACATATTTAAGTTAATTAACCTTCTTTAACGAACTGAAGTTAACATGAAGCCCTGGCGGCATAACGGCAGTGCATTTAAAAGAATTCCGTAATCTTATGTTTAGGTATAAAGTCAGTTTTCTTGAATACACCCATTAAGCAATCGATATCGGAATTCCTCAAATCATTAGTTTAACATATTTAAGTTAATAAACCTTCTTTAACGAACTGAAGTTAACATAAAGCCATGGCGGCATAACGGCAGTGCATTTGGAAGAATTCCGTTATCTTATATTTAGGTAAGAATTCGATTTTCTTGTATATGCACATTAAGCAATCGATATCGGAATTCCTCAAATCATTAGTTTAACATATTTAAGTTAATTAACCTTCTTTAACGAACTGAAGTTGACATAAAGCCATGGCGGCATGACGGCAGTGCATATAGAAGAATTCCGTAATCTAGTGTTTAGGTATAAAGTCCATTTTCTTGTATATACACATTTAGCAATCGATATCGGAATTCCTCACATCATTAGTTTAACATTCTTTAGTTAATAAAGATTCTTTAACGAACTGAAGTTGACATAAAGCCATGGCGGTATAATGACAGTGCATTTGGAAGAATTTCGTAATCTTATGTTTGGGTATAAAGTTGGTTTTCTTGAGTATACCCATTAAGCAATCGATATCGGAATTCCTCAAATGATTAGTTTAACATATTTAAGTTAATAAACCTTCTTTAACGAACTGAAGTTGACATAAAGCCTTGGCGGCATAACGGCAGTGCATTTATAAGAATTCCATAATCTTTTATTTAGGTATAAAGTCGATTTTCTTGCATATACACATTTAGCAATCGATATCGAAATGCTTGAAATCATTAGTTTAACATATTTAAGTTAATTAACCTTCTTTAACGAACTGAAGTTAACATGAAGCCCTGGCGGCATAACGGCAGTGCATTTATAAGAATTCCGCAATCTTATATTTAGGTGTAATGTCTATTTTCTTGTATACACATTTAGCAATCGTTATCGAAATGCTTCAAATCATTAGTTTAAAATATTTAAGTTAATTAACCTTCTTTAGCGTACCGAAGGTGACACAAAGCCATGGCGGTATAACGGCAGTGCATTTGGAAGAATTCCGTAATCTTATATTTAGGTATAAAGTCGATTTTCTTGCATACACACTTTTAGCAATCGATATCGAAATGCTTCAGATCATTAGTTTAACATATTTAGGTAAATAACTCTTCTTTAACGTACTGAAGTTAACACAAAGCCATGGCGGTAAACGGCAGTGCACTTGGAAGGACTCCGTTATCTTATATTTAGGTAAGAAGTCGATTTTCTTGTATATACACATTTAACAATCGATTTAAAAATGCTTCAAATCATTAGTTTAACATATTTAAGTAAATAAACCTTATTTAGGGAACTGTAGTTAACACAAAGCCATGGCGGCAAACGGAAGTGCACTTGGAAGAATTCCGTTATCTTATATTTATGTAAAAAGTCGATTTTCTTGTATATGCACATTTAGCAATCGATATCGAAATGCTTCAAATCATTAGTTTAACATATTTAAGTTAATAAACCTTCTTTAACGAACTGAAGTTAACATAAAGCCATGGCGGCAAACGGAAGTGCACTTGGAAGAATTCCGTTATCTTATATTTAGGTAAGAAGTCGATTTTCTTGTATATACACATTTAACAATCGATATCGAAATGCTTCAAATGATTAGTTTAACATATTTAAGTAAACAAACCTTCTTTAAGGAACTGAAGTTAACATAAAGCCATGGCGGCTAACGGAAGTGAACTTGGAAGAATTCCGTTATCTTATATTTATGTAAAAAGTCGATTTTCTTGTATATGCACATTTCGCAATCGATATCGAAATGCTTTAAATCATTAGTTTAACATATTTAAGTTAATAAACCTTCTTTAACGAACCTCAGTTGACATAAAGCCAAAACGTCGTAACGCCAGTGCATTTGGAAGTATTCCACAAACTTTTATTTAGGTATAAAGTCGATTTTGTTGCATACCAACATTTAGCAATCGATATCGAAATGCTTCAAATCATTAGTTTAACATAGTTAGGTAAATAAATCTTCTTTAAGGAACTGAAGTTAACATGAAGCCATGGCGGCAAAACGGCAGTGCATTTAAAAGAATTCCGTAATCTTATGTTTAGGTATAAAGTCGATTTTCTTGAATATACACATTTAGCAATCGACATCGAAATGCTTCAAATCATTAGTTTAACATATTTAGGTAAATAAATCTTCTTTAACGAACTGAAGTTGACATAAGACCATGGCCGCAAACGGAAGTGCACTTGGAAGAATTCCGTTAACTTATATTTAGGTAAGAAGTCGATTTTCTTATATATACACATTTTACAATCGATATCGAAATGCTTCAAATCATTAGTTTAACATATTTAAGTAAATAAACCTTCTTTAAGGAACTGAAGTTAACATAAAGCCATGGCGGCAAACGGAAGTGCACTTGGAAGAATTCCGTTATCTTATATTTAGGTAAGAAGGCGATTTTCTTGTATATACACATTTAACAATCGATATCGAAATGCTTCAAATCATTAGTTTAAGATATTTAAGTAAATAAACCTTCTTTAAGGAACTGAAGTTAACATAAAGCCATGGCGGCAAACGGAAGTGCACTTGGAAGAATTCCGTTATCTTATATTTAGGTAAGAAGTCGATTTTCTTGTATATACACATTTAACAATCGATACCGAAATGCTTCAAATCATTAGTTTAACATATTTAAGTAACTAAACCTTCTTTAAGGAACTGAAGTTAACATAAAGCCATGGCGGCAAACGGAAGTGCACTTGGAAGAATTCCGTTATCTTATATAAATGGAAAAATTCGATTTTCTTGTATATGCACATTTAGCAATCGATATCGAAATGCTTCAAATCATTAGTATAACATATTTAGGTAAATAAATCTTCTTTAACGAACTGAAGTTGACATAAAGCCATGGCGGCATAACGGCAGTGCATTTGGAAGAATTCCGTAACCTTATGATTAGGTATAAATACGGTTTTCTTGAATATACCCATTAAGCAATCGATATCGGAATTCCTCACATCATTAGTTTAACATATTTAAGTAAATAAACCTTCTTTAAGGAACTGAAGTTAACATAAAGCCATGGCGGCAAACGGAAGTGCACTTGGAAGAATTCCGTTATCTTATATATATGGAAAAATTCGATTTTCTTGTATATGCACATTTAGCAATCGATATCGAAATGCTTCAAATCATTAGTTTAACATATTTAAGTTAATAAACCTTCTTTAACGAACCGAAGTTGACATAAAGCCTTGGCGGCATAACGGCAGTGCATTTATAAGAATTCCGTAATCTTATATTTAGGTGTAAAGTCTATTTTCTTGTATATACACATTAAGCAATCGATATCGGAATTCCTCACATCATTAGTATAACATATTTAAGTTAATTAACCTTCTTTAACGTACTAAAGGTGACATAAAGCCATGGCGGTATAACGGCAGTGCATTCGCAAGAATTCCGTAATCTTTTATTTAGGTATAAAGTCGATTTTCTTGCATACACACATTTAGCAATCGATTAGTTTAACATATTTAAGTTAATTAACCTTCTTTAACGAACTGAAGTTGACATAAAGCCTTGGCGGCATAACGGCAGTGCATTTATAAGAATTCCGTAATATTATATTTAGGTGTAAAGTCTATCTTCTTGTATACACATTTAGCTATCGATATCGAAATGCTTCAAATCATTAGTTTAACATATTTAAGTAAATTAACCTTCTTTAACGTACTGAAGGTGATATAAAGCCATGGCGGTATAACGGCGTTGCATTTGGAAGAATTCCGTAATCTTCTATTTAAGTATAAAGTCAATTTTCTTGCACACACACATTTAGCAATCGATATCGTAATGCTCCAAATCATTAGTTTAACATATTTAAGTTCATTAACCTCCTTTATCTTACTGAAGTCTACATAAAGCCTTAACGGTATAACGGCAGTGCATTTAGAAGAATTCCGTTATCTTATGTTTAGGTTTAAAGTCAGTTTTCTTGCATATACACATTTAGCAATCGATATCGAAATGCTTCACATCTTTAGTTTAACATATTAAAGTTAATTAACCTTCTCTAACGAACTGAAGTTGACATGAAGCCATGGCGGCATAACGGCAGTGCATTTAAAAGAATTCCGTAATCTTATGTTTAGGTATAAAGTCAGTTTTCTTGAATACACCCATTAAGCAATCGATATCGGAATTCCTCAAATCATTAGTTTAACATATTTAAGTTAATAAACCTTCTTTAACGAACTGAAGTTGACATAAAGCCTTGGCGGCATAACGGCAGTGCATTTATAAGAATTCCGCAATCTTATATTTAGGTGTAATGTCTATTTTCTTGTATACACATTTAGCAATCGTTATCGAAATGCTTCAAATCATTAGTTTAAAATATTTAAGTTAATTAACCTTCTTTAGCGTACCGAAGGTGACACAAAGCCATGGCGGTATAACGGCGTTGCATTTGGAAGAATTCCGTAATCTTCTATTTAAGTATAAAGTCAATTTTCTTGCACACACACATTTAGCAATCGATATCGTAATGCTCCAAATCATTAGTTTAACATATTTAAGTTCATTAACCTCCTTTATCTTACTGAAGTCTACATAAAGCCCTAACGGTATAACGGCAGTGCATTTATAAGAATTCCATAATCTTTTATTTAGGTATAAAGTCGATTTTCTTGCATATACACATTTAGCAATCGATATCGAAATGCTTGAAATCATTAGTTTAACATATTTAAGTTAATTAACCTTCTTTAACGAACTGAAGTTAACATGAAGCCCTGGCGGCATAACGGCAGTGCATTTAAAAGAATTCCGTAATCTTATGTTTAGGTATAAAGTCAGTTTTCTTGAATACACCCATTAAGCAATCGATATCGGAATTCCTCAAATCATTAGTTTAACATATTTAAGTTAATAAACCTTCTTTAACGAACTGAAGTTAACATAAAGCCATGGCGGCATAACGGCAGTGCATTTGGAAGAATTCCGTTATCTTATATTTAGGTAAGAATTCGATTTTCTTGTATATGCACATTAAGCAATCGATATCGGAATTCCTCAAATCATTAGTTTAACATATTTAAGTTAATTAACCTTCTTTAACGAACTGAAGTTGACATAAAGCCATGGCGGCATGACGGCAGTGCATATAGAAGAATTCCGTAATCTAGTGTTTAGGTATAAAGTCCATTTTCTTGTATATACACATTTAGCAATCGATATCGGAATTCCTCACATCATTAGTTTAACATTCTTTAGTTAATAAACATTCTTTAACGAACTGAAGTTGACATAAAGCCATGGCGGTATAATGACAGTGCATTTGGAAGAATTTCGTAATCTTATGTTTGGGTATAAAGTTGGTTTTCTTGAGTATACCCATTAAGCAATCGATATCGGAATTCCTCAAATGATTAGTTTAACATATTTAAGTTAATAAACCTTCTTTAACGAACTGAAGTTGACATAAAGCCTTGGCGGCATAACGGCAGTGCATTTATAAGAATTCCGCAATCTTATATTTAGGTGTAATGTCTATTTTCTTGTATACACATTTAGCAATCGTTATCGAAATGCTTCAAATCATTAGTTTAAAATATTTAAGTTAATTAACCTTCTTTAGCGTACCGAAGGTGACACAAAGCCATGGCGGTATAACGGCAGTGCATTTGGAAGAATTCCGTAATCTTATATTTAGGTATAAAGTCGATTTTCTTGCATACACACTTTTAGCAATCGATATCGAAATGCTTCAGATCATTAGTTTAACATATTTAGGTAAATAACTCTTCTTTAACGTACTGAAGTTAACACAAAGCCATGGCGGTAAACGGCAGTGCACTTGGAAGGACTCCGTTATCTTATATTTAGGTAAGAAGTCGATTTTCTTGTATATACACATTTAACAATCGATTTAAAAATGCTTCAAATCATTAGTTTAACATATTTAAGTAAATAAACCTTATTTAGGGAACTGTAGTTAACACAAAGCCATGGCGGCAAACGGAAGTGCACTTGGAAGAATTCCGTTATCTTATATTTATGTAAAAAGTCGATTTTCTTGTATATGCACATTTAGCAATCGATATCGAAATGCTTCAAATCATTAGTTTAACATATTTAAGTTAATAAACCTTCTTTAACGAACTGAAGTTAACATAAAGCCATGGCGGCAAACGGAAGTGCACTTGGAAGAATTCCGTTATCTTATATTTAGGTAAGAAGTCGATTTTCTTGTATATACACATTTAACAATCGATATCGAAATGCTTCAAATGATTAGTTTAACATATTTAAGTAAACAAACCTTCTTTAAGGAACTGAAGTTAACATAAAGCCATGGCGGCTAACGGAAGTGAACTTGGAAGAATTCCGTTATCTTATATTTATGTAAAAAGTCGATTTTCTTGTATATGCACATTTCGCAATCGATATCGAAATGCTTTAAATCATTAGTTTAACATATTTAAGTTAATAAACCTTCTTTAACGAACCTCAGTTGACATAAAGCCAAAACGTCGTAACGCCAGTGCATTTGGAAGTATTCCACAAACTTTTATTTAGGTATAAAGTCGATTTTGTTGCATACCAACATTTAGCAATCGATATCGAAATGCTTCAAATCATTAGTTTAACATAGTTAGGTAAATAAATCTTCTTTAAGGAACTGAAGTTAACATGAAGCCATGGCGGCAAAACGGCAGTGCATTTAAAAGAATTCCGTAATCTTATGTTTAGGTATAAAGTCGATTTTCTTGAATATACACATTTAGCAATCGACATCGAAATGCTTCAAATCATTAGTTTAACATAACGGGTGATTTTTTTGAGGTTAGGATTTTCATGCATTAGTATTTGACAGATCACGTGGGATTTCAGACATGGTGTCAAAGAGAAAGATGCTCAGTATGCTTTGACATTTCATCATGAATAGACTTGCTAACGAGCAACGCTTGCAAATCATTGAATTTTATTACCAAAATCAGTGTTCGGTTCGAAATGTGTTTCGCGCTTTACGTCCGATGAGCGATGAGGCTCATTTCTGGTTGAATGGCTACGTAAATAAGCAAAATTGCCGCATTTGGGGTGAAGAGCAACCAGAAGCCGTTCAAGAACTGCCCATGCATCCCGAAAAATGCACTGTTTGGTGTGGTTTGTACGCTGGTGGAATCATTGGACCGTATTTTTTCAAAGATGCTGTTGGACGCAACGTTACGGTGAATGGCGATCGCTATCGTTCGATGCTAACAAACTTTTTGTTGCCAAAAATGGAAGAACTGAACTTGGTTGACATGTGGTTTCAACAAGATGGCGCTACATGCCACACAGCTCGCGATTCTATGGCCATTTTGAGGGAAAACTTCGGACAACAATTCATCTCAAGAAATGGACCCGTAAGTTGGCCACCAAGATCATGCGATTTAACGCCTTTAGACTATTTTTTGTGGGGCTACGTCAAGTCTAAAGTCTACAGAAATAAGCCAGCAACTATTCCAGCTTTGGAAGACAACATTTCCGAAG
The DNA here is from genome assembly GCA_037783105.1 of Bactrocera zonata. Lineage (NCBI taxonomy): Eukaryota > Metazoa > Arthropoda > Insecta > Diptera > Tephritidae > Bactrocera > Bactrocera zonata. Next base: position 188,007 of record JBAWJQ010005390.1, on the reverse strand, counting down.
AAATTCGGGCTATTCCGGCCGAAATGCTCGAAAAAGTTGCCCAAAATTGGACTTTCCGAATGGACCACCTAAGACGCAGCCGCGGTCAACATTTAAATGAAATTATCTTCAAAAAGTAAATGTCATGAACAAATCTAACGTTTCAAATAAAGAACCGATGAGATTTTGCAAATTTTATGCGTTTTTTTTTAAAAAAAAGTTATCAAGCTCTTAAAAAATCACCCTTTATTTAGGTAAATAAATCTTCTTTAACGAACTGAAGTTGACATAAGACCATGGCCGCAAACGGAAGTGCACTTGGAAGAATTCCGTTAACTTATATTTAGGTAAGAAGTCGATTTTCTTATATATACACATTTTACAATCGATATCGAAATGCTTCAAATCATTAGTTTAACATATTTAAGTAAATAAACCTTCTTTAAGGAACTGAAGTTAACATAAAGCCATGGCGGCAAACGGAAGTGCACTTGGAAGAATTCCGTTATCTTATATTTAGGTAAGAAGGCGATTTTCTTGTATATACACATTTAACAATCGATATCGAAATGCTTCAAATCATTAGTTTAAGATATTTAAGTAAATAAACCTTCTTTAAGGAACTGAAGTTAACATAAAGCCATGGCGGCAAACGGAAGTGCACTTGGAAGAATTCCGTTATCTTATATTTAGGTAAGAAGTCGATTTTCTTGTATATACACATTTAACAATCGATACCGAAATGCTTCAAATCATTAGTTTAACATATTTAAGTAACTAAACCTTCTTTAAGGAACTGAAGTTAACATAAAGCCATGGCGGCAAACGGAAGTGCACTTGGAAGAATTCCGTTATCTTATATAAATGGAAAAATTCGATTTTCTTGTATATGCACATTTAGCAATCGATATCGAAATGCTTCAAATCATTAGTATAACATATTTAGGTAAATAAATCTTCTTTAACGAACTGAAGTTGACATAAAGCCATGGCGGCATAACGGCAGTGCATTTGGAAGAATTCCGTAACCTTATGATTAGGTATAAATACGGTTTTCTTGAATATACCCATTAAGCAATCGATATCGGAATTCCTCACATCATTAGTTTAACATATTTAAGTAAATAAACCTTCTTTAAGGAACTGAAGTTAACATAAAGCCATGGCGGCAAACGGAAGTGCACTTGGAAGAATTCCGTTATCTTATATATATGGAAAAATTCGATTTTCTTGTATATGCACATTTAGCAATCGATATCGAAATGCTTCAAATCATTAGTTTAACATATTTAAGTTAATAAACCTTCTTTAACGAACCGAAGTTGACATAAAGCCTTGGCGGCATAACGGCAGTGCATTTATAAGAATTCCGTAATCTTATATTTAGGTGTAAAGTCTATTTTTTTGTATATACACATTAAGCAATCGATATCGGAATTCCTCACATCATTAGTATAACATATTTAAGTTAATTAACCTTCTTTAACGTACTAAAGGTGACATAAAGCCATGGCGGTATAACGGCAGTGCATTTGCAAGAATTCCGTAATCTTTTATTTAGGTATAAAGTCGATTTTCTTGCATACACACATTTAGCAATCGATTAGTTTAACATATTTAAGTTAATTAACCTTCTTTAACGAACTGAAGTTGACATAAAGCCTTGGCGGCATAACGGCAGTGCATTTATAAGAATTCCGTAATATTATATTTAGGTGTAAAGTCTATCTTCTTGTATACACATTTAGCTATCGATATCGAAATGCTTCAAATCATTAGTTTAACATATTTAAGTAAATTAACCTTCTTTAACGTACTGAAGGTGATATAAAGCCATGGCGGTATAACGGCGTTGCATTTGGAAGAATTCCGTAATCTTCTATTTAAGTATAAAGTCAATTTTCTTGCACACACACATTTAGCAATCGATATCGTAATGCTCCAAATCATTAGTTTAACATATTTAAGTTCATTAACCTCCTTTATCTTACTGAAGTCTACATAAAGCCTTAACGGTATAACGGCAGTGCATTTAGAAGAATTCCGTTATCTTATGTTTAGGTTTAAAGTCAGTTTTCTTGCATATACACATTTAGCAATCGATATCGAAATGCTTCACATCTTTAGTTTAACATATTAAAGTTAATTAACCTTCTCTAACGAACTGAAGTTGACATGAAGCCATGGCGGCATAACGGCAGTGCATTTAAAAGAATTCCGTAATCTTATGTTTAGGTATAAAGTCAGTTTTCTTGAATATACCCATTAAGCAATCGATATCGGAATTCCTCAAATCATTAGTTTAACATATTTAAGTTAATGAACCTTCTTTAACGAACTGAAGTTGACATAAAGCCATGGCGGCATAACGGCAGTGCATTTGGAAGAATTCCGTAATCTTATATTTAGGTATAAAGCCGATTTTCTTGTATATACACATTTAGCAATCGATTTTGGAATTCCTCACATCATTAGTTTAACATATTTTAGTTAATAAACCTTCTTTATCGAACTGAAGTTGACATGAAGCCATGGCGGTATAATGGCAGTGCATTTGGAAGAATTTCGTAATCTTATGTTTAGGTATAAAGTCGGTTTTCTTGAATATACCCATTAAGCAATCGATATCGGAATTCCTCACATCATTAGTTTAACATATTTAAGTTAATTAACCTTCTTTAACGAACTGAAGGTGACATAAAGCCATGGCGGTATAACGGCAGTGCAATTAGAAGAATTCCGTAATCTTATATTTAGGTGTAATGTCTATTTTCTTGTATACACATTTAGCAATCGTTATCGAAATGCTTCAAATCATTAGTTTAACATATTTAAGTTAATTAACCTTCTTTAACGAACTGAAGTTGACATGAAGCCATGGCGGCATGACGGCAGTGCATTTAGAAGAATTCCGTAATCTTATATTTAGGTGTAGAGTCGATTTTCTTGCATACACACTTTTAGCAATCGATATCGAAATGCTTAAAATCATTAGTTTAACATACTTAGGTAAATAAATCTTCTTTAAGGAACTGAAGTTAACATAAAGCCATGGCGGCAACCGGAAGTGCACTTGGAAGAATTCCGTTATCTTATATTTATGTAAAAAGTCGATTTTCTTGTATATGCACATTTAGCAATCGATATCGAAATGATTCAAATCATTAGTTTAACATATTTAAGTTAATAAACCTTCTTTAACGAACTGAAGTTAACATAAAGCCATGGCGGCAAACGGAAGTGCACTTGGAAGAATTCCGTTATCTTATATTTATGTAAAAAGTCGATTTTCTTGTATATGCACATTTAGCAATCGATATCGAAATGCTTCAAATCATTAGTTTAACATATTTAAGTTAATAAACCTTCTTTAACGAACCGAAGTTGACATAAAGCCAAAACGTCGTAACGCCAGTGCATTTGGATGTATTCCACAAACTTTTATTTAGGTATAAAGTCGATTTTGTTGCATACCAACATTTAGCAATCGATATCGAAATGCTTCAAATCATTAGTTTAACATATTTAGGTAAATAAATCTTCTTTAAGGAACTGAAGTTAACATCAAGCCATGGCGGCATAACGGCAGTGTATTTAAAAGAATTCCGTAATCTTATGTTTAGTCCATTTTCTTGAATATACACAATTGACATTAAGCCATGGCGGCAAAAGGAAGTGTACTTGGAAGTGCACTTGGAAGAATTCCGTTATCTTGAATATACACATTTAGCAATCGATATCGAAATGCTTCGAATCATTAGTTTAACATATTTAGGTAATTAAATCTTCTTTAACGTACTGAAGTTGACATAAAGCCATGGCGGTATAACGGCAGTGCATTTGGAAGAATTACGTAACCTTTTATTTAAGTATAAAGTCGATTTTCTTGCATACACACATTTAGCTATCGGTATCGAAATGCTCCAAATCATTAGTTTAACATATTTAAGTTATTTAACTTCATTTATCTTACTGAAGTCTACATAAAGCCTTAACGGTATAACGGCAGTGCATTTAGAAGAATTCCATAATCTTTTATTTAGGTATAAATTCGACTTTCTTGTATATACACATTTAGCAATCGATATCGAAATGCTTCACATCATTAGTTTAACATATTTAAGTTAATTAACCTTCTTTAACGAACTGAAAATGACAAAAAGCCATGGCGGCATGACGGCAGTGCAGTTGGAAGAATTCCGTAATCTTATGTTTAGGTTTAAAGTCAGTTTTCTTGAATATACCCATTAAGCAATCGATATCGGAATTCCTCAGATCATAAGTTTAACATATTTAAGTTAATAAACCTTCTTTAACGAACTAAAGTTAACATAAAGCCATGGCGGCATAACGGCAGTGCATTTGGAGGAATTCCGTAATCTTATATTTAGGTATAAAATCGATTTTCTTGTATATACACATTAAGCAATCGATATCGAAATGCTTCAAATCATTAGTTTAACATATTTAAGTTAATAAACCTTCTATAACGAACTGAAGTTTACATAAAGCCAAGGCGGACTAACGGCAGTGCATATGGAAGAATTCCGTAATTTTATGTTTAGGTATAAATTCGGTTTCTTGAATATACCCATAAAGCAATCGATATCGGAATTCCTCAAATCATTAGTTTAACATATTTAAGTTAATTAACCTTCTTTATCTTACTAAAGTTTACATAAAGCCCTAACGGCATTGCATTTAAAAGAATTCCGTAATATTGAATTTAGCTATAAAGTCGATTTCCTTGTATATACACATTAAGCAATCGATATCGGAATACTTCAAATCATTAATTTAACATATTTAAGTTAATAAACCTTCTTTAGCAAACTGAAGTTTACATAAAGCCTTAGCGGTATAACGGCAGTGCATTTGGAAGAATTCCGCAATCTTATATTTAGGTATAAAGCCGATTTTCTTGTATATACACATTTAACAATCAATATCGAAATGCTTCAAATCATTCTTCTTCTTGCCTGAATTTGGTATCCCCTCAAAACTAATACGGCTGTGTAAACTGACGTTGAGCAGCACCAAAAGCTCCGTCAGGATCGGGAAGGAGTGTACAGCTGCTGGCGTATGCCGATGATATTGATAACATCGGCCTCAACACCCGCGCCGTTAGTTCTGCTTTCTCCAGACTGAACAAGGAAGCAACTCAAAAGGGTCTGGCAGTGAACGAGGGCAAGACGAAATATCTCCTGTCATCAACCAAACAGTCGTCGCACTCGCGACTTTGCTCCCACGTCACTGTCGACAGTCATCACTTTGAAGTTGTAGATAATTTCGTCTAGTTGGGAACCAGCATTAACACCACCAAATATGTCAGCCTGGAAATCCAACGTAGGATTACTCTTGCCAACAGGTGCTACTTCGGACTGAGTAGGCAATTGAAAAGTAAAGTTCTCTCGACGAACAAAAACCAAACTTTGCGCGTTGGCTACGGCGAATATCGCATTCGATGAAACGATGAGCTGTACGAGATATACGACGACATTGACATAGTTCAGCGAATTAAAAGACAGCGGCTACGCTGGCTAGGTCATATTGTCCGGATGGATGAAAACGCTCCAGCTCTGAAAGTATTCGACGCAGTACCCGCCGCGGGATGCAGATGAAGAGGAAGACCTCCACTCCGTTGGAAGGAACAAGTGGAGAGGGACCGGGCTTCACTTGGAATATCCAATTGGCGCCACGTAGCGTAGAGAAGAAACGACTGGCGCGCTGTTGTTGACTCGGCTATAATCGCATAAGCGGTGGCTACGCCAGTAAAGAAGAGGAAGAATGATTTGAAGCATTTCGATATTGATTGCTAATTGTGTATATAAAAGAAAATCGACTTTATACCTAAATATAAGATTGCGGAGTTCTTCCAAATGCACTGCCGTTATACCGCTAAGGCTTTATGTAAACTTCAGTTTGTTAAAGAAGGTTTGTTAACTTAAATATGTTAAATTATTGATTTGAGGAATTCCGATATCGATTGCTAAATGTGTATATACAAGAAAATCGACTTTATACCTAAATAAAAGATTACGGAATTCCTCCAAATGCACTGCCGTTATGCCGCCATGGCTTTATGTTAACTTGCTTAATGGGTATATTCAAGAAAACTGACTTTAAACCTAAACATAAGATTACGGAATTCTTCCAAATGCACTGCCGTCATGCCGCCATGGCTTTATGTCAACTTCAGTTCGTTAAAGAAGGTTAATTAACTTAAATATGTTAAACTAATGATGTGAGGCATTTCGATATCGATTGCTAAATGTGTATATACAAGAGAATCGAATTTATACCTAAATAAAAGATTATGGAATTCTTCTAAATGCACTGCCGTTATACCGTTAAGGCTTTATGTAGACTTCAGTAAGATAAAGGAGGTTAAATAACTTAAATATGTTAAACTAATGATTTGGAGCATTTCGATACCGATAGCTAAATGTGTGTATGCAAGAAAATCGACTTTATACTTAAATAAAAGATTACGTAATTCTTCCAAATGCACTGCCGTTATACCGCCATGGCTTTATGTCACCTCCAGTACGTTAAAGAAGGTAAATTAACCTAACTATGTTAAACTAATAATTTGAAGCATTTCGATAACGATTGCTAAATGTGTATACAAGAAAATATACTTTACACCTAAATATAAGATTGCGGAATTCTTATAAATGCACTGCCGTTATGCCGCCAAGACTTTATGTCAACTTCAGTTCGTTAAAGAAGGTTTATTAACTTAAATATGTGAAACTAATCATTTGAGGATTTCCGATATCGATTGCTTAATGTGCATATACAAGAAAATCGAATTCTTACCTAAATATAAGATAACGGAATTCTTCCAAGTGCACTGCCGTTTGCCGCCATGGCTTTATGTTAACTCTTCAGTTCCTTAAAGAAGATTTATTTACTTAAATATGTTAAACTAATGATTTGAAGCATTTCGATATCGATTGCAAAATGTTGGTATGCAACACAATCGACTTTATACCTAAATAAAAGATTATGGAATACTTCCAAACGCACTGGCGTTACGACGTTTTGGGTTTATGTCAACTTCGGTTCGTTAAAGAAGGTTAATTAACTTAAATATGTTAAACTAATAAATTGAAGCATTTCGATATCGATTGTTAAATGTGTACATACAAGAAAATCGACTTCCCACCTAAATATAAGATAACGGAATCCTTCAAAGTTCACTGCCGTTTACCGCCATGGCTTTATGTTAACTTCAGTTCCTTAAAGAAGATTTATTTACCTAAGTATGTTAATCTAATGATTTGAAGCATTTCGATATCTTTTGCTAAAAGTGTGTATGCAAGAAAATCGACTCTACACCTAAATATAAAATTTCGGAATTCTTCTAATTGCACTGCCGTTATACCGCCATGGCTTTATGTCACCTTCAGTTCGTTAAAGAAGGTTAATTAACTTAAATATGTTAAACTAATGATGTGAGGAATTCCGATATCGATTGCTAAATTTGTATATACAAGAAAATCGAATTTATACCTAAACATTAGATTACGGAATTCTTCTAAATGCACTGCCGTCATGCCGCCATGGCTTCATGTCAACTTCAGTTCGTTAAAGAAGGTTAATTAACTTAAATATGTTAAACTAATGATGTGAGGAATTCCGATATCGATTGCTAAATGTGCATATACATGAAAATCGACTTTATACCTAAATAAAAGATTATAGAATTCTTCCAAATGCACTGGCGTTACGACGTTTTGGGTTTATGTCAACTTCGGTTCGTTAAAGAAGGTTAATTAACTTAAATATGTTAAACTAATGATTTGAAGATTTTCGATATCGATTGCTAAATGTGCATATACAAGAAAATCGACTTCTTACCTAAATATAAGATAACGGAATTCTTCCAAGTGCACTTCCGTTTGCCGCCATGGCTTTATGTCAACTTTAGTTCGTTAAAGAAGATTTATTTACCTAAATATGTTAAACTAATGAATTGAAGCATTTCGATATCGATTGCTAAATGTGTATATTCAAGAAAATCTACTTTTAACCTAAACATAAGATTACGGAATTCTTTTAAATGCACTGCCGTTATACCGCCATGGCTTTATGTCACCTTCAGTTCGTTAAAGAAGGTTTATTAACTTAAATATGTTAAACTAATCATTTGAGGAATTCCGATATCGATTGCTTAGTGGGTATATTCAAGAAAACCGACTTTATACCTAAACACAAGATTACGAAATTCTTCCAAATGCACTGCCATTATAAAGCCATGGCTTTATGTTAACTTCAGTTCCTTAAAGAAGGTTTATTTACTTAAATATGTTAAACTAATGATTTGAAGCATTTCGATATCGATCGCTAAACGTGCATATACAAGAAAATCGACTTTATATCTAAATATAAAATCACGGAATTCTTCTAAATGCACTGCCGTTATACCGTCATGGCTTTATGTCACCTTCAGTACGTTAAAGAAGGTTTATTTACTTAAATATGTTAAACTAATGATTTGAAGCATTTCGATATCGATTGCTAAATGTGCATATACAAGAAAATAGACTTTACACCTAAATATAAGATTACGGAATTCTTATAAATGCACTGCCGTTATGCCGCCAAGGCTTTATGTCAACTTCGGTTCGTTAAAGAAGGTTTATTAACTTAAATATGTTAAACTAATCATTTGAGGAATTCCGATATCTATTGCTTAATGGGTATATTCAAGAAAACCGTCTTTATACCTAAACATAAGATTACGGAATTCTTCCAAATGCACTGCAGTTATGCCGCCATGGCTTTATGTCAACTTCAGTTCGTTAAAGGAGATTTATTTACCTAAATATGTTAAACTAATGATTTGAAGCATTACGATATCGATTGCTAAATGTGCATATACAAGAAAATCGAATTTTTCCATATATATAAGATAAAGGAATTCTTCCAAGTGCACTTCTGTTTGCCGCCATGGCTTTATGTTAACTTCAGTTCCTTAAAGAAGGTTTATTTACTTAAATATGTTAAACTAATGATTTGAAGCATTTCGATATCGATTGCTAAATGTGTATATTCAAGAAAATCGATTTATACCTAAACATAAGATTATGGAATTCTTTTAAATGCACTGCCGTTATGCCGCCATGGCTTTATGTCAACTTCAGTTCGTTAAAGAAGATTTATTTACCTAAATATGTTAAACCAATGATTTGAAGCATTTCGATACCGATTGCTTAATGTGTGTATGCAAGAAAATCGACTTTATACCGAAATATAAGATTACGGAATTCTTCCAAGTGCACTTCCGTCTGCCGCCATGGCTTTATGTTAACTTCAGTTCCTTAAAGAAGGTTTGTTTACTTAAATATGTTAAACTAATAATTTGAAGCATTTCGATATCGATTGCTAAATGTTGGTATGCAACAAAATCGACTTTATACCTTAATAACAGATTGTGGAATACTTCCAAATGCTCTGGCGTTACGACGTTTGGGCTTTATGTCAACTTCGGTTCGTTAAAGGAGGTTTATTAACTTAAATATGTTAAACTAATGATTTGAAGCATTTCGATATCGATTGTTATATGTGTATATACAAGAAAATCGACTTCTTACCTAAATATAAGATAATGGAGTCCTTCCAAGTGCACTGCCGTTTGCCGCCATGGCTTTATGTTAACTTCAGTTAATTAAAGAAGATTTATTTACCCAAATATGTTAAACTAATGATTTGAAGCATTTCGATATCGATTGCTAAAAGTGTGTATGCAAGAAAATCGACTCTACACCTAAATATAAGATTACGGAATTCTTCTGAATGCACTGCCGTTATACCGCCATCGCTTTATGTCACCTTTAGTTCGTTAAAGAAGGTTAATTAACTTAAATATGTTAAACTAATGATTTGAGGAATTCCGATATCGATTGCTAAATTTGTATATACAAGAAAATCGACTTTATACCTAAACATTAGATTACGGAATTCTTCTAAATGCACTGCCGTCATGCCGCCATGGCTTCATGTCAACTTCAGTTCGTTAAAGAAGATTAATTAACTTAAATATGTTAAACTAATGATGTGAAGCGTTTCGATATCGATTGCTTAATGGGTATATTCAAGAAAATCGACTTTATACCTAAATAAAAGATTATGGAATTCTTCTAAATGCACTGCCGTTATACCGTTAAGGCTTTATGTAGACTTCAGTAAGATAAAGGAGGTTAATTAACTTAAATATGTTAAACTAATGATTTGGAGCATTTCGATATCAATTGCTAAATATGTGTATGCAAGAAAATCGACTTTATACTTAAATAAAAGATTACGTAATTCTTCCAAATGCACTGCCGTTATACCGCCATGGCTTTATGTCACCTTCGGTACGTTAAAGAAGGTTAATTAACTTAAATATGTTAAACTAATGATTTGAAGCATTTCGATAACGATTGCTAAATGTGTATACAAGAAAATAGACATTACACCTAAATATAAGATTACGGAATTCTTATAAATGCACTGCCGTTATGCCGCCAAGGCTTTATGTCAACTCCAGTTCGTTAAAGAAGGTTTATTAACTTAAATATGTTAAACTAATCATTTGAGGAATTCCGATATCGATTGCTTAATGGGTATATTCAAGAAAACCAACTTTATACCCAAACATAAGATTACGAAATTCTTCCAAATGCTCTGCCATTATACCGCCATGGCTTTATGTCAACTTCAGTTCGTTAAAGAAGGCTTATTAACTTAAATATGTTAAACTAATGATGTGAGGAATTCCGATATCGATTGCTAAATGTGCATATACAAGAAAATCGACTTTTTACCTAAATATAAGATAACGGAGTTCTTCTTAGTGCACTGCCGTTTGCCGCCATGGCTTTATGTTAACTTCAGTTCGTTAAAAAAGGTTCATTAACTTAAATATGTTAAACTAATGATTTGAGGATTTCCGATATCGATTGCTAAATTTGTATATACAAGAAAATCGACTTTATACCTAAATATAAGATTACGGAATTCTTTTAAAAGCACTGCCGTTATGCCGCCATGGCTTTATGTTAATTTCTGTTCGTTAAAGAAGGTTCATTAACTTAAATATGTTAAACTAATGATTTGAGGAATTCCGATATCGATTGCTTAATGGGTATATTCAAGAAAACTGACTTTATACCTAAACCTAAGATTACGGAATTCTTTTAAATGCACTGCCGTTATGCCGCCATGGCTTCATGTCAACTTCAGTTCGTTAAAGAAGGTTAATTAACTTAAATATGTTAAACTAAAGATGTGAAGCATTTCGATATCGATTGCTAAATGTGTATATGCAAGAAAACTGACTTTAAACCTAAACATAAGATTACGGAATTCTTCTAAATGCACTGCCGTTATACCGTTAAGGCTTTATGTAGACTTCAGTAAGATAAAGGAGGTTAATGAACTTAAATATGTTAAACTAATGATTTGGAGCATTTCGATATCGATTGCTAAATGCGTATACAAGAAAATAGACTTTACACCTAAATATAAGATAACGGAATTCTTCCAAATGCAACGCCGTTATACCGCCATGGCTTTATGTCACCTTCAGTACGTTAAAGAAGGTTAATTTACTTAAATATGTTAAACTAATGATTTGAAGCATTTCGATATCGATAGCTAAATGTGTATACAAGAAGATAGACTTTACACCTAAATATAAGAAGACAGAATTCTTCTAAATGCACTGCCGTTATACCGCCATTGCTTTATGTAGACTTCAGTTCGTTAAAGGAGGTTTATTAACTTAGCTATATTAAACTTATGATTTGAAGCATTTCGATATCGATTGCTTAAGGTATATACTTGTATACCAGAAAATCGATTTTATACCTAAATATAAGATTACGGAATTCTTCCAAATGCACTTCCGTTATGCCGCCATGGCTTTACGTAGACTTCAATAAGATAAATAAAGTTAATTTACTTAAATATGACAAACTAATGATTTGAAGCATTTCGATATCGATTGCTAAATATGCATATACAAGAAAATCGAACTTATACCTAAATATAAGATTACGGAATTCTTCTAAATGCACTGCCGTTATACCGTTTTGGCTTTATGTTGACTTCAGTAACATAAAGAAGGTTCATTAACTTAAATATGTTATACTGATGATTTGAAGCATTTCGATACCGATTGCTAAATGCGAATATACAGGAAAATCGACTTTATATCTAAATATATGTTCGCGGAATTCTTCTAAATGCACTGCCGTTATGCCGTCATGGCTTTATGTAAACTTCAGTAAGATTAAGTAGGCTTATTAACTTAAATATATTAAACCAGTTATTTCAAGCATTTCGATATCGATTGCTAAATTTATATATACAAGAAAATCGATTTTTTCCCAAATATAAGATTACGGAATTCTTCCAAATGCACTGCCGTTATGCCGCCATTGCTTTATGTAGGCTTCAGTAAGATAAATAAAGTTAATTAACTAAAATATGTTAATCTAATGATTTGAAGCATTTCGTTATCGATTGCTAAATGTGTATGTATACGAAAATAAACTTTATACCTAAATATAAGATTACGGAATTCTTCTAAATGTACTGCCGTTATACCGTTATGGCTTTATGTTGACTTCAGTATGACAAAGAAGGTTATTTAACTCAAATATGTTATACTGATGATTTGAAGCATTTCGATATCGATTGTTAAATGTGTGTGTACAAGAAAATCGACTTTATACCTAAATAAAAGATTACAGAATTCTTCTAATTGCACTGCCGTTATGCCGCCGTGGCTTTATGTAAACTTCAGTTTGTTAAAGAAGGTTTATTAACTTAAATATGTTAAACTAATGATTTGAAGCATTTCGATATCGATTGCTAAATGTGTGTGTACAAGAAAATCGACTTTTCACCTAACTATGAAACCACGGAATTCCTCTTAATGCACTGCCGGTACGCCGTCATGGCTTTATGTAAACTTCAGTTCGTTAAAGAAGGTTTATTAACTTAAATATGTTAAACTAAAGATTTGAAACATTTCGATATCGATTGCTAAATGTGTGTATTGAAGAAAATCGACTTTATACCTAAAAATAAGATTACGGTATTCTTCTAAAAGCACTGCTGTTATATCGTTTAGGCTTTATGTAAACTTCAGTAAGATAAATTAGGCTAATTAACTTAAATATGTTAAACCAGTTATTTGAAGCTTTTCGATATCGATTGCTAAATGTATATATACAAGAAAATCAATTTGTTCCCAAATATAAGATTACGGAATCCTTCCAAATATATTTCCGTTATTCCGCCATGACTTTATGTTAACTTCAGAGCGTTAAAGAAGGTTTATTAACTTAAATATGTGAAACTTATAATTTGAAGCATTTCGATATCGAACGCTAAATGTGTATATACAAGAAAATCGATTTTATACCTAAATATAAGATTACGGAATTATTCTAAATGCACTGCCGTTGTACCTTTAAGGCTTCATGTAGACTTCAGTAAGACAAAGAAGGTTATTTAACTCAAATATGTTATACTGATGATTTAAAGCATTTCGATATCGATTGCTAAATGTGCGTATACAACAAAATCGACTTTATACCTAAATATAAGATTACGGAATTCTTCCAAATGCACTGCCGTTAGGCCGCATTGGCTTTATGTCACCTTCAGTACGTTAAAGAAGGTTAATTAACTTAAATGTGTTTAACTAAAGATTTGAAGCATTTCGATATCGATTGCTAATTGTGTATATACAAGAAAATCGACTTTATACCTAAATATGAGATTACGGAATTCTTCAAAATGCACTGCCGGTATGTCGTCATGGCTTTATGTTAACTTCAGTGCGTTAAAGAAGGTTTATTAACTTAAATATTTTAAACTAATGATTTGAAGCATTTCGATATCATGCTAAATGTGTACATACAAGAAAATCGATTTTATACCTAAATATAAGATTACGGAATTCTTCCAAATGCACTGCCGTTAAACCGTCATGGCTTTATGTTAACTTCAGTAAGATAAAGTAGGCTTATTACTTAAATATGTTAAACCAGTTATTTGAAGCATTTCGATATCGATTGCTAAATGCGTATATACAAGAAAATCGAATTTATACCTAAATATGAGATCACGGAATTCTTTTAAATGCACTGCCGGTATGTCGTCATGGCTTTATGTTAACTTCAGTGCGTTAAAGAAGGTTTATTAACTTAAATATGTTAAACTTATGATTTGAAGCATTTCGATATCGATTGCTTAATATGCGTATACAAAAAAATCGAATTATAACTAAACGTAAGATTAAGGAATTCTTCCAAATGCACTGCCGTTATATAACCATGGCTTTATGTCAACTTCATTTCGATAAAGAAGATCTATTAACTTAGATATGTTAAACTAATGATTTGAAGCATTTCGATATCGATTGCTAAATGTGTGTGTACAACAAATCGACTTTACACCTAAATATAAGAATACGGAATTCTTCTAAATGCACTGCCGTTATGCCGTCATGGCTTTATGTAAACTTCAGTTCGATAAAGAAGGTTTAATAACTTAAATCTGTTAAGCTAAAGATTTGAAGCATTTCGATATCGTTTGCTTAATGTGCATATACAACAAAATCGAATTATAACTTAACGTAAGATTACGGAATTCTTCTAAATGCACTGCCGGTATGCCGTCATGGCTTTATGTTAACTTCAGTTCGTTAAAGAAGGTTTATTAACTTAAATATGTTAAACTTATGATTTGAAGCATTTCGATATCGAATTCTAAATGTGTATATACAAGAAAATCGATTTTATACCTAAATATAAGATAACGGAATTCTTCTAAATGCACTGGCGTTGTACCGTTAAGGCTTTATGTAGGCTTCAGTAAGACAAAGAAGGTTAATTAACTTAAATATGTTATAGTTATGATTTGAAACATTTCGATATCGATTGCTTAATGTGCGTATACAACAAAATCGAATTATAACCAAACGTAAGATTACGGAATTCTTCCAAATGCACTGCCGTTATGTAACCATGGCTTTATGTCAACTTCATTTCGATAAAGAAGATCTATTAACTTAGATATGTTAAACTAATGATTTGAAGCATTTCGATATCGATTGCTAAATGTGTGTGTACAACAAATGGACTTTACACGCAAATATAAAAATACGGAATCCTTCTAACTGCACTGCCGTTATGCCGTCATGGCTTTATATAAACTTCAGTTCGTTACAGAAGGTTTAATATTTTAACTATGTTAAGCTAAAGATTTGAAGCATTTCGATATCGATTGCTTAATGTGTGTATACAACAAAATCGAATTATAACTAAACGTAAGATTACATAATTATTCCAAATGTACTGCCGTTATGCCGCCAAGGCTTTATGTCAACTTCAATTCGTGAAAGAAGTTTTATTAACTTAAATATGTTAAACTAATGATTTGAAGCATTTCGATATCGATTGTTAAATGTGTATATACATGAAAATCGAATTTATACCAAAATATAAGATAACGGAATTCTTCTAAATGCACTGCCGTTATGGCGCCATGGCTCTATGCAAACTTCAGTTCGTTAAAGAAGGTTTATTAACTTAAATGTGTTAAACTTATGATTTGAAGCATTTCGATATCGATTGCTAAATGTGTATACAAGAAAATTTAATTTATACCAAAATATAAGATAACGGAATTCTTCTAAATGCACTGCCATTATACCGCCATGGCTTTATGTCAACTTCAGTTCGTTAAAGAAGGTTTATTAACTTAGATATTTTAAACTTATGATTAGAAGCATTTTGATATCGATTGCTAAATGTATATATATATAAGAAAATCGATTTTTTCCCAAATATAAGATTACGGAATTCTTCCAAATGCACTGCCGTTATGCCGTTATGTTAAACTAATGATTTGCAGAATATCAAAATCGATTGCTAAATGCGTATATTCAAGAAAATCGACTTTATACCTAAACATTAGATTACGGAATTCTTTAAAATGCACTGCCGTTATACAACAAAATTGACTTTATACCTAAATATAAGATTACGGAATTCTTCTAAATGCACTGCCGTTATGCCGCCTTTGCTTTATGTTAACTTCAGTGCGTTAAATAAGATTAATTAACTTAAATATGTTAAACTAATGATTTGAAGCATTTCAATATCGATTGCTAAAAGAGTATATACAAGAAAATCGACTTTATTATTATTATTGCCCAGACTCGAAAGTAAAAAAGACTTCAAACAATAATTTTTTGTAATTTCTTTTCTATAACTCACTTAAATTAATTTTTTTCATTTACATATGTTCTGACTAAATAAATTTCTTAAGAGAAAAAATAGATATTATTATAAATAAATAAATAAAAATAAAGAAAAAACATAGCAATTTAGCTGATTTTTTCATGTAAATCACCAAAAATGGTGATTTTTTGAAATGATTGTATGGTGAACCCCCCAGGGGAGTTCCAGGTGGTGTGCCACTGGCATGGATTGATCGGCCGTCCAAAGTTAGTTGGGGTCGGTCATATATTTGGACTCGATTGGAGCACTCTAATTGGGTCAAAGTGGGATTTTTCAAAATTTTCCCTACCCAAAAGTTCGACCCAAATTGGGGGACATCAAAATTCGTTTTAGAGGTATGGTTCCTTCGGCAAAGTATCTTATTTTAATCCCTAGAATATGATTTTCATAGAGCAATGGCGATTTTTAAATCGACCCGCTCTAATATATATACTTGTATATTGGTAATTAATTCTAAAGAGCGACCGCTCGGAGGTGCAAACATATATAAGTGAAGCCTTAAACGCGTTTTTCTCGAAACGATATTTTTCAAAATTGCTAGCATCATTACGAGAAATTAACCGATTTACTTCAAATTAAAACTGAGTATTTTTAATACATTTGCTATACAATAGACTACGATCCTTTTGATTGATTGAAAATTGTCAATTTGGCATTAAAAAACGACAAGTTTTTACCCAAAAAAACTATTTTTTTTAATTACGCCATTTTGTTAATTTTTGATATTTTTCAAAGATCGTAAGTCATTGTATGGGAAATATATTTAATAAACTTTTCAAAATTTTTTGTTTCATCTACTCATTCGGCCGGAATCATGCCAGCAGTTGAGCCGATAACTCCGTTATTTTTAAACATTTTTGTAAAAAAATCTTAAAATATAGCTGCAAATATACTTTATTACGTTCAAAGAAGTTCAAAATGTTCAATCGCGTACTTTCTCTTAAAAAAAAAATGACGAAAACCGCCTAATTTTTCATGCGTCACACTGGTATCGCCTCTTAAGGTACTTCCCTAGCTTTGATGCTTTGCAAGAGCATAAAATGTTCGGTTGCATCCAAAAGTCTAACCCTTCTTTACTTTTTATTTTTTGTTAACTACTTTAAAAAACTTTTTTTAGTTTCATTTCGTAAGCTTTATTACATTATTTTCAATTTACATTAAGTTTAATTTTAATGTATCTCACACTTGTAATATCCACCTGTAACGCTTTCATTTACACATTGTATACATTCTAAACTTTTTCTGCACCGCTTTACATTCCATTACACAAGTTCCTTCATTCCAACCGCATACCAGATTGTGCAGCGTGACGTAAAGATGCACTGCGCCAGAAGCGCTAGTCACAATTAAACTCACAAAGTTTTTTACGCTAAACTGGAGAAATGAGAAAATGCAACAATCAGCAATCGACAATGTGTGGCATGCACAATACTTTCTTGCACACTTGCATGTTAGTTACCGCATCCTTAAAGCCGTGCCTTCCTCATCGCCGAACCCATCAGACAACCTGTGTGCATGTCATTATGGCGCACGCCTTTTGGCAGTGCTGTCAATATATCCATGGTATGGGTAATTGCATTGCTGCTATACAACCTGCTCTCATGAAGCGCTCCACGCTCACATACTCTTTCCACCAAATTCCATTTTAAACAGCTGTAGAGCGTGGCCTCAACGGCGGCGAAGGTTGGCGGTGAAGGTTGGCGATGACGTGTCTGTTACCTGTCGGTTGCGACTTGTTGCGGTTGCGGCTTCGTCGCTCACTTTTTGTTGTTTTAAATGTTTTCTCCTTCCCATTCGTTGTTGCCAACCAGTTGCGAACGTCATTTCGTTTTACAATGTTTGTTTTACTGTTTTGCGCAAGTAGTTTTACGTACGCGTTAATGTTTTTCTCTTCGCCAATTTTTATTATTGCTTTTGCTCTTAGCTCTGTGTAAAATTTCGATCTTTCGCAATTCTTTGACATTTTTTCATTGGCAGTGACAAACAAATTTTTAACACAAAACATAGTATTGTCTTCATTTGTCGCATTGCTTTGTTGTATGTTTTGAGTTTTTAATCAATATTTAAATTCAGTTGCTACTAAGTAAAGCAAAATAGAGATAGATGCAGAGAAAGTTATTTATGTTATGATTGTCTTCTAAAGGCGAGCTTAGAGTAGGTTTTCATACATCTTTACTAGCTATAAGCTAACCGCTTGCTACAGAAAAGTTCACTACAGTTCCACTTAAGAACCAATTTTCCACTTTTAAGCAGCCTTTCATAGACTTGAGGACATTTGTATCCTATTACAGAAAATTCTGTTTCAAAAAATTATTTATCCAGCTGACAGCACCATATGTCTTGACCGCAGAAAAGTTCCGAATGAAGCTTTCAAAGGGCATACGTTTTACCAATCGCGTCTCTGACACTAAAATTCTCGCTATTTACCTGAGTTCGGTTCTCTTCTGTCACTCTTCTCGCTCAATTCTGCTTGAGCATCCATTCCTGAAACATTTTGTTTAAAGTGCGTGTGATATTCATCATTTTAAGAGCAGCTTGATTATCTCTTCATACGCTGATCTTTTGTAATCACCAACTTGCCTACATTATGATCTCAGCAGCTTTCATTAAATCGCCCATATTCCTTCATTTGTAGCTCTCATACTTGGCATATATTAATTTTGATTTTTACGCGTTAAGGTACCAACACTTAGGTGAACATCCTAAGCAACATGTTGAAAGAGTATGAAAATACCTGCTTATTAGAAAGTCGACAGTTTGTAAAAGTTAATTTAAGTGTACACAACACCTTGAATAACGCTTAATCAGCGGAAAATGCATAATAGCTGTGAAATCACTTAATGGCTGCTTCACAACTGACAACTGACTTGCTGACACCAGTTAACTGCCGCAATTTTTCTGCTTGTCAGCATAAAGAGATTACCAGAAGGTGTCTTTGTGCAAATATATTAGCAGGCTTTGTAAACGATTTAGACATCAACTGGTGCATGAGCGTTCAAGGACATCTAACCGATAGTGACGTATGAAGAGGGTACAAAGAAGACACACTTACACTGACAATTTACTCAATGGCATATTATTCTATGACACAAGCAAGTACGAGCATTCACGCACGCAACTAAACCCATATGTATGTCTGTAAGCATTTGAGTGCAAATTTTTTAATATACGCAATCATTTCGCATCGCTGCACGTCGCTTGATATTCCACAGAATTGCACTAATGTTGCCACTTAATGATACAAATAGAAAAAAGTACAGAATATAAGCATATCTGTAAAGAAATGCAAAATGCGCACAACCATTTATGCTGATAAAGCGCTCTCACGTATCGAAGAAGCAATTGAGCAGCTGTTGTACGTGGCGTATGAGTGACATTGATTCGCATAAGTGATAACTATGCATACGTTTGTATGTGTGTGCACGTGGCTGCAGCTGTGTGAACTCTATAATAATTGCTACGATTGCTGCAATCATATAAAGTGTTGTGGTATGCTTTGTAGTCGCAGGCATTGATTTCATACGTCAGCAGTAGTTGTATATTGAATGTTGCGCATACGTCCCAGTGGTATGAAAAGCGAAGTTAAAGAGTCTTTATGTAAATAATTTGTAGCAGCACGTGAATTTACATAATTTAGTTATTTTAGTTCCTTTGACTTCAGATTAAACTTATACTTAAACTTAAACTTAAATTTAAACTTAAACTTAAACTTAAACTTAAACTTAAACTTAAACTTAAACTTAAACTTAAACTTAAACTTAAACTTAAACTTAAACTAAAACTTAAACTTAAACTTAAACAACTTAAACTTAAACTTAAACTTAAACTTAAACTGAAACTTAAACTTAAACTAAAACTTAAACTTAAACTTAAACTTAAACTTAAACTTAAACTTAAACTTAAACTAAAACTTAAACTTAAACGTAAACTTAAACTTAAACTTAAACTTAAACTTAAACTTAAACTTAAACTTAAACTTAAACTTAAACTTAAACTTAAACTTAAACTTAAACTTAAACTTAAACTTAAACTTAAACTTAAACTTAAACTTAAACTTAAACTTTAACTTAAACTTAAACTTAAACTTAAACTTAAACTTAAACTTAAACTTAAACTTAAACTTAAACTTAAACTTAAACTTAAACTTAAACTTAAACTTTAACTTAAACTTAAACTTAAACTTAAACTTAAACTTAAACTTAAACTTAAACTTAAACTTAAACTTAAACTTATACTTAAACTTAAACTTAAACCTAAACTTAAACTTAAACTCACTAGTATGTATCACTAGTATGCGCTGTTCACATCGTAAATATTTCATAATATAAACACTCTTACAGAAGTTCCAATGATTTGCATGAGCGGCTAAGCTTTTTAGTCGTGAATTGTTTTATTTACAGGGAATTAAAAAATTCATCTCGGCCAAAAAATGGAATTAATTCGTGAACATTTTCGTGCGATCATTTTTCACAACTTTCGCCGTGGATTATCACGACAAGAGTGCATCGATGAACTAAAATCTTTGTATGGCTATGAAGCACCTCCTATAGCACTGTGAAAAACTGATACAACGAATTCAATCGTGGCCGACGCTCGCTCAAAGACGAATTCCGTGAAGGTCGTCCAAAAACAGCCGTTGTGCCAGAAAATATCGATGCCGTACGTAAACTGATAATGCAAGACCGTCATGTAACATACCTTCAGATAGAGGCATGCCTATGCATTTCTTCCACTAGCATACATTCGATATTGCATGAACACCTGCCCGTAAAAAAGGTTTGTTCTCGTTGGATCCCTCACAGTTTGACAATCGCTCAAAAAAAGGCTCGTGTGGATTGGTGTAAAAGAAATGCTGAAAAAATACGATCGCGGTACTTCAAAAGACGTTTATAAGATCGTCACAGGTGACGAATCATGGATCTATGCGTATGCGCCCGAAACAAACCAGCAATCGACCGTGTGGGCCTTCCAAAACGAGCCAAATATCCAACGAAAAAAAAAAAAAACCATTTTCGTTGATAAATGTGCCTATTTTCATTATTAGGCCGGAAATATATGTAGCAGCCTTCGTAATATGTATGTTGAAAGTGCCAGTTGCCCATGCATAAGTTATTAATTCTTTATATGCTTTTATATGCCAATGTGCTTATTTCTCCATACTCAATTTCTAAATCTATGTAGCTTTGCTTAATCACTTCTTACGGCAATTCATCTTCGTTGTTGTTGGTTATGAATAAAGTTTCTGCAAAGTAAAATGAATTCGATAATGAAAATGGTTTTACTTCACTTCATCAACTATATATCAGTTTATCAACTATAAGCCGTTAATCTTGCGAATAATACTAAACTATAGAAAGTCAACATTTATTTAGAAGGTTTTCAAAATGAATATTATATGTTATAAAGAAAAAAAACAACTTTTTTCTTAACATAATAATATTGTGAATTATTTTCTTCTTCTTAAAACTTAAACTTAAACTGAACTGAAACTGAACTGAACTGAAACGGAACTGAAACTGAACTGAAACTGAACTGAAACTGAACAGAAACTGAAACTGAAACTGAACAGGAACTGAAACCGAAACGGATTTGAAACTGAACTGAACAGAAGCTGAACTGAAACTGAAACTGAACAGAAACTGAACTGAAACTGAAACTGTAGTAATTCTAAAAGAAAATTATATATGTAAATGACACCCTACAACAACAATTAGCAATTGATACTGCCCGAACATTTATTGGGGATGACCTTCATTGGAAAGGTATGATAATGGCATGCTGCGTTGGAAAGTTTGCACACGGCACACTAAGCGACATCAACTTGCGGTAACTAAATCTATGGAAAGCGTCTGCTGATCGCATACCTGACACCATCAACAACAACCTGTTTTTTCCATTTGGTATTTGCGTAGGCTTGGTAAGCTTAGTTTTTTAAGTAGAAGAAAAAATTCAGAATAAATGTGACTGCCGAAGTGAGCAAGTGTCTGGTCTTTTAATTGGCGCCCAACGTGGGGCCTGTTCTCCAACAAGGATAATCTCGAATCGCTTCAATCATCAGATCTCAACATACCCAAGAATTTTCATAAAAAATACTTGTAAATAATTATTCAAGATTATTTCTTGTGGTGATTAAGTGTTATCATTAGTGAAAAATTTCAATATCAAAGTGAAAGTTTAAAAAATGAATTTAATTTTGTATGGCATCTTAAATTTGATTTTTTCATTTTTTTTTAAATTGCTGAAACCACAGTAATTTGTCCTGTAAAGAGTTTGAATTATTTTCACCCAAGTCCTTGCTTTAGGAGTGCCTTTTCAAAGGGCATACGGTTTCGGTTTGAAATAAGAAAATTGTGTTTTATAAGTTACGTGATTAAAAATGAGTGTTACGCGTGAACAAGTAATAAAAATAGTGAAAAAAAGCAATGAAAAAATTAAGCAGGGATTGGCAGAGCAAATTTTCCGTCTTTCTCAAGCTCTTGACCAGCTAATTCCACCTAGCGGGGAAACTTACTTACCGATAGGAATTGATCCTACAGTTAGTTCAGATAATTTAAGTTTAGATTTAATAAAATCCCTCCCAGAATTTAAAGGGGAAGCCTCAGCGTATCCCGCCTGGCGCACTGCAGCTCATTTTGCTATGAGCTATTATAAAGAACATTCAGAAAAATATTATGTCGCTATGGGAATTTTCAGAAATAAAATTACAGATTCAGCTAATACATCCCTTTCTTCCTTTAACACGGTTCTTAATTTTAAGGCAATAATCGCAAGGTTGGATCAGACATACGCGGATAAGAGACCGTTGTATGTTTTAAAAAATGAATTAAGTATTTTGAGGCAAGGCAATCTATCGATTGCTGATTATTACGATACAGTTGATAAACAACTGACACTAATTATTAATAAGCAAATTATGTCCCATAATGATAACTCTGAAGTTGTCGCTGCTCACAAATGAGAGAGCAAGGAAAAACGCACTTCGTGTATTCGTTTCGGGTCTTCGTATACCATTAGAGTAAGAGTATGTCACACTCTTTTCCACCAGGCCAAAGGACCTTCCAACTGCGCTTGCAGTTGCTCAGTAGCTCGAAACTAGCCACAAACTGTACGATTTTGCGCGTATATTTGCCGTAGGAAATTCGCAGACGCCGAATATTCCTGTTACATCTCAGGGCCGTCAGCCTTTTTTAGGAATCAGCTAAATCATCGCACTTTTTCAAATCACAACAATAGACCAACTCCTATGGAAGTCGATCGTAGTATCCCTTCCACTCGGCAGCATGCTAATCCTTACACCAACAATGCTCTTCAAAGGCGAGACAGCAACCATTTGCCCAACCCAAATCCTCCCATTAATACTTCTCGACCACAACAGAAACCAATCCTTTCCCAGCCCACAGTTTTTAAGCGCGGTCGCGATCAAACATACTCTAATATATCACCATTCCCTAAGGTACAAAGGGTAAACTATATGCCACATGAAATAGAATATCTATCAATAATTACATAGAAGGAGATCAGGATAACCATGAGTACGATTATGGTTGCGAGCATCAGGAAAATGATTACAACACCAATGACTGTTATGAAGATATTGAGAGTAACTTTGCAGACGAAATCAACCATTTAAACTAAGTTCGCTCCTACCATTTATTACGAAAAAAATGGCAAATGGTCAGAAGCTACGCATTTTAATAGACACAGGTACTTCCAAAAATTATGTCAAAAACTATTCTTTCTTAAAAGGCGTGAAATCGATGGAAAAAACATTCAAGCTTAAATCAATCAATGGCGTCAATCTGATTGATAAACAATGTTTAATAAATGTCCTAGATTCTACCTCTACTTTTTATTTACTAAAAAATTTAAAAACGTTTGATGGTATCATTGGATACGACTTTTAAAAAAAATTAACGCTATAATTGATATAGAGAGGGGATACTTATTTTACCGCAATGGCCAAGTAAAACTTCAGCATATTTCTTGCAGCCAAGTACATAAATTTTATAATCATACAGGATTCGGTTCCAACTAGTATCCGAAACCAATTCAATGATATGATTAGTAGCAATATTAATGCCTTTGCCGATACAGATAGAGCACTGCCTTATAACACCAAAGTACAGGGTAGAATTCGTACGATTACGAATGAGCCAATTTATACCAAAAGCTATCCCTATCCTGTTTCCGCAGCAGAGTTCATAAACACAGAATTATGAGCTCTTCTTAAAGATAAAATAATTCGCAAATCTTGCTCTCCATATAACTCGCCTGTTCATGTGGTTACAAAAAAGGGCTTAGACGAAAATGGTAGGCAAAACTTACGGATGGTGATAGACTAGGAAACTAAATGAGAAAACAATTTCAGATAGATATCCCATACCTGACTCCTCAGTAATTTTGGCAAACTTAGGGAAATCTAAATATTATACCACCCTCGACTTAAAATCGGGATTTCACCAGATAATTTTATGCGATGAAGATCGGGAAAAAACCGCTTTCAGTGTCAACAATGGAAAGTACGAGCTCTGTCGTCTGCCATTTGGCATGAAAAATGCTCCCAGCATTTTCCAGCGAGCTATCGATGATGTCCTTCGTGAATACATAGGAAAATGTTGCCACGTTTATATGGATGACATCATTATTTTCTCTCCTGACGAACAATCCCATTTAGTTGACATAAACATAATTTTACAAAGTTTAGAAAAAGCAGGAATGAGAATTTCGTCCGAAAAATCAAAGTTTTTTAAAATAGAAGTTGAATTTTTGGGAATTTTAGTTTCACGAAATGGTATCCAAACATGCCCAACTAAAGTGAATGATATACTCAATTATAAAATTCCAAACACTCTTCGAGCACTACGATCATTCCTTGGGCTATCAGGATATTATCGAAGATTTGTGAAAGATTACGCTAGAATTGTGAAGCCGCTCACAAAATATCTGAGAGGGGAAAACGGAAATGTAGGTGCGAATAAATCAAAAGCCGTTGTCATAGAACTTGACCATGAAGCTATAAGGGCATTCGAGAAAATAAAACGGGTATTGGCATCTGAAGATGTACTCCTGCAACACCCGGATTATAGCCAACCTTTCGAACTTACTATAGATGCCTTTTCAAGTGCATTGGGAGTAGTTTAGTCACAAAATGGTAGACCAATCACTATGATTTCTCGTACTTTGTCTGCCACAGAACCGATCCCCAGCTCCTTATTTTCGCTGTATCTGATAAGAATCCTAACTCAAAATTGAAAAGATGGCGTGCTTTTATCGAAGAGTTTTCACCAAAATTTCACTACAAGCCAGGAAAATAAAATAAAGTAGCCGACGCCCTATCTAGACAGTTCATCCACAAATTAAGTGAATCAGGGAAGATGGAAACCGTTCATAGCGAACAGTCTTCTAGTGATGCCATTAAAACTATTATATATCCTGTAAACCAATTTAAAAATCAGTTAGTGTTATCTAAATCCGACTATTTTAGCAAAATAAATAAAATTTTATTTCAAAAAGCTCCGACGTCATATTATTTGTTTTAACACCATCGAAAACTTAATGCGCTATCTAAAAGAAGCTATCAATCCAAATGTCACAAACGGCTTACAATGTGAAAATAAAGTTTTGGCAGAAATACAAAATGAATAAGTGAGACAATTTTCTGGGGCTAAATTCGTACACACGGAAAACTTTGCAATTGATTTAACCAACAAGAGTGACCAACTAGAAACAATCGCTACGGAACATAATCGAGCTCATCGATGTCTGAACGAGAATTTTCAACAAATCTCAAAGGAATATTATTTTCCAAACATGAGAAAAATGCTAAAATCTTTAATTTTGAACTACAGAATTTGTTTGAAAAACAAATATCAAAGAAAACCATTCGATCCAGGTATTGGAAAAACCCCCATACCGAAATACCCCGGAGAAATACTCCATATTGATATTTTTATCACAGCCAAACAGCATCTTTCTTAAAAGTCTTCACAGGGATAATTTTTCAATCGAACAGTTTTTTATTCCTACACTTCATAGCGAGAGTAATGGACAGGTTGAGAGGTTCCACTCCACACTGCTGGAAATTGCCCGCTGCATCAAGGAATAACAACAAATAAGTGAAACTAATGACCTAATGTTATTAGCCACACATAAATATAATACTAGTATCCATTCTGTCACAAACTTGAAGCCAATTGAAGCTCTCTATGGCTCATCAATAGAAATACTAGAAACGATAAGAAATAAATTGAAACTTGCACAAGAAAAAACGCCAGACAGATTTTATAAAAACAAAAATAATAAAACGTATAAGCCTGGCGAAAAGGTGTTTTCTAAAAGGCATAAAAGACTGGGAAACAAGTTCAGCAGTATTTATATTGAAAAGGTTATTGAAAAGGACTTGGGAACAACGATACTAATAAATGGTAAAAAGATTCACAAAAGCAATATACGTTAGCCTTTTTTTGTATGTAAACTCATTATTCATACTGTTATAATCAACTTATATGCTATGGTAAAAAGATTCACAAAAGCAATATGCTATATAAGTTGATTATAACAGTATGAATAATGAGTTTACATACAAAAAAGGCTAACGTATATTGCTTTTGTGAATCTTTTTACCATTTATTAGTATCGTTGTTCCCAAGTCCTTTTCAATAACCTTTTCAATATAAATACTGCTGAACTTGTTTCCCAGTCTTTTATGCCTTTTAGAAAACACCTTTTCGCCAGGCTTATACGTTTTATTATTTTTGTTTTTATAAAATCTGTCTAGCGTTTTTTCTTGTGCAAGTTTCAATTTATTTCTTATCGTTTCTAGTATTTCTATTGATGAGCCATAGAGAGCTTCAATTGGCTTCAAGTTTGTGACAGAATGGATACTAGTATTATATTTATGTGTGGCTAATAACATTAGGTCATTAGTTTCACTTATTTGTTGTTATTCCTTGATGCAGCGGACAATTTCCAGCAGTGTGGAGTGGAACCTCTCAACCTGTCCATTACTCTCGCTATGAAGTGTAGGAATAAAAAACTGTTCGATTGAAAAATTATCCCTGTGAAGACTTTTAAGAAAGATGGAATGGAAAGCTTTTTCATTATCAGATACTATAGTTTTGGTATTTTTAAAAATTAGCAGTATTTCTAGCATTGCATCTTTTATATCAACTTAGAAATCTTGTCAATACAAGTTAAAAAATGCTGTTTGGCTGTGATAAAAATATCAATATGGAGTATTTCTCCGGGGTATTTCGGTATGGGGGTTTTTCCAATACCAGGATCAAATGGTGTTCTTTGATACTTGTTTTTCAAACAAATTCTGCAGTTCACAATTAGAGATTTTAGCATTTTTCTCATGTTTGGAAAATAATATTCATTTGAGATTTGTTGAAAATTCTCGTTCAGACTTCGATGAGCTCGATTATGTTCCGTAGCGATTGTTTCTAGTTGGTCACTCTTGTTGGTTAAATCAATTGCAAGTTTTTCCGTGTGTACGAATTTAGCCCCAGAAAATTGTCTCACTTATTCATTTTGTATTTCTGCCAAAACTTTATGTTCACATTGTAAGCCGTTTGTGACATTTGGATTGATAGCTTCTTTTAGATAGCGCATTAAGTTTTCGATGGTGTCAAAACAAATAATATGACGTCGGAGCTTTTTGAAATAAAATTTTATTTATTTTGCTAAAATGGTCGGATTTAGATAACACTAACTGATTTTTAAATTGGTTTACAGGATATTTAATAGTTTTAATGGCATCACTAGAAGACTGTTCGCTATGAACGGTTTCCATCTTCCGTGATTCACTCAATTTGTGGATGAACTGTCTAGATAGGGCGTCGGCTACTTTATTTTCTTTTCCTGGCTTGTAGTGAAATTTTGGTGAAAACTCTTCGATAAAAGCACGCCATCTTTTCAATTTAGAGTTAGGATTCTTATCAGATACAGCGAAAATAAGGAGCTGGTTATCGGTAAAAATGTTAATATTACTAATTGTTAACGATTAATAATAAGTTCAGTAATTATAATATATGATTTATACTGTGCAATTTGGCATCACCATTATCCAGGTACACACTGCCCAATCTGGCATCACCATGATCAGGTGACTCATTTTCGTTTTAGCATTTCTACCGTTCTTTGGGTCAGATCATTGTGCAGTATACAACAACAACTATACGCACGATTATCAGGTGATGCGTTTTAGCTTGGCTTTAGCTTGGCACATCATACGATTATACTGTTCTCTGGTCAGACCATTGTTCCCTATGCAATAACAACATTATTATTTTCGTCAGTTCGCTTACATGTTATTTTTCTATATAAGCTTGAGTTAAGCATAGAATTAGTCCAGTTGTCAAATGAATTAGATGGTACTTGGAGAGTACCAAATACAGAAAATAAATTTATATTGAAAGTGAATCGTGGTTTTATTACAATTACAGTTCAGACTTATACGTCATACGAATTAATTTGAGTGTCTAGTGCAATCCTAAACATTTTTGGTGCCTCCTGTGAGGAATGTGTATATCGTTTAAATTGCTTATAATATGTCAGCATTAAATTTGCGTACATCAGCGCGCACATCTATTTTGCGCATCTGGACGCAAGTTCAGGCAGAGAACTACCATCCAGACTGTGTTGAAGGTGAACAGCTCTTGGGTAGTGCCAGACAACACTTCTCTCGTTTTATGGACAACCATTTTGCCCTCGTGTCCAGCGCACATGGAGGTGAGATGGCAGAGCATGATGATTTGCTCGCTTCAACGGAGGAGATTTTCAACAACATTTGCATCAAATTAAAACGTAAAATGTCAGCGTTTAGTGAACTTCCCAACCAGGAATGCAGCCATGCCCCAGATATGCGTTTGGATCCCGTCTCCATTCCAAGCTTTGACGGACAGCCGTCTAATTGGTTAGCGTTTAAGGATATGTTTGAGACGCTGGTCCACAACAGAAGTGACTTGCAGCCCACCTATAAACTGGGAAAATTGAGACAATATGTGAAGGCGGAAAATGTTCCTTTAGTCGGTGGTTTGTACACAGGTGGTTATGAAGAAGTCTGGGCTGAACTGAAACAACGTTACGACAATCCCCGTACTCTTTCGGAACATCATGTTCAGCATCTTCTAGACTTACCAACCCACCCATCAGAATCTCGAGCTACGCTACTTAATTTTGTGGATAGTGTACGTAATTCCTTCAGAGCGCTTGAATTGATGAATGTGCCAGTCAAACAGTGGGATGCTATAGCCGTACCACTGCTACTACCGAAACTACCGATTGTTACTCGGACCGAGTGGGGAATGAGCCTAAAATCCAATGAAATTCCGAAAATGGAAGAAGTGTTAATGTTCGTGGAACGGCGTGCAGCTAACCTGCCGACATTGTCACCAAATGCTCCACATATTTCAAGCGGACGCACATCCAGTCGGGTCGTGAAGGCGCATCTGACTATGAACTCCGGGAAAATTCTTAATCCGTTGGTCGCATCTGATAAGGCAACGAATTGCCCATCTTGTAATGAGTTTCATCGTATTACGAAATGTCCAAAGTTTCGTAACCTTCAACTGGACGGACGCTGGGACTTGGTGAAGCAGGCATCATTATGTTTCAATTGCCTCAAGGCTGGCCATCGTAATCGCGACTGTCCATCTGGTTTATGTCTCAACTGCCAACAGAAGCACAATACTCTTCTATGTAGAAGTCCCCAGCAGAGGAGCGTTGAAGGTACTTCCGTCAGATTTACTCCTGGAGCGTCGGCTACAGCACCAATGGTGGCTCCAAAGGTACTTCCTCGACAACAATGACCAAGGAGCCACGTCCAGTCATTTCTCTTACAGAGTGACCGGACCACTCTCTTAGCAACGGCAAACGTGCTTCTTGCTGACTGTAAGGGTTACTTAAAGGAATGTCGAGCACTTTGTGATATTGGTTCCCAGGTGAGCTTCGTTTGCGAATCATTAGTAACTATTTTGAATGTTCCTAGAAGTCCCTGCGAGTTTCAAGTCGAGGGTATTGATCAAAGCCTTTCAACCCGTACCAAAGGTGTTGTCAGAGTTAGTATGCAGTCTCATATGGACGAGAAGTTCCAGATCAGCTTTGATGCGTACATCATTGATTCAATCACATCAATGACTCCTTCTACTAATATAGACATCGGGACCAGTTATCATTTAAGAGATCTTTGTTTGGCTGATCCGGCATTCGGTATACCAGGTCCCGTAGAACTACTGATTGGCGCAGATATTTGGCCTGCTCTCGTATTAAACGACGTTGTTGTCGGTTCTCATAACGAACCATGTGCATTACACACCCGTCTGGGATGGGTAGTACTAGGTCCAGTAGCATCGAGCGAGTCGAAGTCAACCTTTTTTTCATCACTCATTGACGTTTCCGATGATTCTACCACTGATAAACTTCTAAGGAAATTTTGGGAAGTAGAGGAGCCTCCTGATAACATCAAGGCGGAGGTGGACGAATGTGAAGAGATTTTTGCAAGTACGGTTACTCGACATCCAAATGGTCAATATATAGTACAGATACCATTTCGATCTGATGCCCCTGCACTTGGAAATTCTCATTCGGCGGCACTTCGGCAATTTTTGAAGCTAGAGCGGACATTGGCAAACGACTATGTACTGAGGGCAAAATACGTGGAGTTCATGAGGGAATACATTAATTTGGGACATATGGAGGCAGTCGATGCTCCTCCAGTTGACATGGAAAGCTGTTATTACATCCCTCACCATGCTGTTTTGACTAAATTCAGAGTAGTGTTTAACGCATCGTCTAAAACAACGAACGGTGTATCTCTTAACGATACACAAATAAGTGGACCACAGCTACAGGACAACCTGGTTGACATACTTCATCGATTTCGGCGGTATTCGGTAGCTCTCACAGCCGATATCAAAAAGATGTTCCGACAGGTAATGGTGGATTCCAGGCATCGAAAATGGCAACAGATCCTTTGGAGAGAGTGCCCTAATGAACTCTTGCGTACCTATCAACTTAAGACAGTGACGTACGGTATGGCAAGCAGTCCTTTTAATGCTATTAGGTCATTGAGACAGTGTGCATACGATAATTCGAAAGTGATCGCTGACGTCAGCCGGGCAGCCGCAGCACGGGACAGCATTCTTCATAGCTTTTATGTTGATGATTATTTGGAAAGTGTTCACACGACAGAACTGGCCATCAACCGTGCACGAGACGTTGATGCCATTCTTCAACAAGGTAAATTTGAGTTAGACAAATGGAACTCCAACTGCGTTCAGACCCTGGAAGGAATCAGCGGCTCTAAGGCGTCAGCATCGGAGATAAATTTTAGCGATTCCAGCACAACGGTATTGGGCCTTCACTGGAATCCTATTTCTGATACGTTATTTTTCAAGGTAAAGGTATGTAACTTTGACACAATTCCTACTAAACGGATTGTTTTGAGTGATATTGCAAGGTTGTATGATCCTCTGGGTATGCTGGCACCAGTTGTCGTGACGGCCAAGATGTTTGTTCAAAATCTATGGTTGGCGAAACTGAGTTGGGATACGCCTCTACCACCTAATCTTCGAGAGACTTGGATGAAATACCGTAACAGTCTACAGGCTCTCGAAAGGATCAAAATACCACGTTGGCTGGGGATCAGAGAAGATTCTGTATCGACACTACATGGGTTCTGCGATGCAAGTACCAAAGCTTACGCCGCAGTTATTTACTTACGAAACACCAGCGCTAACGGAGGATCGCATACATCTCTGATCGTCGCAAAAACAAGAGTTGCCCCATTGAAGGAAATGACTATTCCCCGCCTCGAGCTTTCAGCAGCTCAGCTATTGGTTACAACTATGAACAACATACGTCGCGCCTTGCAATTGGAAGACACGGCTTACACTTTATGGAGTGACTCAACAATTGTTCTCCATTGGATTCGGCGCCAACCTTCTTCCTTGAAACAGTACGTGGCAAATAGGATAGCTTTTATACAATCAAAATCGGATATAAACGCGTGGCGACACATTCGTTCAGAAAACAATCCCGCTGACTGCGCCAGCCGTGGAATTACACCGATAGCAATCATGGGGAACGAACTTTGGTGGAAGGGACCTCCTCTTATTCATGCGGTTAATGAATCATCACCAGCTTTACCAAGCCTCACAGCTGAGGAAAATCAAATTTTTAACAGGGAAAGCCGTCCGTTAACTGTGCATCTTGGCGTTAACATCGGGGATGGTTTACTGATGACAGCTTTTCGAGCACAACGAATACCTCTGGTAGCAAGGTTTAGCCGTTTGAGTGCCTTACTGAATACAACTGCTCGAATTCGTCGTGTATTGCCAACGTTCAGAAGTCAGAGATCACAGGAGTTGATTACTGCTGAAGAGAAAGAATGGGCACTAATCACGCACATTCGTCAAAGCCAAGGTAATATGTATCATTCTGAAATTAGAGCACTTACATCCCGTTCCAGCATCGATTTGTCAAGTCAACTGCTTCCACTGAACCCGATTTTGGATGAAGAAGGCATACTGCGTGTAGGCGGTCGGTTAACAAATTCGGAATTGCCGTATGAGCAAAAACATCCAATCATTCTTACCAATACGTGTCCATTGGCAAAACTTCTCGTAAGCGATGCTCATAGGTGCTGTCTCCATGGTGGAATACAGGAAATGCTGCAGTACTTACGCATGCGATTTTGGATCATACATGCACGTCGGATTGTAAAGTCATATCTTCATCAGTGCGTTATATGCCGTCGACACTCCCGAGCAACTCAGCAGCAACAGATGTCATCACTTCCAAAATCCCGAGTTATGGTTGCCCCACCCTTTACCCATACCGGGTTGGACTACTGCGGGCCATTCAACGTTCGTCATGGAGGAAAGCGAGCCTCTACAATGAGCAAAACTTACGGAGCGATTTTCATTTGTATGGCTACGAAGGCCGTACATATCGAACTTGCCGAAAATTTGTCAACTCAGGCATTTATCGATGTGTTTGATCGCTTCATAAGCCGCCGTGGAATATGTTCGATCCTTTATAGCGACAACGGAACGCAATTTGTGGGTGCTAGTCGAGTTCTATATCAAGACCTTCAAAGTTGGAGAAATTTATATGCAACTCAACATATTGCATCTTCTGGCACGCAGTGGAAATTCATCACTCCAGCCGCACCCCATCATGGAGGTCTTTGGGAGGCAGCTGTGCGTTCAGCAAAAAAACATCTCTATCGCACAATTGGTCGCCAAATCCTACGTTTCAATCAACTGAGTACACTACTTGTGAGGATTGAGGCTTGTTTGAATTCCCGACCACTCGTTCCTCTTCACGATGACCCCAATGGTAGCTACGCACTCACACCTGGCGACTTCCTCATTGGTCGACCGCTCAATTCGAGACCAGAACCACCTATTGGTGATATTCCACAAAATCGTCTTTTATATTCTCAACAATTACAGAAAATGTTCGAGCATTTTTGGAAACGGTGGAACCGTGAATATTTATCCAGCTTACAGTCGCGTCGCAAGTGGGAAGGTCGACGAGAGAATCTCCAGCCAGGAGATGTAGTACTTATTCAGAATGAGAATCTACCCCCCACTCATTGGCGCATAGGTCGCATCACTGAAGTTCACCCTGGCAGCGACGGATTGGTACGAATAGTCACTGTGGAATATAACAGTGAGAAACGTACACCTGAAGGACTTTTTGTTAAACACCATTGTCAACGTCCAGTGCAAAAGATTTGTCGTCTTATTGATCCAAATCGCGAATTCCTGAACCCTGACGGTTCAGCCGGGGAGTAATGTTAACGATTAATAATAAGTTCAGTAATTATAATATATGATTTATACTGTGCAATTTGGCATCACCATTATCCAGGTACACACTGCCCAATCTGGCATCACCATGATCAGGTGACTCATTTTCGTTTTAGCATTTCTACCGTTCTTTGGGTCAGATCATTGTGCAGTATACAACAACAACTATACGCACGATTATCAGGTGATGCGTTTTAGCTTGGCTTTAGCTTGGCACATCATACGATTATACTGTTCTCTGGTCAGACCATTGTTCCCTATGCAATAACAACATTATTATTTTCGTCAGTTCGCTTACATGTTATTTTTCTATATAAGCTTGAGTTAAGCATAGAATTAGTCCAGTTGTCAAATGAATTAGATGGTACTTGGAGAGTACCAAATACAGAAAATAAATTTATATTGAAAGTGAATCGTGGTTTTATTACAATTACAGTTCAGACTTATACGTCATACGAATTAATTTGAGTGTTTAGTGCAATCCTAAACACTAATACCGTACAAGTAATGGCGCAAATTTTTTAATGTCCATACTATTGCGATGAGCTCTCGTTCATTTGTAGCATAATTTTGTGCTGTGGCAGACAAAGTACGAGAAATCATAGTGATTGGTCTACCATTTTGTGACAAAACTACTCCCAATGCACTTGAAGAGGCATCTATAGTAAGTTCGACAGGTTGGCTATAATACGGGTGTTGCAGGAGTACATCTTCAGATGCCAATACCCGTTTTATTTTCTCGAATGCCCTTATAGCTTCATGGTCAAGTTCTATGACAACGGCTTTTGATTTATTCGCACCTACATTTCCGTTTTCCCCTCTCAGATATTTTGTGAGCGGCTTCACAATTCTAGCGTAATCTTTCACAAATCTTCGATAATATCCTGATAACCCAAGGAATGATCGTAGTGCTCGAAGAGTGTTTGGAATTTTATAATTGAGTATATCATTCACTTTAGTTGGGCATGTTTGGATACCATTTCGTGAAACTAAAAATCCCAAAAATTCAACTTCTATTTTAAAAAACTTTGATTTTTCGGACGAAATTCTCATTCCTGTTTTTTCTAAACTTTGTAAAATTATGTTTATGTCAACTAAATGGGATTGTTCGTCAGGAGAGAAAATAATGATGTCATCCATATAAACGTGGCAACATTTTCCTATGTATTCACGAAGGACATCATCGATAGCTCGCTGGAAAATGCTGGGAGCATTTTTCATGCCAAATGGCAGACGACAGAGCTCGTACTTTCCATTGTTGACACTGAAAGCGGTTTTTTCCCGATCTTCATCGCATAAAATTATCTGGTGAAATCCCGATTTTAAGTCGAGGGTGGTATAATATTTAGATTTCCCTAAGTTTGCCAAAATTACTGAGGAGTCAGGTATGGGATATCTATCTGAAATTGTTTTCTCATTTAGTTTCCTAGTCTATCACCATCCGTAAGTTTTGCCTACCATTTTCGTCTAAGCCCTTTTTTGTAACCACATGAACAGGCGAGTTATATGGAGAGCAAGATTTGCGAATTATTTTATCTTTAAGAAGAGCTCATAATTCTGTGTTTATGAACTCTGCTGCGGAAACAGGATAGGGATAGCTTTTGGTATAAATTGGCTCATTCGTAATCGTACGAATTCTACCCTGTACTTTGGTGTTATAAGGCAGTGCTCTATCTGTATCGGCAAAGGCATTAATATTGCTACTAATCATATCATTGAATTGGTTTCGGATACTAGTTGGAACCGAATCCTGTATGATTATAAAATTTATGTACTTGGCTGCAAGAAATATGCTGAAGTTTTACTTGGCCATTGCGGTAAAATAAGTATCCCCTCTCTATATCAATTATAGCGTTAATTTTTTTTAAAAAGTCGTATCCAATGATACCATCAAACGTTTTTAAATTTTTTAGTAAATAAAAAGTAGAGGTAGAATCTAGGACATTTATTAAACATTGTTTATCAATCAGATTGACGCCATTGATTGATTTAAGCTTGAATGTTTTTTCCATCGATTTCACGCCTTTTAAGAAAGAATAGTTTTTGACATAATTTTTGGAAGTACCTGTGTCTATTAAAATGCGTAGCTTCTGACCATTTGCCATTTTTTTCGTAATAAATGGTAGGAGCGAACTTAGTTTAAATGGTTGATTTCGTCTGCAAAGTTACTCTCAATATCTTCATAACAGTCATTGGTGTTGTAATCATTTTCCTGATGCTCGCAACCATAATCGTACTCATGGTTATCCTGATCTCCTTCTATGTAATTATTGATAGATATTCTATTTCATGTGGCATATAGTTTACCCTTTGTACCTTAGGGAATGGTGATATATTAGAGTATGTTTGATCGCGACCGCGCTTAAAAACTGTGGGCTGGGAAAGGATTGGTTTCTGTTGTGGTCGAGAAGTATTAATGGGAGGATTTGGGTTGGGCAAATGGTTGCTGTCTCGCCTTTGAAGAGCATTGTTGGTGTAAGGATTAGCATGCTGCCGAGTGGAAGGGATACTACGATCGACTTCCATAGGAGTTGGTCTATTGTTGTGATTTGAAAAAGTGCGATGATTTAGCTGATTCCTAAAAAAGGTTGACGGCCCTGAGATGTAACAGGAATATTCGGCGTCTGCGAATTTCCTACGGCAAATATACGCGCAAAATCGTACCTTTTGTGGCTAGTTTCGAGCTACTGAGCAACTGCAAGCGCAGTTGGAAGGTCCTTTGGCCTGGTGGAAAAGAGTATGTCACATAATGGTATACGAAGACCCGAAACGAATACACGAAGTGCGTTTTTCCTTGCTCTCTCATTTGTGAGCAGCGACAACTTCAGAGTTATCATTATGGGACATAATTTGCTTATTAATAATTAGTGTCAGTTGTTTATCAACTGTATCGTAATAATCAGCAATCGATAGATTGCCTTGCCTCAAAATACTTAATTCATTTTTTAAAACATACAACGGTCTCTTATCCGCGTATGTCTGATCCAACCTTGCGATTATTGCCTTAAAATTAAGAACCGTGTTAAAGGAAGAAAGGGATGTATTAGCTGAATCTGTAATTTTATTTCTGAAAATTCCCATAGCGACATAATATTTTTCTGAATGTTCTTTATAATAGCTCATAGCAAAATGAGCTGCAGTGCGCCAGGCGGGATACGCTGAGGCTTCCCCTTTAAATTCTGGGAGGGATTTTATTAAATCTAAACTTAAATTATCTGAACTAACTGTAGGATCAATTCTTATTGGTAAGTAAGTTTCCCCGCTAGGTGGAATTAGCTGGTCAAGAGCTTGAGAAAGACGGAAAATTTGCTCTGCCAATCCCTGCTTAATTTTTTCATTGCTTTTTTTCACTATTTCTATTACTTGTTCACGCGTAACACTCATTTTTAATCACGTAACTTATAAAACACAATTTTCTGATTTCAAACCAAAACCGTATGCCCTTTGAAAAGGCACTCCTAAAGCAAGGACTTGGGTGAAAATAATTCAAACTCTTTACAGGACAAATTACTGTGGTTTCAGCAATTTAAAAAAAATGAAAAAATCAAATTTAAGATGCCATACAAAATTAAATTCATTTTTTAAACTTTCACTTTGATATTGAAATTTTTCACTAATAATAACACTTAATCACCACAAGAAATAATCTTGAATAATTATTTACAAGTATTTTTTATGAAAATTCTTGGGTATGTTGAGATCTGATGATTGAAGCAAGGATCGTTGAGCCCTTTAAATTTTATAATTCCTTCAGTTGATGAGGTCCTTAGCCTGCCGGGCTATCCTTCAATTCGAGATTATCCTTGTTGGAGAACAGGCCCCACGTTGGGCGCCAATTAAAAGACCAGACACTTTCTCACTTCGGCAGTCACATTTATTCTGAATTTTTTCTTCTACTTAAAAAACTAAGCTTACCAAGCCTACGCAAATACCAAATGGAAAAAAACAGGTTGTTGTTGATGGTGTCAGGTATGCGATCAGCAGACGCTTTCCATAGATTTAGTTACCGCAAGTTGATGTCGCTTAGTGTGCCGTGTGCAAACTTTCCAACGCAGCATGCCATTATCATACCTTTCCAATGAAGGTCATCCCCAATAAATGTTCGGGCAGTATCAATTGCTAATTGTTGTTGTAGGGTGTCATTTACATATATAATTTTCTTTTAGAATTACTACAGTTTCAGCTTTAGTTCAGTTTCAGTTTCAGTTCAGTTTCAGTTTCTGTTCAGCTTCTGTTCAGTTCAGTTTCAGTTCCGTTTCGGTTTCAGTTCCTGATCAGTTTCAGTTTCAGTTTCTGTTCAGTTTCAGTTCAGTTTCAGTTCAGTTTCAGTTCCGTTTCAGTTCAGTTCAGTTTCAGTTCAGTTTAAGTTTAAGTTTTAAGAAGAAGAAAATAATTCACAATATTATTATGTTAAGAAAAAAGTTGTTTTTTTTCTTTATAACATATAATATTCATTTTGAAAACTTTCTAAATAAATGTTGACTTTCTATAGTTTAGTATTATTCGCAAGATTAACGGCTTATAGTTGATAAACTGATATATAGTTGATGAAGTGAAGTAAAACCATTTTCATTATCGAATTCATTTTACTTTGCAGAAACTTTATTCATAACCAACAACAACGAAGATGAATTGCCGTAAGAAGTGATTAAGCAAAGCTACATAGATTTAGAAATTGAGTATGGAGAAATAAGCACATTGGCATATAAAAGCATATAAAGAATTAATAACTTATGCATGGGCAACTGGCACTTTCAACATACATATTACGAAGGCTGCTATATATATTTCTGGCCTAATAATGAAAATAGGCACATTTATCAACGAAAATGGTTTTTTTTTTTTCGTTGGATATTTGGCTCGTTTTGGAAGGCCCACACGGTCGATTGCTGGTTTGTTTCGGGCGCATACGCATAGATCCATGATTCGTCACCTGTGACGATCTTATAAACGTCTTTTGAAGTACCGCGTATCGTATTTTTTCAGCATTTCTTTTACACCAATCCACACGAGCCTTTTTTTGAGCGATTGTCAAACTGTGCGGGATCCAACGAGATCAAACCTTTTTTACGGGCAGGTGTTCATGCAATATCGAATGTATGCTAGTGAAAGAAATGCATAGGCATGCCTCTATCTGAAGGTATGTTACATGACGGTCTTGCATTATCAGTTTACGTACGGCATCGATATTTTCTGGCACAACGGCTGTTTTTGGACGACCTTCACGGAATTCGTCTTTGAGCGAGCGTCGGCCACGATTGAATTCGTTGTATCAGTTTTTCACAGTGCTATAGGATGGTGCTTCATAGCCATACAAAGATTTTAGTTCATCGATGCACTCTTGTCGTGATAATCCACGGCGAAAGTTGTGAAAAATGATCGCACGAAAATGTTCACGAATTAATTCCATTTTTTGGCCGAGATGAATTTTTTAATTCCCTGTAAATAAAACAATTCACGATTAAAAAGCTTAGCCGCTCACGCAAATCATTGGAACTTCTGTAAGAGTGTTTATATTATGAAATATTTACGATGTGAACAGCGCATACTAGTGATACATACTAGTGAGTTTAAGTTTAAGTTTAGGTTTAAGTTTAAGTTTAAGTTTAAGTTTAAGTTTAAGTTTAAGTTTAAGTTTAAGTTTAAGTTTAAGTTTAAGTTTAAGTTTAAGTTTAAGTTTAAGTTTAAGTTTAAGTTTAAGTTTAAGTTTAAGTTTAAGTTTAAGTTTAAGTTTAAGTTTAAGTTTAAGTTTAAGTTTAAGTTTAAGTTTAAGTTTAAGTTTAAGTTTAAGTTTAAGTTTAAGTTTAAGTTTAAGTTTAAGTTTAAGTTTAAGTTTAAGTTTAAGTTTAAGTTTAAGTTTAAGTTTAAGTTTAAGTTTAAGTTTAAGTTTAAGTTTAAGTTTAAGTTTAAGTTTAAGTTTAAGTTTAAGTTTAAGTTTAAGTTTAAGTTTAAGTTTAAGTTTAAGTTTAAGTTTAAGTTTAAGTTTAAGTTTAAGTTTATGTTTAAGTTTAAGTTTAAGTTTAAGTTTAAGTTTAAATTTAAGTTTAAGTTTAAGTTTAAGTTTAAGTTTAAGTTTAAGTTTAAGTTTAAGTTTAAGTTTAAGTTTAAGTTTAAGTTTAAGTTTAAGTTTAAGTTTAAGTTTAAGTTTAAGTTTAAGTTTAAGTTTAAGTTTAAGTTTAAGTTTAAGTTTAAGTTTAAGTTTAAGTTTAGGTTTAAGTTTAAGTTTAAGTTTAAATTTAAGTTTAAGTTTAAGTATAAGTTTAATCTGAAGTCAAAGGAACTAAAATAACTAAATTATGTAAATTCACGTGCTGCTACAAATTATTTACATAAAGACTCTTTAACCTCGCTTTTCATACCACTGGGACGTATGCAACTACTGCTGACGTATGAAATCAATGCCTGCGACTACAAAGCATACCACAACACTTTATATGATTGCAGCAATCGTAGCAATTATTATAGAGTTCACACAGCTGCAGCCACGTGCACACACATACAAACGTATGCATAGTTATCACTTATGCGAATCAATGTCACTCATACGCCACGTACAACAGCTGCTCAATTGCTTCTTCGATACGTGAGAGCGCTTTATCAGCACAAATGCTTGTGCGCATTTTGCATTTCTTTACAGATATGCTTATATTCTGTACTTTTTCCCATTTGTATCATTAAGTGGCAACATTAGTGCAATTCTGTGGAATATCAAGCGACGTGCAGCGATGCGAAATGATTGCGTATATTAAAAAATTTGCACTCAAATGCTTACAGACATACATATGGGTTTAGTTGCGTGCGTGAATGCTCGTACTTGCTTGTGTCATAGAATAATATGCCATTGAGTAAATTGTCAGTGTAAGTGTGTCTTCTTTGTACCATCTTCATACGTCACTCTCGGTTAGATGTCCTTGAACGCTCATGCACCAGTTGATGTCAAAATCGTTTACAAAGCCTGCTAATATATTTGCACAAAGACATCTTCTGGTAATCTCTTTATGCTGACAAGCGGAAAAATTGCGGCAGTTAACTGGTGTCAGCAAGTCAGTTGTCAGTTGTGAAGCAGCCATTAAGTGATTTCACAGCTATTATGCATTTTCCGCTGATTAAGCGTTATTCAAGGTGTTGTGTACACTTAAATTAACTTTTACAAACTGTCGACTTTCTAATAAGCAGGTATTTTCATACTCTTTCAACATGTTGCTTAGGATGTTCACCTAAGTGTTGGTACCTTAACGCGTAAAAATCAAAATTAATATATGCCAAGTATGAGAGCTACATAACGCGTAAAAATCAAAATTAATATATGCCAAGTATGAGAGCTACAAATGAAGGAATATGGGCGATTTAATGAAAGCTGCTGGGATCATAATGTAGGCAAGTTGGTGATTACAAAAGATCAGCGCATGAAGAGATAATCAAGCTGCTCTTAAAATGATGAATATCACACGCACTTTAAACAAAATGTTTCAGGAATGGATGCTCAAGCAGAATTGAGCGAGAAGAGTGACAGAAGAGAACCGAACTCAGGTAAATAGCGAGAATTTTAGTGTCAGAGACGCGATTGGTAAAACGTATGCCCTTTGAAAGCTTCATTCGGAACTTTTCTGCGGTCAAGACATATGGTGCTGTCAGCTGGATAAATAATTTTTTGAAACAGAATTTTCTGTAATAGGATACAAATGTCCTCAAGTCTATGAAAGGCTGCTTAAAAGTGGAAAATTGGTTCTTAAGTGGAACTGTAGTGAACTTTTCTGTAGCAAGCGGTTAGCTTATAGCTAGTAAAGATGTATGAAAACCTACTCTAAGCTCGCCTTTAGAAGACAATCATAACATAAATAACTTTCTCTGCATCTATCTCTATTTTGCTTTACTTAGTAGCAACTGAATTTAAATATTGATTAAAAACTCAAAACATACAACAAAGCAATGCGACAAATGAAGACAATACTATGTTTTGTGTTAAAAATTTGTTTGTCACTGCCAATGAAAAAATGTCAAAGAATTGCGAAAGATCGAAATTTTACACAGAGCTAAGAGCAAAAGCAATAATAAAAATTAGCGAAGAGAAAAACATTAACATTAGAGGCCACGCTCTACAGCTGTTTAAAATGGAATTTGGTGGAAAGAGTATGTGAGCGTGGAGCGCTTCATGAGAGCAGGTTGTATAGCAGCAATGCAATTACCCATACCATGGATATATTGACAGCACTGCCAAAAGGCGTGCGCCATAATGACATGCACACAGGTTGTCTGATGGGTTCGGCGATGAGGAAGGCACGGCTTTAAGGATGCGGTAACTAACATGCAAGTGTGCAAGAAAGTATTGTGCATGCCACACATTGTCGATTGCTGATTGTTGCATTTTCTCATTTCTCCAGTTTGGCGTAAAAAACTTTGTGAGTTTAATTGTGACTCGCGCTTCTGGTATGCGGTTGGAATGAAGGAACTTGTGTAATGGAATGTAAAGCGGTGCAGAAAAAGTTTAGAATGTATACAATGTGTAAATGAAAGCGTTACAGGTGGATATTGCAAGTGTGAGATACATTAAAATTAAACTTAATGTAAATTGAAAATAATGTAATAAAGCTTACGAAATGAAACTAAAAAAAGTTTTTTAAAGTAGTTAACAAAAAATAAAAAGTAAAGAAGGGTTAGACTTTTGGATGCAACCGAACATTTTATGCTCTTGCAAAGCATCAAAGCTAGGGAAGTACCTTAAGAGGCGATACCAGTGTGACGCATGAAAAATTAGGCGATTTTCGTCATTTTTTTCTTTAAGAGAAAGTACGCGATTGAACATTTTGAACTTCTTTGAACGTAATAAAGTATATTTGCAGCTATATTTTAAGATTTTTTTACAAAAATGT
Organism: Bactrocera zonata; assembly: GCA_037783105.1. Classification (NCBI taxonomy): domain Eukaryota; kingdom Metazoa; phylum Arthropoda; class Insecta; order Diptera; family Tephritidae; genus Bactrocera; species Bactrocera zonata. The sequence goes on along the minus strand of JBAWJQ010005390.1, from coordinate 145,026 downwards.
TTAAAAATAACGGAGTTATCGGCTGTCTTCGAAGGGGCCGAGAAAAAAAGTTCCTCAACTGCTGGCATGATTCCGGCCGAATGAGTAGATGAAACAAAAAATTTTGAAAAGTTTATTAAATATATTTCCCATACAACGACTTACGATCTTTGAAAAATATCAAAAATTAACAAAATGGCGTAATTAAAAAAAATAGTTTTTTGGGTAAAAACTTGTCGTTTTTTAATGCCAAATTGACAATTTTCAATCAATCAAAAGGATCGTAGTCTATTGTATAGCAAATGTATTAAAAATACTCAGTTTTAATTTGAAGTAAATCGGTTAATTTCTCGTAATGATGCTAGCAATTTTGAAAAATATCGTTTCGAGAAAAACGCGTTTAAGGCTTCACTTATATATGTTTGCACCTCCGAGCGGTCGCTCTTTAGAACGCAGCCATCCAAAAACTATTCAAGATACGACCTTCCCGATTTCACAGGATATTTATGGAAATATAAGCTATCGAAAAAGCAAATAAAAAAATTTTTTTTTTTTTAAGTGTCACACTGGTATAGCCCCTTAAGGCAATTCTATAAATACATGTACTATGTTTAACTCATACACTGACAGACACATAAGATTTCTTAGAAAATCACTACACATACATATGTAGTATGTGGGAATTAGGGTAGTATTGACCTAATTTTATCTATACTATTATCATGCCACATACTAAACAAATTTCTCTGGGTTTCATTGAGGAACCTCACATATAATTACCAATATACAAGTATATATATTAGAGCGGGTCGATTTAAAAATCGCCATTGCTCTATGAAAATCATATTCTAGGGATTAAAATAAGATACTTTGCCGAAGGAACCATACCTCTAAAACGAATTTTGATGTCCCCCAATTTGGGTCGAACTTTTGGGTAGGGGCAAATTTTGAAAAATCCCACTTTGACCCAATTAGAGTGCTCCAATCGAGTCCAAATATATGACCGACCCCCACTAACTTTGGACGGCCGATCAATCCATGCCAGTGGCACACCCCCTGGAACTCCCCTGGGGGGTTCCCCATACAATCATTTCAAAAAATCACCATTTTTGGTGATTTACATGAAAAAATCAGCTAAATTGCTATGTTTTTTCTTTATTTTTATTTATTTATTTACAATAATATCTATTTTTTCTCTTAAGAAATTTATTTAGTCAGAACATATGTAAATGAAAAAAATTAATTTAAGTGAGTTATAGAAAAGAAATTACAAAAAATTATTGTTTGAAGTCTTTTTTACTTTCAAGTCTGGGCAATAACAATAAGAAAGTCGATTTTCTTGTATATACTCTTTTAGCAATCGATATGGAAATGCTTCAAATCATTAGTTTAACATATTTAAGTTAATTAATCTTATTTAACGCACTGAAGTTAACATAAAGCAAAGGCGGCATAACGGCAGTGCATTTAGAAGAATTCCGTAATCTTATATTTAGGTATAAAGTCAATTTTGTTGTATAACGGCAGTGCATTTTAAAGAATTCCGTAATCTAATGTTTAGGTATAAAGTCGATTTTCTTGAATATACGAATTTAGCAATCGATTTTGATATTCTGCAAATCATTAGTTTAACATAACGGCATAACGGCAGTGCATTTGGAAGAATTCCGTAATCTTATATTTGGGAAAAAATTGATTTTCTTGTATATATACATTTAGCAATCGATATCAAAATGCTTCTAATCATAAGTTTAAAATATCTAAGTTAATAAACCTTCTTTAACGAACTGAAGTTGACATAAAGCCACAACGGCATAACGGCAGTGCATTTAGAAGAATTCCGTTATCTTATATTTTGGTATAAATTCGATTTTCATGTATATACACATTTAACAATCGATATCGAAATGCTTCAAATCATTAGTTTAACATATTTAAGTTAATAAAACTTCTTTCACGAACTGAAGTTGACATAAAGCCTTGGCGGCATAACGGCAGTACATTTGGAATAATTATGTAATCTTACGTTTAGTTATAATTCGATTTTGTTGTATACGCACATTAAGCAACCGATATCAAAATGCTTCAAATCATAACTATAACATATTTAAGTTAATTAACCTTCTTTGTCTTACTGAAGCCTACATAAAGTCTTAACGGTACAACGGCAGTGCATTTAGAAGAATTCCGTTATCTTATACTTTGGTATAAATTCGATTTTCATGTATATACACATTTAACAATCGATATCGAAATGCTTCAAATCATTAGTTTAACATATTTAAGTTAACAAAACTTCTTTCACGAACTGAAGTTTGCATAGAGCCATGGCGGTATAACGGCAGTGCAGTTAGAAGAATTCCGTATTCTTATATTTACGTGTAAAGTCGATTTGTTGTACACACACATTTAGCAATCGATATCGAAATGCTTCAAATCGTTAGTTTAACATATCTAATTTAATAGATCTTCTTTATCGAAATGAAGTTGACATAAAGCCATGGTTACATAACGGCAGTGCATTTGGAAGAATTCCGTAATCTTACGTTTAGTAATAATTCGATTTTGTTGTATACGCACATAAAGCAATCGATATCGAAATGCTTCAAATCATAAGTATAACATATTTGAGTTAATTTACCTTCTTTGTCTTACTGAAGCCTACATAAAGCCTTAACGGTACAACGGCAGTGCATTTAGAAGAATTCCGTAATCTTATATTTAGGTATAAAATTAATTTTCTTGTATATACACATTTAGCGCTCGATATCGAAATGCTTCAAATCATAAGTTTAACATATTTAAGTTAATAAACCTTCTTTAACGAACTGAAGTTAACATAAAGCCATGACGGCATACCGGCAGTGCATTTAGAAGAATTCCGTAATCTTACGTTTGGCTATAATTCGATTTTGTTGTATACGCACATTAAGCAACCGATATCGAAATGCTTCAAATCATAACTATAACATATTTAAGTTAATTAACCTTCTTTGTCTTACTGAAGCCTACATAAAGTCTTAACGGTACAACGGCAGTGCATTTAGAAGAATTCCGTAATCTTATATTTAGGTATAAAATCGATTTTCTTGTAAACACACATTTAACAATCGATATCGAAATGCTTCAAATCATCAGTATAACATATTTGAGTTAAATAACCTTGTTTGTCTTACTGAAGTCTACATAAAGCCTTAACGGTACAACGGCAGTGCATTTAGAATAATTCCGTAATCTTATATTTAGGTGTAAAATCGATTTTCTTGTATATACACATTTAGCGTTCGATATCGAAATGCTTCAAATCATAAGTTTCACATATTTAAGTTAATAAACCTTCTTTAACGCTCTGAAGTTAACATAAAGTCATGGCGGAATAACGGAAATACATTTGGAAGGATTCCGTAATCTTATATTTGGGAACAAATTGATTTTCTTGTATATATACATTTAGCAATCGATATCGAAATGCTTCAAATAACTGGTTTAACATATTTAAGTTAATTAGCCTACTTTATCTTACTGAAGTTTACATAAAGCCTAAACGATATAACAGCAGTGCTTTTAGAAGAATACCGTACTCTTATTTTTAGGTATAAAGTCGATTTTCTTTAATACACACATTTAACAATCGATATCGAAATGTTTCAAATCTTTAGTTTAACATAATTAAGTTAATAAACCTTCTTTAACGAACTGAAGTTTACATAAAGCCATGACGGCGTACCGGCAGTGCATTAAGAGGAATTCCGTGGTTTCATATTTAGGTGAAAAGTCGATTTTCTTGTACACACACATTTAGCAATCGATATCGAAATGCTTCAAATCATTAGTTTAACATACTTAAGTTAATTAACCTTCTTTATCTTACTGAAGTCAACATAAAGCCATAACGGTATAACGGCAGTACATTTAGAAGAATTCCGTAGTCTTATATTTAGGTATAAAGTTGATTTTCTTGTATATACACATTTAGCAATCTATAACGAAATGCTTCAAATCATTAGTTTAACATATTTTAGTTAATTAACTTTATTTATCTTACTGAAGCATACATAAAGCAATGGCGGTATAACGGCAGTGCATTTAGAAGAATTCTGTAATCTTATATTTAGGTATAAAGTCGATTTTCTTGTATACGAGTATACACACTAAGCAATCGATATCGAAATGCTTCAAATCATAAGTTTAAAATATCTTAGTTAATAAACCTCCTTTAACGAACTTAAGTTGACATAAAGCCTTGGCGGCATAACGGCAGTGCATTTGGAGGAATTCCGTAATCTTATATTTGGGAAAAAATCGATTTTCTTGTATATATAAATTTAGCAATCGATATCGAAATGCTTGAAATAACTGGTTTAATATATTTAAGTTAATAAGCCTACTTAATCTTACTGAAGTTTACATAAAGCCATGACGGCATAACGGCAGTGCATTTAGAAGAATTCCGCGAACATATATTTAGATATAAAGTCGATTTTCCTGTATATTCGCATTTAGCAATCGATATCGAAATGCTTCAAATCATCAGTATAACATATTTAAGTTAATGAACCTTCTTTATATTACTGAAATCAACATAAAGCCACAACGGTATAACGGCAGTGCATTTAGAATAATTCCGTAATCTTATATTTAGGTATAAAATCGATTTTCTTGTATATACGCATTTAGCGTTCGATATCGAAGTGCTTCAAATCATAAGTTTAACATATTTAAGTTAATAAACCTTCTTTATCTTACTGAAGTCAACATAAAGCCATAACGGTATAACGCCAGTGCATTTAGAAAAATTCCGTGATTTTATATTTAGATATAAAGTCGATTTTCCTGTATATACGCAATTAGCAATCGATATCGAAATGCTTCAAATCTTTAGTTTAGCATATTTAAGTTAATAAACCTTCTTTAACGAACTGAAGTTTACATAAAGCCATGATGGCATAACGGCAGTGCATTTAGAAGAATTCCGTGATTTTATATTTAGATATAAAGTCGATTTTCCTGTATATACGCATTTAGCAATCGATATCGAAATGCTTCAAATCTTTAGTTTAACATATTTAAGTTAATAAACCTTCTTTAACGAAATGAAGTTTACATAAAGCCATGACGGCATAACGGCAGTGCATTTAGAAGAATTCCGTGATTTTATATTTAGATATAAAGTCGATTTTCCTGTATATACGCATTTAGCAATCGATATCGAAATGCTTCAAATCTTTAGTTTAACATATTTAAGTTAATAAACCTTCTTTAACGAAATGAATTTTACATAAAGCCATGACGGCATACCGGCAGTGCATTAAGAGGAATTCCGTGGTTTCATATTTAGGTGAAAAGTCGATTTTCTTGTACACACACATTTAGCAATCGATTTAGAAATGCTTTAAATCATTAGTTTAACATATTTAAGTTAATTAACCTTCTTTATCTTACTGAAGTCAACATAAAGCCATAACGGTATACCAGCAGTGCATTTAGAAGAATTCCGTAATCTTGTATTTGGGTATAAATTCGATTTTCTTGTATATACACATTTAGCAATCGATATCGAAATGCTTCAAATCTTTAGTTTAACATATTTAAATTAATAAACCTTCTTTCACGAACTGTAGTTTACATAAAACCATGACGGCATACCGGCAGTGAATTTAGAAGAATTCCGTGATCTAATATTTAGGTATAAAGTCGATTTTCTTGTATATATACATTTAGCAATCGATATCGAAATGCTTCAAATGTTTAGTGTAACATATTTTAGTTAGTAAACCTTCTTTAACGAACTGAAGTTTACATAAAGGCATGACGGCATAACGGCAGTGCATTTAGAAGAATTCCGTAATCTTATATTTAGGTATAAATTCGATTTTCTTGCATATACACATTGAGCGTTCGATATCGAAATGCTTTAAATCATTAGATTAACATATTTAAGTTAATTAACTTTCTTTATCTAACTGGAGTCTACATAAGGCCTTAACGGTATGACGGCAGTGCATTTAGAAGATTTCCGTAATCTTATATTTAGGTATAAAGTCGATTTTCTTGTATATACACATTAAGCAATCGATATCGAAATGCTTCATATCATTAGTTTAACATAATTACGTTAATTAACTTTATTTATCTAACTGAAGTCTACATAAAGCAATGGCGGTATAACGGCAGTGCATTTAGAAGAATTTTGTAATCTTATTGTTAGGTTAAAAGTCGATTTTCTTGTATATACACATTTATCAAACGATACCGAAATGCTTCAAATCATTTTTTTTAAATATTTAAGTTAATAAACCTTCTTTAACGAACTGAAAATGACATTAAGCCTTGGCAGCATAACGGCAGTGCATTTAGAGGAATTTCGTAATCTTATATTTAGGTATAAAGTCAATTTTCTTGTATATACACATTTAGCATGATATCGAAATGCTTCAAATCATTAGTTTAACATATTTAAGTTAATTAATCTTCTTTAACGTACTGTAGATGACATAAAGCCATGGCGGCATAACGGCAGTGCATTTGGAAGAATTCCGAAATCTTATATTTATGTATAAAATCGATTTTTTGGTATACGAGTATACACATTAAGCTATCGATATCGAAATGCTTCAAATCATAAGTTTATAATATCTAAGTTAATAAACCTCCTTTAACGGACTGAAGTTGACATAAAGCCTTGGCGGCATAACGGCAGTGCATTTGGAATAATTCCGTAATCTTATATTTAGGTATAAGATCGATTTTCTTGTATATACACAATTAGCAATCGATTTTGATGTTCTTCAAATCATTAGTTTAGCATATTTAAGTTAATAAACCTTCTTTACCGAACTGATGTTAACATAAAGCCATGGCGGCATAACGGCAGTGCATTTGGAAGAATTCCGTAATCTTATATTTGGGAAAAAATCGATTTTCTTGTATATACACATTTAGCATTCGATTTTGATATTCTCCAAATAATTAGTTTAACATATTTAAGTAAATAAACCTTCTTTAACGAACTAAAGTTAACATAAAGCCATGGCGGCATAACGGCAGTACATTTGGAAGAATTCCGTAATCTTATATTTGGGAAAAAATCGATTTCCTTGTATATATACATTTAGCAATCGATATCGAAATGTTTTAAACAACTGGTTTAACATTTTTAAGTTAATTAGCCTACTTTATCTTACTGAAGTTTACATAAAGCCTAAACGATATAACAGCAGTACATTTAGAAGAATACCGTAATCTTATTTTTAGGTATAAAGTCGATTTTGTTGTATACGCACATTTAGCAATCGACATCAAAATGCTTAAAATCATCAGTATAACATATTGAAGTTAATTAACCTTCTTTGTCTTACTGAAGTCTACACAAAGCCTTAACGGTAAAACGGCAGTGCATTTAGAATAACTCCGTAATCTTATATTTAGGTATAACATCGACTTTCTTGTATATACAGATTTAGCGTTCGATATCGAAATGCTTCAAATCATAAGTTTAACATATTTTAGTTAATAAACCCTCTTTAACGCACTGAATTTAACATAAGGTCATGGCGGCATAACGGAAATACATTTGGAAGAATTCCGTTATCTTATATTAGGGAAAAAATCGATTTTCTTGTATACATACATTTAGCAATCGATATCGAAATGCTTCAAATCATAAGTTTAACATATTTTAGTTAATAAACCCTCTTTAACGCACTGAATTTAACATAAGGTCATGGCGGCATAACGGAAATACATTTGGAAGAATTCCGTTATCTTATATTAGGGAAAAAATCGGTTTTCTTGTATATATTCATTTAGCAATCGATATCGAAATGCTTCAAATAACTGGTTTAACATATTTAAGTTAATTAGCCTACTTTACCTTACTGAAGTTTACATAAAGCCTAAACGATATAACAACAGTGCATTTAGAAGAATACCGTAATCTTATTTTTAGGTATAAAGTTGATTTTCTTGTATACACGCATTTAGCAATCGATATCGAAATGCTTCATATCTTAAGTTTAACATATTTAAGTTAAAAAACCTTCCTTAACAAACTGAAGTTTACATAAAGCCATGACGGCATAACGGCAGTGCATTTAGAATAATTCCGTGATCTTGTATTTAAGTACAAGGTCGATTTTTTTGTATATACACATTTTGCAATCGATATCGAAATGCTTCAGATCTTTAGTTTAACATATTTAAGTTATTAAACCTTCTTTAACGAACTGAAGTTTACATAAAGCCATGACGGCATAACGGCAGTGCATTTAGAAGAATTCCGTATTCTTATATTTACGTGTAAATTCGATTTTCTTGTATATACACATTTAGCAATCGATTTTGGTATTCTTCAAATCATTAGTTTAACATATTTAAGTTAATAAACCTTCTTTAACGAACTGAAGTTAACATAAAGCCATGGCGGCATAACGGCAGTGCATTTGGAAGAATTCCGTAATCTTATATTTGGGAAAAAATCGATTTTCTTGTATATACACATTTAGCAATCGATTTTGATATTCTTCAAATCATTATTTTAACATATTTAAGTTAATAAACCTTCTTTAACGAACTGAAGTTTACATAAAGCCATGACGGCTAACGGCAGTGCATTTAGAAGAATTCCGTATTCTTACATCTTGCTGCAGAGAAGCAAAAAATGGCTTTACATAGGCGCAAATTAAGGGAATTTATTACGTAAGCTGCAGTGCGTCCGTTAGAGAATTTGAAGACTTCCTCCTGGAATTGTCGTTAGAAAGCAGAGGAAAATCACTGGTAATAATGGCAGGCGATTTTAACGCATGGTCTACTGCCTGGGGAAGCAGAAGTTCAAACCACCGTGGGCGCCTAGTTTTAGAATTTCTGAGCCCAACCAACCTCACAATAATGAACAGTGGCACAAAAAATACTTACCAAAAAGGAAATAAGGGCTCTGTAATAGACCTGATGTTTGCAAATGACGCCCTAAGCAGACACATTAAGTGGAAGGTGTCAGCCATGTTCACAAACAGTGACCATATGACAATTTTCGCAAAAGTTTCATTCTTACGAGACCAGGAACCCCCACGCAGTAACACTACACATAAACGAAGCTGGAAGCAAACAGATTTTGACACTGGCCGTCTGGAGTGCAGCAATAGCACCAGGCGAAGACGCCACCCACTTAGTATCCGCTGTGCAAAAGGAACTAGTTGCAGCATGCGACGCAACTATGTGCAAGACGAGATACAATAACAATCGAAAGCCGTTATACTGGTGGAATGAAGAAATTGCCACGCTGAGAAAGTTATGTCACTCAGCCCGACGTCGCCTACAACGGAATCAAAGTGGCAAAAACAAAAACCGTCTCAAAGAAGCTTTTAAAAACCATAAGAAGCTTCTAAAGTCAGCTATAATCCGCAGCAAGAGAAACTGTTTTGAAAAGATCTGTAAAGAAGCGAATATAGACCCCTGGGGGACTGCTTATAAAATCTGTATGTCCAAATTCAAAAACAAGCGGCAGCAACCCCAATGCGCTCCGTTCATGAAGAAAGTCGTTGAGGCATTATTTCCAACGCACGAACCGATTACTAACGCTGAACAATGAAACGAAGCTACTGAATCACCCCCACTGGTCACAGAAGAAGAACTATTGGCCATAGCCAAAAAAATCAAAAACAACAAACCGCCTGGTATCGACGGAATACCAAACAGAGCTCTAAAGGTAGCCATAATTTCGAAGCCCACTCTTTTGCAAAAATGTACAATGCATGCATAAAAGAAGGGATGTTCCCCGATCCCTGGAAAGTCCAGCGTCTGGTCTTAATCCCAAAACCCAAAAAACCACCAGTTGAACCTTCTTCGTATCGACCACTGTGTATGCTCGACACAATGGGCAAAGTGTACGAAAGCATAATAAGAAACCGCTTGGAGATTGCAATCCAGGAAGCCGGCGGACTATCAGAAAGACAACACGGCTTCAGAAAACAGAGGTCTACTATCGATGCACTGAAAGAAGTTGTCGACACTGCGAAAAGAGCAGTAATTGGCAAAAGATGGAAAGGTGGTACAAAAAAATATTGTGCGCTGATCACCCTGGATGTGAAAAATGCATTCAACTCTGCCAAATGAGAAAATATATTCGAAGCCCTATATGGAATACGCGCCCCTCAGTACCTCATAAAAATCGTTAGGAGTTATTTTAAATATAGAAAGCTGATCTACGACACCACCGAAGGCATAAAGAGCTACCCTATTACAAGCGGAGTACCACAAGGATCTGTTTTAGGACCTCTCTTATGGAATCTAGTTTATGATGGGGTGCTAAGAATTCCACAACCTAAAAATGTTAAGCTAATCGCATACGCAGACGACCTTATAGAGGTAGCAGTAGGTAAACAACTTGATGACCTACAAAATAAATGTAAAGAATGTATAAATGGTCTACGCCAATGGTTTTCTTCCAAAAGTTTGAAACTGGCTGAGCACAAAACAGAGGTATTGCTCATAAGCACCAGGAAAATCGAGGAAAAAATAACTCTCACTATAGGAGAGCGCGTAATTACTTCACAACCACAGTTGAAGTATTTAGGGGTAACATTGGACTACAAACTCAAATTCAAGCAGCACTTGGCAAACATAGCAAATAAAGCAAATAAAATTTCTTTAACGCACTGAAGTTAACATAAAGTCATGCCGGCATAACGGAAATATATTTGGAAGAATTCCGTAATCTTATATTTGGGAAAAAATCGATTTTCTTGTATATATGTATAAAAAATGTTTTCTAAAAACTTTCTATAAAATTTTGTTCTTCAAATATTATTAGTCGGTGATAATTTAAAGAAAAATATAACAACGTAGAATCGTGAATTATATCTGAAACCTTTTTGTGTTACCCCAGGTAGTCGGCCGTTTTTTAATTTTCGGAGCCGGGAAGATACCGGAAAAGCTCAAGATTATTTCTACGCTTTCTTTCGCGCACTAGATTCGAGCAGTTTTTAGTACGTCACAGATTTGTGGTGGGATCAGACGTGTTTCATTTGGTGTTCTCTTGACAGTTAAAAATAAAGCTATGGAACAATTATCGAGAGCTCATTATGCTCGGTAAGTAAACGTTACATATATTTAACATTTGTAAATATTTTAATTAGAATTTTGTGTAATATAATTATGTACGACATATACCGCATAATATTTAATTTATTAGGTTAAGTGCAACCGAAAGGAATGAGTGCTTGAGGAAAATACTTGAAGAGGGAGTAGTGATTCGAGTAGGGTTTCTGATAGCGATGACAAAGACTAGATTCCAGCAAATAGAAGTAGATATCAAAATCAACGAGGTTATTTAGTGCGTAACGATCCAGAAGATTCTGAAGATACAGAAGAAATCACTGAAGAGAATTCAGCAGTGGAACAAGAAGAATTTGAAAGTAGCGAGTGTGATGATGACGACAATGAAGTAGAAACAGCTGAGCCTGAAGGTAGTAAAATATTGGTCCTCATCGCAGTACGGAAACGTTGTCAATTAGCGAGACTTTCAAACAAATTTTTATTTACGAAAATTTGTGATGCAGAAAATGCATATCCTTTGCAAGGGATCACGTACACTGGTAAAACGCACAATACTCGAGAAAACAATCAGGGCGAAAGAGTAGTGAAAGAATTGGGGGCTCCGTACCAAGGTAGTGGTAGAAACATCTGCATGGATAACTTCTTTACTACTGTACCAGTTGCTAAACATTTGTTTTCGTGGAATATGACCATTGTTGGCACGCAAAAAAAGAATAAACCTTACATCTCTAGTGTTATGGGAGGGAATAAAACACGGGAGCAGTATTCGACAGTTTCTGGGTTTCACGAAAAGGTTACCATGTGTTCCTAAAAAAAATAAAGCTGTCATTCTGATATCAACAATGCATTCAGATATATCAATTGGTGATGACGCCAAACAAAAACCAGAAATAATAAATTTTTATAATAAATATAAAGTTTGAGTTGACACAATGGACCAAATGGTGCGGAGATACACTAGTCAACGACGACCTTCGAGATGGCCAATGGCTCTGTTCTTCAACATGATAGATATTTCTTCACTTGCGGCATATATAATTTATTATGAAAATAATAAAATGATTGTCAAAAAACCGACAGAACTTCGTCAATTTATGCGCAAACTAAGTGAAGAACTAGCATTGCCGATGGTTGAACATCGCACGGCGAATCCACAAGTAATGAGCCACTTCTCCACAAAAACTGCCGCTGAAAGTGTATTAGGCCATACACTGACAGAAACACTTGTGATAAATCCTGGTCCAGAGACTCCAAAAGATAAAACTGGAAGGAAAAAAGGAGCAGGATCTTGTCATATCTGCAATGCTTTGCCAATAAAAAGACGGCGAAAGACACGGAAGGCCTGTGCCGATTGTCCCCAACCTGTTTGTGACGAGCACTCAGTTAATCGTGTACAAAGTGTTCAATGTCATTAATTATAAAAAGTGTAATATTTCTTTATTTTTTAAATAAAATTTAGTTGCATGCATTAATAGAAATTATATGCAATTTATTTCCTATGCTTTCTACTGTGGGTACGCGGTTGCTAATAGGGCGATGGCTAAAGTTTAAGCTTATTTAAAAAAATAAAATAAAAATAAATCAATTAAACGAACTCACAAATAGCTTTCTTTTAAGTTAAAAAACGACGATCTGAGAGCTTAAAGTGAACTTTTGAATTTTTGTTAAGCTATTCACATAAATACACCGCGGTGGGTACCGGGGTACCAGGTTACTAACATAAGGGTTAACATATTTTAGTTAATTAACCTTCTTTAACGTACTAAAGGTGACATAAAGCCCTAACGGTATAACGGCAGTGCATTTAGAAGAATTCCGTAACCTTATATTTAGGAATAAAGTCGATTTTGTTGTATATACTCGTTTAGCTATCGATATCGAAATGCTTCAAATCATTAGCTTAACATATCGAAGTTATTTAACCTTCTTTAGCGAACCGAAGTTGACATAAAGCCAAAACATCATAACGGCAGTGCATTTGGAAGAATTCCGTAATCTTATATTTAGGTATAAAGTCGAGTTTCTTGTATATACACATTTAGCAATCGATATAGAAATGCTTCAAATCATTAGGTTAATATATTTAAGTTAATAAACCTCCTTCAACGAACTGAAGTTTACATAAAGCCATGGGGGCATAACGGCAGTGCATTTAGAAAAATTCCGTAATTTTGTGTTTAGGTATAAAGTCGATTTTCTTGTATATACTCGTTTAGCAATCGATATCGAAATGCGTCAAATCATTAGTTTAACAAATCTAAGTTAATTAACCTTTTTTAACGAACCGAAGTTGACATAAAGCCAAAACATCATAACGGCAGTGCATTTGCTAGAATTCCGTAATCTTTTATCTATACAAATAAAAATGAATCCCCAAAATGTATGTACGCTCATAATTTTCATACGACTGAACCAAATTTGATAATTGTTTTTTTAATGTGTTCGTTGTAGATCGGGGAAGGTTTAGAAATAAAATTACCTTATAATTTTAATTAGGAAAAGTCGGAAAATTGGACAATTCCAAAAAATAACTTCTTTTCAAATAATTTTTTTTTAATTTTTGTTGGTTTTGTTTTTCACTATTTTGATTTGTAAATTATTTGAATCGTTCAATTTCGGTCTCTTGCTTTTTTAATCCAGCTATTCAAAAAAAAAAATTATTGAAAATTATTCAGTGAAAACTTTATGCGAGTTTCACATAAAAAGATCAATTACATATTAAAATTTGTTACGATGCCACGAAGAGGTCGCGCTAATATCGTTCGGCGTTCTGTTTGGCATCAATTTATGGCAGCCTAAGGCAAGGCAATGCAGGAAGTACTCCCAGGATGCGATGACATATATTACGTGCTGAATTATGGACCGCGATAGCTACTCAGCGAACGTCGCGATATCACAACACGACTTTTCAAACATATTTAAGTTAAATAACCTTCTTTAACGAACTGAAGTTGACATAAAGCCAAAACATCATAACGGCAGTGCATTTGGAAAAACTCCATAATCTTATATTTAGGTATAAAGTCGATTTTCGTGAATATACACATTCAGCAATCGATATCGAAATGCCTCAAATCATTAGTTTAACATATTTAAGTTAATAAACCTTCTTTAGCGAACTGAAGTTGACATAAAGCCACAACGGCATAACGGCAGTGCATTTAGAAAAATTCCGTAATTTTGTGTTAAGGTAAAAGGCCGATTTTCTTTTATATACACATTTAGCAATCGATATCGAAATGCTTCAAATCATTAGTTTAACATATTTAAGTTACTAAACCTTCTTTAACGAACTGAAGTTGACATAAAGCCTTGGCGGCATAACTGCAGTACATTCAGAAGAATTCCGTAATCTTATATTTAGGTATAGAGTCGATTTTGTTGTTTACGCACATTTAGCAATCGATATCGAAATGCTTCAAATCTTTAGTTTAACATATTTAAGTTAATTAACCTTCTTTAACGAACTGAAGTTTACATAAAGCCATGACGGCATAACGGCAGAGCATTTAGAAAAATTCCGTAATCTTATATTTAGGTATAAAGTCGATTTTATTGTATATACACATTTAGCAATCGATATCGAAATGCTTCAAATCATTAGATTAACATTTTTAAGTTAATTAACTTTCTTTATCCTACTGAAGTCTACACTAAGCCTTATCGGTATAACGGCAGTGCATTTAGAAGAATTCCGTAACCTTATATTTAGGTATAAAGTCGATTTTCTTTTATATACACATTTAGCAATCAATACCGAAATGCTTCAAATCATAATTTTAACATATTTAAGTTAATTAGAATTCTTTACCTTACTGAAGTTTACATAAAGCCTTAACGGTTTAACGGCAGTTCATTTGGAAGAATTCCGTTTTCTTATACATAAAGTCGATTTTCTTGTATATACACATTAAGCAATCGATATCGAAATGCTTCAAATCATTAGTTTAACATATTTAAGATACTAAACCTTCTTTAACGAACTGCGGTTTACATAAAGCTATGGCGGCATAACGGCAGTGCATTTGGAAGAATTCCGTAATCTCATATTTAGGTATAAGGTTAATTTTCTTGTATATACACATTTAGCAAGATATCGAAAGGCTTCAAATCATTAGTTTAACATATTTAAGTTAATAAACCTTCTTTAACGAATTGAAGTTGACATAAATCCATTGCGGCATAACGGCAGTTCATTTGGAAGAATTCCGTAATCTTGTGTTAAGTATAAGGTCGATTTTCTTGAATATACACATTAAGCAATTGATATCGAAATGCTTCAAATCATTAGTTTAACATATTTCAGATAACGAACCTTCTTTAACGCACTCAAGTTAACATAAAGCCATGGCGGCATAACGGCGGTGCATTCGGAGAATTCCGTTATCTTATATTTAGGCTTAAGGTCGATTTTCTTGTATATGCACATTGAGCGATCGATATCGAAATGCTTTAAATAATAAGTTTAACATATCTAAGCTAATTAACATTCTTAAACGGACTGAAGTTAACACAAAGCCATGGCGGCATAACGGCAGTGCATTTGGAAGAATTCCGTAATCTTATATATAGGTATAAATTCGATTTTCTTGTATATACGCGTTTAGTAAAAGATATCGAAAAGCCTCAAATCATTAGTTTAACATATTTAAGTTAATAAACCTTCTTTAACGAACTGAAGTTGACATAAAGCCTTGGTGGCATAACGGCAGTGCATTTAGAAGAATTCCGTAGTCTTATGTTTAGGTATAAAGTCGGTTTTCCTGAATATGCACATTTAGCAACCGGTATCGAAATGCCTCAAATAACTGTTTTAACATATTTAGGTTAATTAACCCTTTTTATCTTACTGAAGTTTACATAAAGCCATAACGGCATAACGGCAGTATATTTGGATGAATTCCGTAATCTTATGTTTAAGTATAAAGTCGATTTTCTGGTATATGTACATTTAGCAATCGATATCGAAATGCCTCAAATCATTAGTTTAAATATTTAAGCTAATTAAACTTCTTCATCGAACTTAGATTTACATAAAGCCATAATGGCTTAACTGCAGTGCATTTGAAAGAATACCGTAATTTTATACTTAATTTTAAAGTCAGTTTTCTTGTATATACACATTTGGCAAAGGATATCGAAATGCTTTAAATCATTAGTTTAACATATTTAAGTTATATAACTTTCTTTAACCTACAGAAGGTGACAGAAAGCCATGGCGGCATAACGGCAGTGCATTTGAAAGAATTCCGTAATCTTATATTTAGGTATTAAGTCGATTTTCTTGTATATACACATTTAGCATTCGATATCGAAATGCGTCAAATAATTAGTTTAACATATTAAAGTTAATAACTCTTCTTTAACGAACTGAAGTTGACATAAAGCCATGGCGGCATAAAGGCAGTGCATTTAGAAGAATTCCGTAATATTATGTTTAGGTGTAAAGTCGATTTATTTGAATATACACATTTAGCGATCGATATCGAAATGCTTCAGATCATAAGTTTAACATATTTAAGTTAATAAACCTTCTTTAACGCACTGAAGTAAACATAAAGCCATGACGGCATACCGGCAGTGCATTTAGAAGAATTCCGTGATATTATATTTAGGTATAAAGTCGATTTTCTTGTATATACACATTTACCAATCGATATCGAAATCAATTAAGTCTTAAGTTTAAAATATTTAAGTTAATAAACCTTCTTCAACGAACTGAAGTTTACATAAAACCATGACGGCATACCGGCAGTGCATTTAGAAGAATTCCGTAATCTTATTTTTAGGTATAAAGTCGATTTTTTTGTATACACACATTTAGCAATAGATATCGAAATGCTTCAAATCTCTAGTTTAACATATTTAAGTTAATAAACCTTCTTTAACGAACTGATATTTACATAAAGCCATGACGGCATACCGGCAGTGCATTTAGCAGAATTCCGTGATCTTATATTAAGGTATAAAGTCGATTTTCTTGTATAGACACATTTTGCAATCGGTATCGAAATGCTTCAAATCTTTAGTTTAACATATTTAAGTTATTAAACCTTTTTTAACGAACTGAAGTTTACATAAAGCCATCACGGCATAACGGCAGTGCATTTAGAAGAAAAACGTATTCTTATAATTAGGTGTAAAGTCGATTTTCTTGTACACACACATTTAGCAATCGATATCGAAATGCTTCAAATCTTTAGTTTAACATATTTAAGTTAATAATGCATTTGGAAGAATTCCGTAATCTTATGTTAAGTATAAGGTCGATTTTTTTGAATATACACATTAAGCAATCGATATCGAAATGCTTCAAATCATTAGTTTAACATATTTCAAATAATGAACTTTCTTTAACGCACTCAAGTTAACATAAAGCCATGGCGGCATAACGGCAGTGCATTTGGAATTCCGTAATCTTTTATTTAGGTATAAAGCCGATTTTCTTGTATATACACATTTAGCAATCTATATCGAAAGGCTTCAAGTCATTAGTTTAACATATTCAAGTTAGTAAACCTTCTTCAACGAACTGAAGTTGACATAAAGCCATGGCGGCATAACGGCATTGCATTTGGAAGAATTCCTTAATCTTATATATAAAGTCGATTTTCTTGTATATATAAATTAAGCAATCGATATCGAAATGCTTCAAATCATTAGATTAACATATTTAAATTAATAAACTTTCTTTATCTTACTGAAGTCTACATAAATCCTTGATAGTATAACGGCAGTGCATTTAGAAGAATTCCTTAATCTTATATATAAAGTCGATTTTCTTGTATATATAAATTAAGCAATAGATATCGAAATGCTTCCAATCATTAGATTAACATATTTAAATTAATTAATCTTCTTTAACGTACTGAAGGTGACATAAAGCCAATGCGGCATAAAAGCAGTGCATTTAGAAGAATTCCTTAATCTAAGATTCAGCTATAAAGTCGATTTTCTTGTATATACACATTTAGCAATCGATATCGAATGCTTCAAATCATTAGTTTAACATATTTAAGTTAATTAACCTTTTTTACCTTACTGAAGTTTACATAAATCCTTAACGGTATAACGGCATTGCATTTGGAAGAATTCCTTAATCTTATATATAAAGTCGATTTTCTTGTATATATAAATTAAGCAATCGATATCGAAATGCTTCAAATCATTAGATTAACATATTTAAATTAATAAACTTTCTTTATCTTACTGAAGTCTACATAAATCCTTGATAGTATAACGGCAGTGCATTTAGAAGAATTCCTTAATCTTAGATTCAGCTATAAAGTCGATTTTATTGTATATACACATTTAGCAATCGATATCGAATGCTTCAAATCATTAGTTTAAAATATTTAAGTTAATTAACCTTTTTTACCTTACTGAAGTTTACATAAAGCCTCAACGGGATAACGGCAGTGCATTTGGAAGAATTCTGTAATCTTATATTTAGGTATAATGTCGATTTTCTTGTATATACACATTTATCAATCGATA
Organism: Bactrocera zonata; assembly: GCA_037783105.1. Lineage (NCBI taxonomy): Eukaryota > Metazoa > Arthropoda > Insecta > Diptera > Tephritidae > Bactrocera > Bactrocera zonata. The sequence goes on along the minus strand of JBAWJQ010005390.1, from coordinate 126,498 downwards.
TCAAAATGCTTCAATTCATTAATTTAACATATTTACGTTAATTCACCTTCTTTATCTTATATAAGTTTACATAAAGCCTTAACGGTCTAACGGCAGTGCATTTGGAAGAATTCCGTAATCTTATATATAAAGTCGATTTTCTTGTATATATAAATTAAGCAATCGATATCGAAATGCTTCAACTCATAAGATTAACATATTTAAATTAATTAACCTTCTTTAACGTACTGAAGGTGACATAAAGCCAATGCGGCATAAAAGCAGTGCATTCAGAAGAATTCCTTAACCTTAGATTCAGTTATAAAGTCGATTTTCTTGTATTCACACATTTAGCAATCGATATCGTATGCTTCAAATCATTAGTTTAACATATTTAAGTTAATTAACCTTTTTTACCTTACTGAAGTTTACATAAAGCCTTAACGGTATAACGGCAGTGCATTTGGAAGAATTCCGTAATCTTATATATAAAGTCGATTTTCTTGTACATACACATTAAGCAATCGATATCGAAATGCTTCAAATCACTAGATTAACATATTTAAGATGATTAACTTTCTTTATCTTACTGAAGTCTACATAAATCCTTGACAGTATAACGGCAGTGCATTTAGAAGAATTCAGTAATCTTATGTTGAAGTATAAAATCGATTTTCTTGTATATACACATTTAGCAATCGATATCGAAATGCCTCAAATCTTTATTTTAACACATTTAAGTTTACAAACCTTCTTTAACGAACTGAAGTTTACATAAAGCCATGACATCATAACGGCAGTGCATTTAGAAAAATTCAGTAATCTTATGTTGAAGTATAAAATCGATTTTCTTGTATATACACATTTAGCAATCGATATCGAAATGCTTCAAATCTTTATTTTAACACATTTAAGTTTACAAACCTTCTTTAACGAACTGAAGTTTACATAAAGCCATGGCGGCATAACGGCAGTGCATTTGGAAGAATTCCGTAATCTTATATTTAGGTATAAAGTTGAATTTCCTGAATAGTTTAACATATTTAAGTTAATAAACCCTCTTTAAAAACTGAAGTTGACATAAAGCCATAGCGGCATAACTGCAGTGCATTTAGAAGAATTCCTTAATCTAAGTTTCAGCTATAAAGTCGATTTTCTTGTACATACACATTTAGCAATCGATATCGAAATGCCTCAAACCATTAGTTTAACATATTTAAGTTAATTAACCTTCTTTAACAAACTGAAAATTACATGAAGCCATGGCGGCATAACTGCAGTGCATTAGGAAGAATTCCGTGGTCTTATATTTAGGTATAAAGTCGTTTTTCTTGTATATACACATTTAGCAATCGATATCGAAATGCCTCAAACCATTAGTTTAATATATTTAAGTTAATTAACCTTCTTTAACAAACTGAAAATTACATGAAGCCATGGCGGCATAACTGCAGTGCATTAGGAAGAATTCCGTGGTCTTATATTTAGGTATAAAGTCGTTTTTCTTGTATATACACATTTAGCAATCGATATCGAAATACGTCAAATAATTAGGTTAACATATTCACAATAATAAACCTTTTTTAACGAAATGAAGTTAACATAAAGCCATGGCGGCATAACGGCAATTCATTTAGAAGAATTCCGTAATCTTATATTTAGGTATAAGGTCGAGTTTGTTGTATATACACATTTAGCAATCGATATCGAAATGCTTCCAATCATTAGTTTAACATATTTAAGTTAATAAACCGTCTTTAACGCACTGAAGTTAACATAAGCCATGGCGGCATAACGGCAATTCATTAAGAAGAACTCTGTGATCTTATATTTAGTTGTAAGGTCGATTTTTTTGTATACACAAATTAAGCAATCGATATCGAAATGCGTCAAATAATTAGTTTAACATATTCACGTTAATAAACCTTTTTTAACGAAATGAAGTTGACATAAAGCCATGGCGGCATAACTGCAGTGCATTTAGAAGAATTCCGTAAACTTATATTTAGGTATTAAGTCGATTTTCTTGTATATATACATTTAGCAATCGATATCGAAATGATTCAAATCATTAGTTTAAATATTTAAGTTAATTAATCTTCTTCATCTAACTTAGATCTACATAAAGCCATAATGGCTTAACTGCAGTGCATTTGAAGGAATTCTGTAATTTTATATTTAAGTTTAAAGTCAATTTTCTTGTATACACACATTTAGCAATCGATATGGAAATGCTTCAAATCATTAGTTTAACATATTTAAGTTATATAACCTTCTTTAACCTACTGAAGGTAACAGAAAGCCATGACGGCATAACGGCAGTGCATTTGGAAGAATTCCGTAATCTTATATTTAGGTATAAAGTTGAATTTCCTGAATAGTTTAACATATTTAAGTTAATAAACCCTCTTTAAAAACTGAAGTTGACATAAAGCCATAGCGGCATAACTGCAGTGCATTTAGAAGAATTCCGTAATCTTTTATTTAGGTATAAAGTCGATTTTCTTGTATATACATATTATGCAATCGATATCGAAATACTTCAAATCATTAGTTTAACATATTAAAGTTAATTAACCTTCTTTATCTTACTAAGGATTACATAAAGCTTTAACGGTATAACGGCATTGCATTTGGAGAATTCCGTAATCTTATATATAAAGTCGATTTTCTTGTATATATAAATTAAGCAATAGATATGGAAATGCTTCCAATCATTAGATTAACATTTTTAAATTAATTAATCTTCTTTAACGTACTGAAGGTGACATAAAGCCAACGCGGCATAAAAGCAGTGCATTTAGAAGAATTCCTTAATCTAAGATTCAGCTATAAAGTCGATTTTCTTGTATATACACATTTAGCAATCGATATCGAATGCTTCAAATCATTAGTTTAACATATTTAAATTAATTAACCTTTTTTACCTTACTGAAGTTTACAAAAATCCTTAACGGTATAACGGCATTGCATTTGGAAGAATTCCTTAATCTTATATATAAAGTCGATTTTCTTGTATATATAAATTAAGCAATAGATATCGAAACGCTTCAAATCATTAGATTAACATATTTAAATTAATAAACTTTCTTTATCTTACTGAAGTCTACATAAATCCTTGATAGTATAACGGCAGTGCATTTAGAAGAATTCCTTAATCTTAGATTCAGCTATAAAGTCGATTTTCTTGTATATACACATTTAGCAATCGATATCGATATGCTTCAAATCATTAGTTTAAAATATTTAAGTTAATTAACCTTTTTTACCTTACTGAAGTTTACATAAAGCCTCAACGGTATAACGGCAGTGCATTTGGAAGAATTCTGTAATCTTATATTTAGGTATAATGTCGATTTTCTTGTATATACACATTTATCAATCGATATCAAAATGCTTCAATTCATTAATTTAACATATTTACGTTAATTTACCTTCTTTATCTTATTTAAGTTTACATAAAGCCTTAACGGTCTAACGGCAGTGCAATTGGAAGAATTCCGTAATCTTATATATAAAGTCGATTTTCTTGTATATATAAATTAAGCAATCGATATCGAAATGCTTCAACTCATAAGATTAACATATTTAAATTAATTAACCTTCTTTAACGTACTGAAGGTGACATAAAGCCAATGCGGCATAAAAGCAGTGCATTCAGAAGAATTCCTTAACCTTAGATTCAGTTATAAAGTCGATTTTCTTGTATTCACACATTTAGCAATCGATATCGTATGCTTCAAATCATTAGTTTAACATATTTAAGTTAATTAACCTTTTTTACCTTACTGAAGTTTACATAAAGCCTTAACGGTGTAACGGCAGTGCATTTGGAAGAATTCCGTAATCTTATATATAAAGTCGATTTTCTTGTACATACACATTAAGCAATCGATATCGAAATGCTTCAAATCACTAGATTAACATATTTAAGATGATTAACTTTCTTTATCTTACTGAAGTCTACATAAATCCTTGACAGTATAACGGCAGTGCATTTAGAAGAATTCAGTAATCTTATGTTGAAGTATAAAATCGATTTTCTTGTATATACACATTTAGCAATCGATATCGAAATGCTTCAAATCTTTATTTTAACACATTTAAGTTTACAAACCTTCTTTAACGAACTGAAGTTTACATAAAGCCATGACGTCATAACGGCAGTGCATTTAGAAAAATTAAGTAATCTTATGTTGAAGTATAAAATCGATTTTCTTGTATATACACATTTAGCAATCGATATCGAAATGCTTCAAATCTTTATTTTAACACATTTAAGTTTACAAGCCTTCTTTAACCTACTGAAGGTAACAGAAAGCCATGGCGGCATAACGGCAGTGCATTTGAAAGAATTCCGTAATCTTATATTTAGGTATAAAGTTGAATTTCCTGAATAGTTTAACATATTTAAGTTAATAAACCCTCTTTAAAAACTGAAGTTGACATAAAGCCATAGCGGCATAACTGCAGTGCATTTAGAAGAATTCCTTAATCTAAGATTCAGCTATAAAGTCGATTTTCTTGTACATGCACATTTAGCAATCGATATCGAATGCTTCAAATCATTAGTTTAACATATTTAAGTTAATTAACCTTTTTTACCTTACTGAAGTTTACATGAAGCCTTAACGGTATAACGGCAGTGCATTTGGAAGAATTCCGTAATCTTATATATAAAGTCGATTTTCTTGTATATATAAATTAAGCAATCGATATCGAAATGCTTCAAATCATTAGATTAACATATTTAAATTAATTAACTTTCTTTATCTTACTGAAGTCTACATAAATCCTTGATAGTATAACGGCAGTGCATTTAGAAGAATTCCTTAATCTTAGATTCAGCTATAAAGTCGATTTTCTTGTATATACACATTTAGCAATCGCTATCGAATGCTTCAAATCATTAGTTTAAAATATTTAAGTTAATTAACCTTTTTTACCTTACTGAAGTTGACATAAATCCATTGCGGTATAACGGCAGTGCATTTGGAAGAATTCTGTAATCTTATATTTAGGTATAATGTCGATTTTCTTGTATATACACATTTATCAATCGATATCAAAATGCTTCAGATCATTAATTTAACATATTTACGTTAATTAACCTTCTTCATCTTATTTAAGTTTACATAAAGCCTTAACGGTCTAACGGCAGTGCATTTGGAAGAATTCCGTAATCTTATATATAAAGTCGATTTTCTTGTATATATAAATTAAGCAATCGATATCGAAATGCTTCAAATCATAAGATTAACATATTTAAATTAATTAACCTTCTTTAACGTACTGAAGGTGACATAAAGCCAATGCGGCATAAAAGCAGTGCATTTAGAAGAATTCCTTAACCTTAGATTCAGTTATAAAGTCGATTTTCTTGTATATACACATTTAGCAATCGATATCGTATGCTTCAAATCATTAGTTTAACATATTTAAGTTAATTAACCTTTTTTACCTTACTGAAGTTTACATAAAGCCTTAACGGTATAACGGCAGTGCATTTGGAAGAATTCCGTAATCTTATATATAAAGTCGATTTCCTTGTACATACACATTAAGCAATCGATATCGAAATGCTTCAAATCATTAGATTAACATATTAAAGTTAATTAACTTTCTATATCTTACTGAAGTCTACATAAATCCTCAACGGTATAACGGCAGTGCATTTGGAAGAATTCCGTAAACTTATATTTAGGTATAAAGTCGATTTTCTTGTATATACACATTTATCAATCGATATCAAAATGCTTCAGATCATTAATTTAACATATTTACGTTAATTAACCTTCTTCATCTTATTTAAGTTTACATAAAGCCTTAACGGTCTAACGGCAGTGCATTTGGAAGAATTCCGTAATCTTATATATAAAGTCGATTTTCTTGTATATATAAATTAAGCAATCGATATCGAAATGCTTCAAATCATTAGATTAACATATTTAAATTAATTAACTTTCTTTATCTTACTGAAGTCTACATAAATCCTTGATAGTATAACGGCAGTGCATTTAGAAGAATTCCTTAATCTTAGATTCAGCTATAAAGTCGATTTTCTTGTATATACACATTTAGCAATCGCTATCGAATGCTTCAAATCATTAGTTTAAAATATTTAAGTTAATTAACCTTTTTTACCTTACTGAAGTTGACATAAATCCATTGCGGTATAACGGCAGTGCATTTGGAAGAATTCTGTAATCTTATATTTAGGTATAATGTCGATTTTCTTGTATATACACATTTATCAATCGATATCAAAATGCTTCAGATCATTAATTTAACATATTTACGTTAATTAACCTTCTTCATCTTATTTAAGTTTACATAAAGCCTTAACGGTCTAACGGCAGTGCATTTGGAAGAATTCCGTAATCTTATATATAAAGTCGATTTTCTTGTATATATAAATTAAGCAATCGATATCGAAATGCTTCAAATCATAAGATTAACATATTTAAATTAATTAACCTTCTTTAACGTACTGAAGGTGACATAAAGCCAATGCGGCATAAAAGCAGTGCATTTAGAAGAATTCCTTAACCTTAGATTCAGTTATAAAGTCGATTTTCTTGTATATACACATTTAGCAATCGATATCGTATGCTTCAAATCATTAGTTTAACATATTTAAGTTAATTAACCTTTTTTACCTTACTGAAGTTTACATGAAGCCTTAACGGTATAACGGCAGTGCATTTGGAAGAATTCCGTAATCTTATATATAAAGTCGATTTTCTTGTTTATACCAATTTAGCAATCGATATCGAAATGCTTCAAATCATTAGTTTAACATATTTAAGTTAATAAACCTGCTTTAACGAACTGAAGTCTGCATAAAGCCTTAGCGGTATAATGGCAGTGCATTTGGAAGAATTCTGTAATCTTATATTTAGGTATAAAGTCGATTTTCTTCTATATCCACATTTAGCAATCGATATCGAAATGCTTCAAATTTTTAGTTTAACATATTTAAGTTAATTAAACTTCTTTAACGCACTCAAGCTAACATAAGTCCATGGCGGCATAACGGCAGTGCATTTAGAAGAATTCCGTAATCTTATATTTAGGTATAAAGTCCATTTTCTTGTATATACCAATTTATCAATCGATATCGAAATGCTTCAAATCATTAGTTTAACATATTTAAGTTAATTAAACTTCTTTAACGCACTCAAGCTAACATAAAGCCATGGCGGCATAACGGCAGTGCATTTAGAAGAATTCCGTAATCTTATATTTAGGTATAAACTCGATTTTCTTGTATATACCAATTTAGCAATCGATATCGAAATGCTTCAAATCTTTAGTTTAACATATTTAAGTTAATAAACCTTCTTTAACGAACTGAAGTTTACATAAAGCCATGACGGCATAACGGCAGTGCATTTAGAAGAATTCCGTAATTTTATATTCAAGTATAAGGTCAATTTTCTTGTATATTACCATTTAGCAATCGATATCGAAATGATTCAAGTCTTTAGGTTAACATATTTAAGTTAATTTGCCTTCTTTAACGAACTAAAGTTTACATAAAGCCATGACGGCATAACGGCAGTGCATTTAGAAGAATTCCGTAATCTTATATTTAAGTATAAAGTCGATTTTCTTGTATATATAAATTAAGCAATCGATATCGAAATTCTTCAAATCATTAGATTAACATATTAAAGTTAATTAACTTTCTATATCTTACTGAAGTCTACATAAATCCTCAACGGTATAACGGCAGTGCATTTGGAAGAATTCCGTATTCTTATATTTAGGTATAAAATCGATTTTCTGGTATATACACATTTAGCAATCGATATCAAAATGCCTCAAATCTTTAGTTTAACATATTTAAGTTTATAAGCCTTCTTTAACGAACTGAAGTTTACATAAATCCATGTCGGCATAATGGCAGTGCATTTAGAAAAAACCCGTGATCGTATGTTTAGGTATAAATTCGATTTTCTTGTATTTACACATTTAGCAATCGATATCGAAAAGCTTCAGTTTACATAAAGCCATAACGGCCTAACGGCAAAGCATTTAGAAGAATTCAGTAATCTTATATTTAAGTATAAAATCGATTTTCTTGTATATACATTAACATATTTAAGTTAATTAACCTTCTTTAACGAACTGAAAATTACATAAAGCCATGGCGGCATAACTGCAGAGCATTAGGAAGAATTCCGTGATCTTATATTTAGGTATAAAGTCGATTTTCTTGTATATACACATTTAGCAATCGATATCGAAATGCTTCAAATCTTTATTTTAACTTATTTAAGTTTACAAACCCTCTTTAACGAAATGAAGTTAACATAAAGCCATGGCGGTATAACGGCAATTCATTTAGAAGAATTCCGTTATCTTATATTTAGGTATAAGGTCGAATTTGTTGTATATACACATTTAGCAATCGATATCGAAATGCTTCCAATCATTAGTTTAACATATTTAAGTTAATAAACCTTCTTTAACGCACTGAAGTTAACATAAGCCATAGCGGCATAACGGCAATTCATTAAGAAGAACTCCGTAATCTTATATTCACGTTAATAAACATAAAGCCATGGCGGCATAACTGCAAAGCATTTAGAAGAATTCCGTAATCTTATATTTAGGTATTAAGTCGATTTTCTTGTATATATACATTTAGCAATCGATATCGAAATGCTTCAAATCATTAGTTTAAATATTTAAGTTAATTACTCTTCTTCATCTTACTTAGATCTACATAAAGCCATAATGGCTTAACTGCAGTGCACTTGAAGGAATTCTGTAATTTTATATTTAGGTTTAAAGTCAATTTTCTTGTATGCACACATTTAGCAATCGATATGGAAATGCTTCAAATCATTAGTTTAACATATTTAAGTTATATAACCTTCTCTAACCTACTGAAGGTAACAGAAAGCCATGGCGGCATAACGGCACTGCATTTAGAAGAATTCCGTAATCTTATATTTAGGTATAAAGTTGAATTTCCTGAATAGTTTAACATATTTAAGTTAATAAACCTTCTTTAAAAACTGAAGTTAACATAAAGCCATAGCGGCATAACTGCAGTGCATTTAGAAGAATTCCGTAATCTTTTATTTAGGTATAAATTCGATTTTCTTGTATATACATATTATGCAATCGATATCGAAATACTTCAAATCGTTAGTTTAACATATTAAAGTTAATTAACCTTCTTTATCTTACTAAGGATTACATAAAGCTTTAACGGTATAACGGCATTGCATTTGGAGAATTCCGTAATCTTATATATAAAGTCGATTTTCTTGTATATATAAATTAAGCAATCGATATCGAAATGCTTCCAATCATTAGATTAACATATTTAAATTAATTAATCTTCTTTAACGTACTGAAGGTGACATAAAGCCAATGCGGCATAAAAGCAGTGCATTTAGAAGAATTCCTTAATCTAAGATTCAGCTATAAAGTCGATTTTCTTGTACATACACATTTAGCAATCGGTATCGAATGCTTTAAATCATTAGTTTAACATATTTAAGTTAATTAACCTTTTTTACCTTACTGAAGTTTACATAAAGCCTTAACGGTATAACGGCAGTGCATTTGGAAGAATTCCGTAATCTTATATATAAAGTCGATTTTCTTGTATATATAAATTAAGCAATCGATATCGAAATGCTTCAAATCATTAGATTATCATATTTAAATTAATTAACTTTCTTTATCTTACTGAAGTCTACATAAATCCTTGATAGTATAACGGCAGTGCATTTAGAAGAATTCCTTAATCTTAGATTTAGCTATAAAGTCGATTTTCTTGTATATACACATTTAGCAATCGATATCGAATGCTTCAAATCATTAGTTTAACATATTTAAATTAATTTACCTTTTTTACCTTACTGAAGTTTACATAAAGCCTCAACGGTATAACGGCAGTGCATTTGGAAGAATTCTGTAATCTTATATTTAGGTATAATGTCGATTTTGTTGTATATACACATTTATCAATCGATATCAAAATGCTTCAATTCATTAATTTAACATATTTACGTTAATTAACCTTCTTCATCTTATTTAAGTTTACATAAAGCCTTAACGGTCTAACGGCAGTGAATTTGGAAGAATTCCGTAATCTTATATATAAAGTCGATTTTCTTGTATATATAAATTAAGTAATCGATATCGAAATGCTTCAAATCATAAGATTAACATATTTAAATTAATTAACCTTCTTTAACGTACTGAAGGTGACATAAAGCCAATGCGGCATAAAATCCGTGCATTTAGAAGAATTCCTTAATATTAGATTCAGTTATAAAGTCGATTTTCTTGCATATACACATTTAGCAATCGATATCGTGTGCTTCAAATCATTAGTTTAACATATTTAAGTTAATTAACCTTTTTTACCTTACTGAAGTTTACATAAAGCCTTAACGGTATAACGGCAGTGCATTTGGAAGAATTCCGTAATCGTATATATAAAGTCGATTTTCTTGTACATACACATTAACCCTCCGATGTTCGGTGCCTTATGATGCGGTAAGTGCATCATAAGGGTCTGCCCAGACCCATAAAAATAATGTAAGAAATACGGTTTTAAAAATAATTTTATTTATTTATTTGAACGGATTAGTATTAATTATGAAGAGTAATTGGGTTTACAACTATATAGTTGCATGGAATGTTCATTAAGGCATATGGGACGATTACATTTGCTGCAGTTATAACGAGTTTTACGTCGCTTTTTCGAAGAAGAAGCGGCACAATGGTAGCACGATGACCGTTTTGAAGCAACTTGAGCATATGATTGTTGCTGTGTTGCATCTGATGTCGATGGCCAAGATTCCGGTACCTTAAAGTAGCGATATAATTTATTTTAAATTAGTAAATATGAATACATGCATACACAAATCTTTATACGCGGAGATATATGTAGGTGTATATATAATTCATACTCACCTTGATATTTAAAAGATTCATTGCTTGTCTTATATGAGCAAACCTCCATACCAATGGGTTAGTCGCCCGTTTCGTCATATGTGGAATAACTAGCTGCCGTGCCAATTCAATGATAAATGAGCGCCTCTTATCACTCTGCTTTGCCGGATTTAGCTCGTCATAGATGATGAATGAGGCCAAACCGGCAATATCCAGCATATTATAAAACATTGCCAGTGGCCAACGGTTTGTCGAGCGTTTGCACGAATAGCCAGTCAACATTTGATCCATTGTATCTACCCCCGCTTTAAATTTATTGTAGTCCAAAATTTGATCTGGCTTGAATCCTTTCAATGGATCGGTGCTTTGACGGTAATGGGTAGTGGATAACATAATTGCTGGCTTTTTCGGCTTTGCCATATACGAGCACAGACCGATATTATTATTGTAATAACAAAATAAAGTGCTTTTAACATCACGCTTCGGGTTAAGCAATTCATGCGGAATGAAGGTCTTATTTTTTCTTACGGTACCGACAAAAGCCACTCTACGATTCATCAACATTTCTGCCAAGTTGTATGTTGAAAAAAAATTGTCAGCATAAACAGTCCTACCGCTGTCCATATAATTTTGCATCAATTTCATGACGACCCGTTCACCTTGATTCGTTTCTCGCTGGCCACCTGGTGGTTTTCCAGTATAAATTATACCTTTCAAAGGGTAGTTTGAAAGAGAGTCACAAATCCACCACACTTTCATGCCATATTTTGCCGGCTTACTCGGAATATATTGGGTGAATCGAGTGCGCCCACGATATGGAAATAACTGTTCATCGACGGTTACATGACAATCCGGAGTGTATGCTTTCTCTAAATTGGCCATCAGCATGAGCCATACATCGTCCAGGGCAGCAGTTTTGCTTTGCTTCAACCTCTCAGCACGAGTACCACTGTTATCGAAACGGATGAAAGTAGTTAAGCTCTTGAACCGATTCAATGACATAGTGGCCTTATAAATTGGCATATTGTAGCTGGCCCACAATTCTTTCGCTGGCTGAGAATTCAAGTGGAATACACCAGCAATAAGTAGCATCCCAAAAAAAGCATACATTTCGTCTTCGTCAGTCATTACCCAAGAACGCTGTTTATTACTAAGATGCTTTTCAATCCACAGACGAAACACTTCAACGGCTTTTCTGTTGGTTTCCCGCACAATGATACTTACGATTTCAGGAGACAGCAATAGCTTGAAAAGAGCTTTATGACTCGGTGACGCTCCTCGTAGTGGCCCTTTACGAGTCAAAGTTGTAACATTGTGACAACGAGGCCTTCCAGGTGGTGGAGGATTTGAATTCCACATTCTACCATCTTTCGACCTGTATATAAGGCCCTGCGTAATAGATGTGCTGCATGATTCCATTGTAGTTGAAGCCTCAAGGGCGATAGCTTCTCTATACAAATCCTCAATATCATCATGGTTTTCATCCAGAACAGCCTCTAACTCGATTTCCTGTTCTATATCTGATGCTTCACCGAAGTCATCTTCATCTGGAAAATATGCATCATCTTCTACGTCGCCACTTGTTTCAAATGGATCGGACTCCTGTCCCATAATTTCTTCAATTTGTGCTTGAAGTCGCTGACGTTCTTCCGGACTCACATTTGCTACGTTTAGCTTACGAAGCAAACGCGTCAACACATCAACTTCATCCATATTTACTTGTTCCATTTTATTTGAAAAAAACACTTCCCACTAATTAAAAAACACGTGTTCACTTCAATTTTCAAATGTCAACTAAAAAATTATCTCTGCCGCTGCCTCCGCTAACAGTTTAGTTGTTTACACCTAACGGTTAACCAATTTACATGAGAAGCTTATATGGGTCTGCACAGACCCATGTGAGCTTAATAAACGAAATTAGTTTAAAATTATTATTTTTACAACAAATATAGCAAAAATTTTATTTTTGCTACTTCATTGTGTTTAGCACACTACATTTTAGGAAGTCATGGACTAAGAAGCCTCAGATATTAAAAATAAAAGATCTACATACATTTAAAGATCGAATGGGTCTGGCCAGACCCATATGAACATCGGAGGGTTAAGCAATCGATATTGAAATGCTTCAAATCACTAGATTAACATATTTAAGATGATTAACTTTCTTTATCTTACTGAAGTCTACATAAACCCTTGACAGTATAACGGCAGTGCATTTAGAAAAATTCCGTGATTTAATTTAATTAACTTCCTTTATCTTACTGAAGTTCACATAAATCCTTAACGGTATAACGCCAGTGTATTTAGAAGAATTCTGTAATCTTATATTTAGGTATAAAATCGATTTTTGTATATACTCAGCTAGCAATCAATATCGAAAGGCTTCAAAACTTTAGTTTAACATATTTAAGTTTGAAAACCTTCTTTAACGAACTGAAGTTTACATAAAGCCAATGCGGCATAACGGCAGTGCATTTAGAAAAATTCCGTAATCTTATATTTAGGTATAAAGTCGATTTTCTTGTATATACACATTAAGCAATCGATATCGAAATGCTTCTAATCATTGATATAACATATTTAAGTTAATAAACCTTCTTTAACGAACGGAAGTTTACATAAAGCTATTGCGGCATAACGGCAGTGAATTTAGGTGAATTCCGTAATCTTATATTTAGGTAAAAATTCAATTTTGTTGTATATACACATTTAGCAATCGATATCGAAGTGTTTCAAGTCATTAGATTAGCATATTTAAGTTAATTAACTTTCTTTATCTTACTGAAGTCTACATTAAGCCTTAACGGTATAACGGCAGTGCATTTAGAAGATTTCCGTAACCTTATATTTAGGTATAAAGTCGATTTCCTTGTATATACATATTTAGCAATAGATATCAAAATTCTTCAAATCATTATTTTAACATATTTAAGTTAATTAACTTTCTTTATCTTACTGAAGTCTACAGTAAGCCTTAACGGTATAACGGCAGTGCATTTAGAAGATTTCCGTAAACTTATATTTAGGTATAAATTCGATTTTGTTGTATATACACATTTAGCAATAGATATCGAAATTCTTCAAATCATTAGTTTAACATATTTAACATAATTAACTTTCTTTATCTTGCTGAAGTCTACATTAAGCCTTAACAGTATAACGGGCAGGGCCATCGCGAGGCCTGCGCTTTCCCCCTTCCACTGTATAGGGCAGTCATCGCGAGCACTGGCATGGTGCCTTTTCTGCGCGATGTTCTACCCTTCTTCTACTACCTACTTCTATTTAACTTACTTTTGCCTAATGCTGTTGCTGGCGACCGTCCTGTTCGGCGAACTGGAGCAAATGATCGCACTCGATGTGAAGTGCTTGCTTATATAGCAAGCACAGCGCAGCTTTCAACATCGTAGTGAGGTACGTTGTGTGCGTATGGTGCGGGTACATGATGTACTGTGCGAAGTTGACGTAACTTATTGTAAGGTGGCAAAAAGACACGTTACAGTCCCCCCCTCGCTTCGGACAATGATCCTTCGCTGGCGGCAGGTGGGAGGAGATTTCCCACGATGGTTCGGCTGGAGGCTGGCTGGCTGTCCTAGTTGGCGTGTGCCGGGAACGGGGAGCGAATGTGGAAACCTTTATTCAATAGTATTTTCTTAACCTATAATACAAGGCGTCTTAGGTCTTATAGCTTACAACTAGTGACACATATCTAATGTAATCGTATAAATGCATAAATAACTATGGTAAACAACTTGTTTTAATTCTTGGCCTACTTGTACAGTAAAAAAGAAATGCAAATACATACTTAAAGCTAATGACTTAATTATAATCGGCTGCTCTGAGGGATTACTCGTATAAGTGGAGCACGCATCTGTCTCCGCCGTATCGCACCAGAACCCGGTCGCCTTCTAGCTTTTGTAAGGCTAGACGTCGGCCCCGGAAGACCAGCGTTCGTCTGGAGCGCTTGATAAAATGCTGTCCTGTCATCACCAGCCCTTCCAGGAACCCTGTTATCTCGTTCACCGGTGTCACTTGTGGGTATGATGCGTCAGGCGAGGCCGGTCGTGCGCTGATTTCGGCGGTTGGAGGTCGGGTCGTCGTCGGGGCTGGTGCGTAGTCAGGCGTGTCAGGCGTGGCGGGTCGTGCGCTGATCTCGGCGGTTGGAGGTCGGGTCGTCGTCGGGGCTGGTGCGTAGTCAGGCGTGTCAGGCGTAGCCGGTCGTGCGCTGATCTCGGCGGTTGGAGGTGTCGCTTGTGGGGGAGGCGGCGTCGTCCCGACGTTGGTCTTGGCAATTGCTGGGACAGACGCCCCATCGCCTTTCGAGCATGCCGGCGTTGTTGTGGTGGGCGCCTTTTGCACCCTCTCGGCGAGTGGCTCCGCGGTACGGGCTTCCGTCCTGGCGATGCGCTTCGCCGTGCCTCGCTGGCCGAGTTGGAACGAAGCCGCCGTCGTTAGGTCGCTTTGTTTGGCGGAGAGTGTTACCTGGGCCTTCGCTGGGTGCGTCGATGTTTGGGCGGCGCGCGGCTCTGTCGCAGCATCAGCTTTGCGGTCTGCTTCCCGTGGCATTGGTGCTCGCCTGGTGGTCGGGAGCTTCCGGGCGTTGGTGCTAAGCGGCGTCTGCCGTGGCAATGCTTCCGATACCGCTGGTTCTGTGGCCGGCCGACTTCGGGTGGAGGCTTTGATGACGCAGCGCTCCAGGGGCTGTCTGGGTACCCTAGAACGAGTTCGGGCAGCTGACCCGGTGTCATCGGTTTTTATTGCATGTAACGTGGTCGTATTTGGGTGCACCCGTGGTCGTGCTTCCGGGGGTGGCCGGAAGGGTGGCGGCCTTTGCGGCTCGTCTGGCGGCGAGGGTTGGCGGCTACTCAAGTTTAGTATTCGGTTGGCAGCTGCTTTAGATCTTGCAGATGCACATGAATAGTACGCCCACCCAGTGCGTTCGGATTCACAAGTTCGACTGTATTGGTCGACTTGAATTTTTGGACGATATATGGGCCAGAATATTTCGGAGCAAGCTTCTGTGCGAAGTTGTTTGCTGCGGAAGAGAGCGGATGGTCTCGTTTGAGTACTTTCTCGCCGATAAGTGGCTTCCATGGTCGCCTGCGCAAATCGTAGTATCTCTTTTGGCGTTTTGCTGCAGTAGACAAGTTGCGAGAAACTTCTTGCCAAAGCTCGGTGAGTGTCGGCACGGTGGTGGCGTCTTCGTCGGGCACGTTCCCTTCTTTGCGGATTTGTTTCGGGGTAGCTGGTGTGTACCCGAAGTTTATCTCAGCTGCTGATGTTTTGTCGAGTCGTGTTGTGATGTATTTATCGCGAAGGCTATTTCGGCTAGTTGGTGGTCCCAGGTCCGATGATCGGCCTTTGCTCGTTGGGCGATCATAGTTTTCACGACTCTGTTGGTGCGCTCGGTTGGGTTCTCGTGTGGAGCGTAAATGGCGGTGAAACGATGTTGGATTCCGTGGCCCTCCAGGAACTGTGTAAGCGGCTTGCCGGTGAATTGCTTCCCGTTGTCGGTAAGGAATACATCAGGGCAACCAAACCGGTATATCACGCGTTCTCGTAGCGCCTTTATAACACTGGCGGAGGTTGCATTCCGGACTGGCACGAGTTCCACCCACTTGTAGAACTTATCCGTGAGCACTAGCAAGCACGTGTTGCCATTTGTTGAGCGCGGTAGTGGGCCTACAAAGTCTGCCGTTACAACTTCCCACGGTCGTGAGCATTGCATGGTGGCCATCATCCCGGCAGGTCGGCGCTGGTCTATCTTATATTCGGCACATTGTTGGCATCGACGAATATACTTGAGTGCATCCCTATGCATGCCAGGCCAATAGTACCCTTCTTGTGTGCGTTTGAGTGTTTTGTGTACACCCAGGTGACCGCCGGTGCTAGCGTCGTGATTTTCTCTCAGGACTTCGAGTCGACGGTGCTCTGGTACACATAGTTTCCAGCGTGGTGACCTGGATAACGCATTGCGTGGGGCGATGTGCCGGAAGAGCCGGCCATCGATAAGTTGGTAATCGGGATGTTTCTTCGGTTGATCGTGTACCTGGCGCGTACGTCTTTCATACCATCTATCCGGTTGATCATGGACGGCATGCAAAAGTTCCGCAACGCCTTCTTGGTCCTTCAGTGGGTATCTGGATAGCGCGTCGGCGACTACGTTGAGGGTACCTTTGCGATACTCGATGTCGAAGCCAAACTGTTGTAGCTCTAGGGCCCACCTTGCGAGTCTTCCGGATGGGTTCTGCAGGGTGTGAAGCCATTTAAGCGAATGATGGTCGGTGATTACGGTGAAATGATAGCCCTCCAGGTATGGTCGCATTTTCCTTATACCCCACAATACGGCTAGGCACTCCTGTTCGGTGGCGGAGTATCGCTTCTCCAACTCTGTCAAGCTGCGACTGGTGTATGCTACAACCCGTTCTTGGTCCGAATGGCGTTGAAATAGTACCACGCCTAGTCCCTCTCCGCTGGCATCAGTCTGCAGGCCTCTCGAATTCAGGGCAGCCCAGGATGGGTGCACTAGTTAGTCTTTCCTTTAGCACCTGGAATGCTTCTTCTTGTTCGACACCCCATGACCAACGCTGGTTCTTTTTCAATAAACGGTTCAGTGGTGCTGATATTGTGGCGAAGTCTGCTACGAAACGTCGGTACCACGAGGCTGCTCCCAGGAAGTGGCGTAGTTCTCGGATGGTGGTTGGTGCTGCCTTATCGCTAATGGCTGCCACTTTAGCCGGGTCGGTGTGAATACCCTCGTTGCTGACTACATGGCCCAAGTAATGGAGACGTTGCTGCACGAACTTACTCTTCTCGAAGTTGATCTGCATGCGGTTTTGTTGAAGGCGCGTGAACACTGCTTGCAAGTAGTCTAAGTGTTCTTCGAAAGAGTTTCCCAGTACAATGATGTCGTCCAGATAGACGAAGATCTTCGGCTGTAGTTCTGATCCCAGGACGTTGTCTAAGGCTCGCTGGAATGTTGCTGGCGCCGAATGCAGCCCAAAAGGCATCACTCGCCACTGTAATAAACCTCTCCCCGGTACGGTAAATGCGGTGTAGCGGAATTTGCCAGTATCCGTTCTTCAGGTCGATGGTCGAGATAAACCGAGCTTCCTTCAACTGGTCTAGGATTGCGTTTATTTGAGGAAGTGGGTATGCGTCTGATATATTTGCTGCGTTAAGTTGCCGGTAGTCTATACACATTCGCCAACTTCCTTGTTTCTTTCGCACTAAGACAATGGGCGAGCTGTAAGCGCTGTTAGAGATTTCGATGCGGCCGGTTGCAATCAATTCGTTCACCTCCTGATTGATTACTTCTTGCATCGCTGGGTTGCGCGGACAATATCTCTGCTTCAATGGGCGATCGTGTTTAAGTCGAATCACATGTTCGGTGGCTGTGCTGGGGCCGGTGATCGTCGAGAACACTGCCACATTTCCAGTGAGAAGAGTATTCAGTTGATGATTTTCCTTTTCCGTAAGATGTTGCCTCTCGGTTAGCATCGCGAGGTGGTCGGTAGGTGCCTGTGTGCTCAGGCGTGTAGCGGCTAGCGGTTGACTATCGACGGTGATAGTCAGGTTCCGTTTCCTCAGGAAATCCATGTCCAGGATGACAGGTTTCGACAGCGTCGGTAAAGCGGATACGAGTAGATGCGTCGTCTTCTTCCCCAGCTCGATGGTAACGGGATACATTTTCGTGCTAGGTATATACGTCTGGTTAGCTAGCTGAATGCGACGGGTCTGGCGTTTGGATTTAACCCTGTGGCTGTCTAGATGACGCTGGAATTCCTTACCAATGTATGTGAGCGTGGCTCCGGTGTCCACCAGGGCCTCGATCTGCATGCCCGCATTAGTAATGGGCAGATAATAACGGCCATCTTGCTTCCATTCTGGGTACGGAAGCGTTGCTTTGGGTGCTGCTGTGCTGGGTTCAAGCGGAGTAGCTCGCACTGCCACATGTGTAGGACAATTGCAGTCCCGCGACATGATTCCGCCGAGTCCGCAGCGAGAGCAAAATATTCGCTGCTGGTTGCGACATTGGTGTCTTCGGTGTCCCGGCTGCTTACATCGCCAACAAACTTTCTCGCGGCAATACTTATTACTTACCGCCGTCAAACAGTGATTGGTGTTTCTCGCTTTCCTGGTCTACTCGCCTTTCAACCACTCGAATTCTTCCGTTAATTCGAGTAGAGTCCGTCCACGCTGTTGAAATCGCTCCGACGGACATATAAACGATATTCCACTCTTAAGCCGTCATATATGCGTTCGGTGTGGTCTTCATCGCGAAGCTTCGGGTGCTGGAGGATGAGCGTTTGGATGGCCAGCACATAATCCTTTGCCTTCTCTCGGGGCGATTGCTTGCGCTGATGGATGGTTTCCTCCAGATGTGCGAGGTGACGTTTCGGTAAAAAGAATCGCTCAGCCCCGTAACGAAAGTCGTCCCACGTGTTGATGGTGTGCGTTTCACACGAAACTATTGCAGCGCTTTGTCCTGCAAAATTTCCGGCATCGTGGCAAGAAGCTGGTTGTTTGCTATAGAGCAGCATTCGGCTAGTTCCTCGCATCGGTCTAGAAAGTCGCGTAAATTTTCGCGACCGCTGTAGCGTATGTTCCATCGCCGCACGGAGTTTATAACCTCCACATCTGGCACTCTCGCAGCTGAGGTTATGTCGCCACGTGTTGCTGCCGTTTTGCTGGGGATTCTCACTGTGGTGGTTGGAGCGAGTATGGTGGCGTTATCTTCCTCCTTCATTTCCCTCTCCAAAGCTTTTACCAGATCCTCCGTGGATTTATTGTGGCGCTTTGCCTGGATGCAAGCGCTCAGCTCGCTACGGAGATCTGCTACGGTGCGCCCTTCGACAGCGATCGTTTCATGTTTTTCACTATCACTCACAAAGTCCGGTCCCTGCTCGGGCGCCATTTGTAATGGGGTTTCGTTCATAGCTGAGGAATGCTCAGCCGCTCCAGGGTCAGCCTTGGGACCCACGAACCCTTAGCAAATAAAAGATGTAATTTAATAAATAGTGTCCACACCCCCCTTTCCGTGGACAGCCAGACCAGCGTGTGTTTTACGGCGATGATTGGTGCGACGGTGACTTGTGCAGCGGTGATGTGCACGACGGTGATTTGCGCAACAACGATTTATGCGCAACGGTGATCTGTACGGTGACTTGTACACTACAATGTGTACGACGAAGATTTGCGCAACAACGATTTCTGAGCAACGGTGATCTGTAACGTGACTTGTACACTACAATGTGTACGACGGTGATCTGCCCGGTGATTTGTACAGCAACGATGTACGGCGGTGATTTGCACGGTGGTTTGTACAGTCACTTCCCTGCGGTGGAGAAGTGGTTAAATAAAATGTCCAAGGGAAGAAGCACTTACTGGCCACGTTGACCTCGCGTTTCCAACTGTCGTTCGCAACTCCTGATCGCAACTCATGATCGCGTTCCCTAACGGTGCCCAACGGTGTAGGCAGCGGTACTCCTGACACGTGTTTTCGACGCGGCTACGGCAGTGCCATCGCGAGCATTGGCATCACTCAGCGGTGATGCCTTTTCTGCGCGAGGCCTGCGCATTTCCCCCAACTACCGGGCAGGGCCATCGCGAGCACTGGCATCACCCGGCGGTGATGCCTTTTCTGTGCGATGCCTGCGCTTTTCCCCCAACTACCGGGCAGAGCCATCGCGAGCACTGGCATCACCCGGCGGTGATGCCTTTTCTGCGCGAGGCCTGCGCTTTTCTCCTAACTACCGGGCAGGGCCATCGCGAGCACTAGCATCACCCGGTGGCAAAGTTTATTAACTTAAATATGTAAAAAAAAAATGATTTGAAGCATTTCGATATCGATTTCTAAATGTGTAAATACAATAAAATCGACTTTAATATAAGATTAGGGAATTCTTCCAAATGCACTGCCGTTATGCCACCATGGCTTTATGTTAGCTTGAGTGCGTTAAAGAAGGTTTATTAACTTAATTGATTTGAACCATTTTGATACCGATTGCTTAATGTGTATATACAAGAAGATCGACTTTATATATAAGATTACGGAATTCTTCCAAATGCACTACCGTTACACCGTTAAGGCTTTATGTAAACTTCAATAAGGTAAAGAAGGTACGTTAACTTAAATATGTTAAACTAATGATTTGAAGAGTTTCGATATCTATTGCCAAATATGTATATACAAGAAAACCGACTTTATACCTAAATATAAGATTACGGAATTCTTCCAAATGCACTGCCGCTAGACCGTTAAGGCTTTATGTAAACTTCAATAAGGTAAAGAAGGTAAATTAACTTAAATATGTTAAACTAATGCATTGAAGAGTTTCGATATCGATTGCTTAATTTATATATACAAGAAAATCGACTTTATATATAAGATTACGAAATTCTTCCAAATGCACTGCCATTAGACCGTTAAGGCTTTATGTAAACTTAAGTAAGGTAAAGAAGGTTAATTAACGTAAATATGTTAAATTTATGAATTTAAGCATTTTTATATCGATTGATAAATGTGTATATACAAGAAAATCGACTTTATACCTAAATATAAGGTTACGGAATTCTTCCAAATGCACTGCCGTTATACCGTTAAAGCTTTATGTAATCTTTAGTAAGATAAAGAAGGTTAATTAACTTTAATATGTTAAACTAATGATTTGAAGTATTTGATATCGATTGCATAATATATATATACAAGAAAATCGACTTTATACCTAAATAAAAGATTACGGAATTCTTCTAAATGCACTGCAGTTATGCCGCTATGGCTTTATGTCAACTTCAGTTTTTAAAGAAGGTTTATTAACTTAAATATGTTAAACTATTCAGGAAATTCAACTTTATACCTAAATATAAGATTACGGAATTCTTCCAAATGCACTGCCGTTATGCCGCCATGGCTTCCTGTTACCTTCAATAGGTTAAAGAAGGTTATATAACTTAAATATGTTAAACTAATGAATTGAAGCGTTTCCATATCGATTGCCAAATGTGTGTATACAAGAAAATTGACTTTAAACCTAAATATAAAATTACAGAAATCTTGCAAATGCACTGCAGTTAAGCCATTATGGCTTTATGTAGATCTAGGTTAGATGAAGAAGATTAATTAACTTAAATATTTAAACTAATGATTTGAAGCATTTCGATATCGATTGCTAGATGTATATATACCAGAAAATCGATTTTATACCTAAATATAAGAATACGGAATTCTTCCAAATGCACTGCCATTATACCGTTAAGGCTGTATGTAAACTCCAGTTCGTTAAAGAAGGTTTATTAACTTAAATATGTTAAACTTATGGTTTGAGGCATTTCGATATCGATTGCTAAATGTGTATATACAAGAAAATCGACTTTGTACCAAAATGTAAGATCACGGAATTCTTCCAAATGCACTGCCGTTGGACCGTTAAGGCTTAATGTAAACTTCAGTAAGATAAAGAAGGTTTATTAACTTATATATGTTAAACTAAAGATTTGAAGCATTTCGATAGCCAAATGTTTATTTACAAGAAAATCATTTTTATACCTAAATTTAAAATTACGGAATTCTTCTAAATGCACTGCCGTTGGACCGTTAAGGCTTTATGTTAACTTCACTTCGTTAAAGAAGGTTTATTAACTTGAATATGTTAAACTAATGATTTGAAGCATTTCGAGATCGATAGCTAAATTTGTGTATACAACAAAATCGACCCTACACCTAAATATAAGATTACGGAATTCTTCTAAATGCACTGCCGTTATGCCGCCATGGCTTTATGTCAACTTCATTTCGTTAAAAAAGGTTTATTAACGTGAATATGTTAAACTAATGATTTGAAACATTTCGATATCGATTGCTTAATGTGTATATACAACAAACTCGACCTTATACCTAAATATAAAATAACGGACTTCTTCTAAATGCACTGCCGTTATACCGTTAAGGCTTTATGTAGACTTCAGTTCGTTAAAGTAGGATTATTAACATAAATATGTTAAACTAATGATTTGAAACATTTCGATATCGATTGCTTAATGTGTATATACAACAAAATCGTTCTTATACCTAAATATAAGATAACGGAATTCTTCTAAATGCACTGCCGTTATGCCGCCATGGCTTTATGTTAACTTCAGTGCGTTAAAGAAGGTTTATTAACTTAAATATGTTAAACTAATGATTAGAAGCATTTCGACATCGATTGCTAAATGTGTATATACAACAAATTCGACCTTATACCTAATTATAAGATTACGGACTTCTTCTAAATGCTCTGCCGTTATACCGTTAAGGCTTTATGTAGACTTCAGTTTGTTAAAGTAGGTTTATTAACTTGAATATGTTAAACTATTTATTAAAAGCATTTCGATATCGATAGCTAAATTTGTGTATGCAACAAAATCGACCCTACACCTAAATATAAGATTACGGAATTCTTCTAAATGCACTGCCGTTATGCCGCCATGGCTTTATGTTAACTTCAGTGCGTTAAAGAAGGTTTATTAACTTAAATATGTTAAACTAATGATTAGAAGCATTTCGACATCGATTGCTAAATGTGTATATACAACAAATTCGACCTTATACCTAAATATAAGATTACGGACTTCTTCTAAATGCACTGCCGTTATACCGTTAAGGCTTTATGTAGACTTCAGTTCGTTAAAGTAGGATTATTAACTTAAATATGTTAAACTAATGATTTGAAACATTTCGATATCGATTGCTTAATGTGTATATACAACAAAACCGTTCTTATACCTAAATATAAGATAACGGAATTCTTCTAAATGCACTGCCGGTATACCGTTAAGGCTTTATGTAGACTTCAGTAAGATAACGAAGGTTAATTAACTTAAATATGTTAAACTAATGATTTGAGAAATTTCGATATCGATTGCTAAATGTGTATATTCAAATAAATCGACTTTATACCTAAACATGATATTACGGAATTCTTCTAAATGCACTACCGTTATGCCGCCACGGTTTTATGTCAACTTCAGTACGTTAAAGAAGGTTTATTAACTTGAATATGTTAAACTAATTATTTGACGCATTTCGATATCGATTGCTAAATGCGTGTATACAAGAAAATCATTTGTATACCTAAATATAAGATTACGGAATTCTTATAAATGCTCTGCCGTTATGCCGCCAAGGCTTTATGTCAACTTTAATTCGTTAAATATGTTAAACTAATCATTTGAGGAATTCCGATATCGATTGCCTAATGGGTATATACAAGAAAATCGACTTTATACCTAAATATAAGATTACGGAATTCTTCCAAATGCACTGCTGTTATATCGTTTAGGCTTTATGTAAACTTCAATAAGATAAAGTAGGCTTATTAACTTAAAAATGTTAAACCAGTTATTTGAAGCATTTCGATATCGATTGCTAAATGTATATATACAAGAAAATCGATTTTTTCCCAAATACAAGATCACGGAATTCTTCCAAATGTATTTCCGTTAGGCCGCCATGACTTTATGTTAACTTCAGTGCGCTAAAGAAGGTTTATTAACTTAAATATGTTAAGCTTATGATTTGAAGCATTCCGACATCGATTGCTAAATGTGTATACAAGAAAATAGACTTTACACCTAAATATAAGATTACGGAATTCTTATAAATGCACTGCCGTTATGCCACCAAGGCTTTATGTCAACTTCAATTCCTTAAATATGTTAAACTAATCATTTGAGGAATTCCGATATCGATTGCTTAATGGGTATATACAAGAAAATCGACTTTATACCTAAATATGAGATCACGGAATTCTTCTAAATGCACTGCCGGTATGCCGTCATGGTTTTATGTAAACTACAGTTCGTTAAAGAGGGTTTATTAATTTAAATATGTTAAACTAAAGATATGAAGCATTTCGATATCGATTGCTAAATGCGTATATACAGGAAAATCGACTTTATATTTATATATAAGTTCGCGGAATTCTTCTTAATGCACTGCCGTTATGCCGTCATGGCTTTATGTAAACTTCAGTTCGTTAAAGAAGGTTTATTAACTTAAATATGTTAAACTAAAGATTTGAAGCATTTCGATAGAGTAATTTAGGGTATTGTGATATGGGTTGGTAAAGTGATATACCAGCGTATTTTCTAAACTATACACGTCTGCACAAGAATATTCTCATGAGTCATATGGCAACGGTAAAAAAGTGTTACTGCAAAGCAGCGGATACACACAGCGCTTAGATTAACATCAGTGTGCAAAAACATTTTCAGCTTCACAGTCGTCAATAATTGGGCGTGCTCTTCAAAAGAAGATAATTCCAAAATTTGTGTAGATTTTTAACTTCTTATATATTAATTTGGTTACTGGTAAATATATTTAACAACTTTTCAAGTATTTATATATTTTTATGTAATTAATTACTATGAAAAAATTTTTAATTCATAAAAGCTCTAGTTTGGGTAATGTGATATGGTAATAGTTGTTCAATGTGATATACATAGTATATCACATTAAAAACACATTATAATATATTAAACAAATAACGTATTTAATAAAAACAATGAAGTAATAACATAAATTAAAACCATAGGTCATGCCGAAAAAGGGGGAAATTCGTAAGTGGAATGCAGAAAACATGTAAAAAGCAATCCAAGCTGTTAGAGGTGAAAAAATGGGAATATTGTTGGCATCGAAAACGTACGGTGATAAAACAGTCGATGATGTTTTAGCTGCGCCATTAGGCCGGAGACCAGTCTTTAGAAGAGACGACGAATCGGAGCTGGTAAGATATTTAAAAGATATGGGGGCAAAATTTGTGGGGCTTACTTGTAGCGATGTCCGCTCGCTTGCTTTTCAAATAGCAAAGCGCAACAATCCATTTTCTATAACGAAGGAATGTGCTGGAAGAGATTGGTTGCGCGCATTTCTTAAAAGACATAAAACTGAAATAAGTATACGCAGTGCTACTGGAACTTCATTAGACAGAATAAAAGGCCTCAATGAGGAGAACGTAAACAAGTTTTACAGTTTACTGGAAAACGAGTATGAAAAGTTTAAATTTCCTTCAAGCAGGATTTGGAACGTGGATGAGACAGGAGTGTCTACTGTGCAAAGTAGGCAGTCAAGAGTCTTAGCTGCAAAAGGCAAAAGACATATTGGATGCATGACATCAGCTGAGATAGGATCTCTCATAACAGTTGTAAGCTGCATGAGTGCAGGTGGTGCCTTTGTTCCCCCGTACTTAATTTTTCCAAGAAAAAAACCTTCTCCGCTTTTAATGAAACATGCTCCACCTGGCTCCGATTCTGCCTGTCACATATCCGGATGGATACAAATTCCAATATTTACAATGTGGTTTGACCATTTTATGCGGTTTACACATCCTTCTAAGGAGAACCCAGTCCTTTTGATCTTAGATCTATAGCCATACAAGAAATATTGAGGTTCTTGATAAAGCTCGTGAAAATGGCGTTATAATTTTATCCTTGCCACCCGATTGTATGCATAAAATGCAACCTTTGGAC
The DNA here is from genome assembly GCA_037783105.1 of Bactrocera zonata. Lineage (NCBI taxonomy): Eukaryota > Metazoa > Arthropoda > Insecta > Diptera > Tephritidae > Bactrocera > Bactrocera zonata. The sequence goes on along the minus strand of JBAWJQ010005390.1, from coordinate 100,086 downwards.
AAATCCTTTATGGGACCTCTTAAAACTTACTATAATGAGGAAATAAGACGATTTATGCGTGAAGAAGGCCGAAAGGTGACACAATTCGATGTTGTAGAACTCTTTGCAAAAGCTTATCTTAAAGTTCAAACTGCGCAAATGGCGATTAATGGGTTCAAATGTACTGGGATTTATCCATTTGATAAGAACAAGTTTCAGGAAAGCGATTTTATTCATAAAAAACATCAAGCGGAAGACGCACAAATCAGAGATGAAAGCGATTTAGAAGAACCGATGGCTAGCACAAGTAAAACAGCCATGCAGCACTTATTCACGCCATGGGAGATCTCACCTCCACCTAAGCTGATACAGAAAACTAGCTCGAGAGGTAAGCGTTCAGAAGCGACAATACTTACAACATCACCATATAAGGCAGCGTTGGAAGTAAGCATCAAAAATGCTGAAAACCGCAAAAAGAAGAAAAGCGTGAAGCGGGCATTAATGCCGGGTAAAGTAGCTGGGAAAATAAAACGGTTAAAGCAGACTAGGAAAAGTGCATCAAGCGAGTCGGATAAAAGTTTGATATTACCCAGTTCAGACGAGGAATGTTGGGCAGAAATTCCTTCTACTAAGGATACCGTCTACGCTTTTTGAAATAAAACCTTTGGGGCAGATGGGGAAGTCATGACTTGGACTCCATGCTTGAAATGCGACTTAGTTTGGGCACATAGCAAATGCCTCCCTAAACGTCAGGCAATATTCGTTTGCAAGTCTTGTGAATGACTTTTCAAATATTTTACTATGTATACCAACTATTACAAATGCTTACATACTTTATTGAATTTTTATTTGTTTCTTTTATAAAATCATTTTGTTTTGTTTATTTTTTGTATAAAGTATAATATATGAATTTTTGCTTCAAATAAATGAATTAATTTAATTAAATAAAAACCATAATTTTTTGGGAATGGTTTGGGTAATTTGGTATGGTATATCATATTAGCCGATGGGGCATATCACATTACCATCCCATTTTTACAAACCGACGTTTTCGACTTTTTATAGTTTTAAACAAATATCTTCCTCAAAACTGAACAAAATGCAATACTATTTCTGAATATGTTGGGAAATGCCTGAACCTATCGCATTAATAGAAATTATACTAGTTTCCTCTTCAAAATGTTGATAAGTCATCGAAAAAAGTATGCCTATATCACAATACCCTAAATTACTCTATCGATTGTTAAATGTGTGTTTACAAGAAAATCGACTTTATACCTAAAAATAAGATTACGGAATTCTTCTAAATGCACTGCCGTTATACCGTTATGGCTTTATGTTGACTTCAGTAACATAAAGAAAGTTAATTAACTTAAATATGTTAAACTAATGATTTGAAGCCTTTCGATATCGAGTGCTAAATGTGTATATACATAAAACTCGAACTTTTACCTAAATATAAGATTACGGAATTCTTCCAACTGCTCTGCCGTTATACCGTTTAGGCTTTATGTAAACTTCAGTAAGATAAAGTAGGCTATTAACTTAAATATGTCAAACCAGTTATTTGAAGCATTTCGATATCGATTGCTAAATGCGTATATACAGGAAAATCGACTTTATATCTAAATATAAAATCACGGAATTCTTCTAAATGCACTTTCGTTATGCCGTCATGGCAATTAGTGTTAAAATAAAATCCACAAGCATCTAATCTTAAATATTTACCTTTATTTTAAGTTCAAGATAAAAAAAATGTAAAAATGAAATACTACTTTTTGTTATTTGGATATTTGTATGCCAAACCAATTAAAAAAAGGCACACTGTCACAACAACTGTTCACATCTGCATCACAACCTACTGATGGCGTTGCACTTCTAAATGATACAATACAAATGCAATGTTGATGGAGTAACGAAACCATCCTATTGAACTGTAGCCTAAAACAAGAGCTGGTCATCGAACAGGGGACGATTCGATCTTATGGAGGGGAATAGTTAGTGGATCGACCCTCATCTCAACTCCCCTAAAGGCATCATTGAATCCGCTCGCGTCTTTTTCTTCATTATTACCATTCATAATCTAATTACGCTTAGCTGTAGTAATTCTAAAAGAAAATCATAACAATCACAACATTTATTGTGGATGACCTTCATTGGAAAGGTATGATAATGGCATGCTGCGTTGGAAAGTTTGCACACGGCACGCTAAGCGACATCAACTTGCGGTAACTAAATCTATGGAAAACGTCCGCTGATCGCATACCTGACACCATCAACAACAACCTATTTTTTTTATTTGGTATTTGCGTAGGCTTGGTAGGCTTAGTTTTTTAAGTAGAAGAAACTGTATCGAATCAGAAAAAATTCAGAATAAATGTGACTGCCGAAGTGAGCAAGTGTCTGGTCTTTTAATTTGCATAAGTTATTGATTCTTTATATACTTTTATATGCCAATGTGCTTATTTCTTCATACTCAATTTCTAAATCTATGTAGCTCAGCTTAATCACTTCTTACGGCAATTCGTCTTCGTTGTTGTTGGTTATGAATAAAGTTTCTGCAAAGTAAAATGAATTCGATAATGAAAATGGTTTTACTTCACTTCATCAACTATATATCAGTTTATCAACTATAAGCCGTTAATCTTGCGAATAATACTAACCTATAGAAAATCAACATTTATTTAGAAAGTTTTCAAAATGAATATTATATGTTATAAAGAAAAAAACAACTTTTTTCTTAACATAATAATATTGTGAATTATTTTCTTCTTCTTAAAACTTAAACTGAACTGAAACTGAACTGAACTGAAACGGAACTGAAACTGAAACTGAACTGAAACTGAACTGAATCTGAACATAAACTGAAACCGAAACTGAACAGGAACTGAAACTGAAACTGAAACGGAACTGAAACTGAACAGAAACTGAACTGAACAGAAGCTGAACAGAAACTGAAACTGAACAGAAACTGAAATGAAACTGAAACTGAACTAAAGCTGAAACTGTAGTAATTCTAAAAGAAAATTATATATGTAAATGACACCCTACAACAACAATTAGCAATTGATACTGCCCGAAAATTTATTGGGGATGACCTTCATTGGAAAGGTATGATAATGGCATGCTGCGTTGGAAAGTTTGCACACGGCACACTAAGCGACATCAACTTGCGGTAACTAAATCTATGGAAAGCGTCCGCTGATCGCATACCTGACACCATCAACAACAACCTGTTTTTTTCCATTTGGTATTTGCGTAGGCTTGGTAGGCTTAGTTTTTTAAGTAGAAGAAAAAATTCAGAATAAATGTGACTGCCGAAGTGAGCAAGTGTCTGGTCTTTTAATTGGCGCCCAACGTGGGGCCTGTTCTCCAACAAGGATAATCTCGAATCGAAGGATAGCCCGGCAGGCTAAGGACCTCATCAACTGAAGGAATTATAAAATTTAAAGGGCTCAACGATCCTCGCTTCAATCATCAGATCTCAACATACCCAAGAATTTTCATAAAAAATACTTGTAAATAATTATTCAAGATTATTTTTTGTGGTGATTAAGTGTTATTATTAGTGAAAAATTTCAATATCAAAGTGAAAGTTTAAAAAATGAATTTAATTTTGTGTGGCATCTTAAATTTGATTTTTTTCATTTTTTTTTAAATTGCTGAAACCACAGTAATTTGTCCTGTAAAGAGTTTGAATTATCTTCACCCAAGTCCTTGCTTTAGGAGTGCCTTTTCAAAGGGCATACGGTTTCGGTTTGAAATAAGAAAATTGTGTTTTATAAGTTACGTGATTAAAAATGAGTGTTACGCGTGAACAAGTAATGAAAAAATTAAGCAGGGATTGGCAGAGCAAATTTTCCGTCTTTCTCAAGCTCTTGACCAGCTAATTCCACCTAGCGGGGAAACTTACTTACCGATAAGCATTGATCCTACAGTTAGTTCAGATAATTTAAGTTTAGATTTAATAAAATCCCTCCCAGAATTTAAAGGGGAAGCCTCAGCGTATCCCGCCTGGCGCACTGCAGCTCATTTTGCTATGAGCTATTATAAAGAACATTCAGAAAAATATTATGTCGCTATGGGAATTTTCAGAAATAAAATTACAGATTCAGCTAATACATCCCTTTCTTCCTTTAACACGGTTCTTAATTTTAAGGCAATAATCGCAAGGTTGGATCAGACATACGCGGATAAGAGACCGTTGTATGTTTTAAAAAATGAATTAAGTATTTTGAGGCAAGGCAATCAATCGATTGCCGATTATTACGATACAGTTGATAAACAACTGACACTAATTATTAATAAGCAAATTATGTCCCATAATGGTAACTCTGAAGTTGTCGCTGCTCTCAATGAGAGAGCAAGGGAAAACGCACTTCGTGTACTCGTTTCGGGTCTTCGTGTACCATTATGTGACATAATCTTTTCCACCAGGCGAAAGGACCTTCCAACTGCGCTTGCAGTTGCTCAGTAGCTCGAAACTAGCCACAAAAGGTACGATTTTGCGCGTATATTTGCCGTAGGAAATTCGCAGACGCCGAACATTCCTGTTACATCTCACAACAATAGACCAACTCCTATGGAAGTCGATCGTAGTATCCCTTCCACTCGGCAGCATGCTAATCCTTACACCAACAATGCTCTTCAAAAGCGAGACGGCAACCATTTGCCCAACCCAAATCCTTCCATTAATACTTCTCGACCACAACACAAACCAATCCTTTCCCAGCCCACAGTTTTTAAGCGCGGTCGCGATCAAACATACTCTAATATATCACCATTCCCTAAGGTACAAAGGGTAAACTATATGCCACATGAAATAGAATATCTATCAATAATTACATAGAAGGAGATCAGGATAACCATGAGTACGATTATGGTTGCGAGCATCAGGAAAATGATTACAACACCAATGACTGTCATGAAGATATTGAGAGTAACTTTGCAGACGAAATCAACCATTTAAACTAAGTTCGCTCCTACCATTTATTACGAAAAAAATGGCAAATGGCAAATGGTCAGGAGCTACGCATTTTAATAGACACAGGTACTTCCAAAAATTATGTCAAAAACTATTCTTTCTTAAAAGGCGTGAAATCGATGGAAAAAACATTCAAGCTTAAATCAATCAATGGCGTCAATCTGATTGATAAACAATGTTTAATAAATGTCCTAGATTCTACCTCTACTTTTTATTTACTAAAAAATTTAAAAACGTTTGATGGTATCATTGGATACGACTTTTTAAAAAAATAAACGCTATAATTGATATGGAGAGGGGATACTTATTTTACCGCAATGGCCAAGTAAAACTTCAGCATATTTCTTGCAGCCAAGTACATAAATTTGATAATCATACAGGATTCGGTTCCAACTAGTATCCGAAACCAATTCAATGATATGATTAGTAGCAATATTAATGCCTTTTCCGATACAGATAGAGCACTGCCTTATAACACCAAAGTACAGGGTAGAATTCGTACGATTACGAATGAGCCAATTTATACCAAAAGCTATCCCTATCCTGTTTCCGCAGCAGAGTTCATAAACACAGAATTATGAGCTCTTCTTAAAGATAAAATAATTCGCAAATCTTGCTCTCCATATAACTCGCCTGTTCATGTGGTTACAAAAAAGGGCTTAGACGAAAATGGTAGGCAAAACTTACGGATGGTGATAGACTTTAGGAAACTAAATGAGAAAACAATTTCAGATAGATATCCCATACCTGACTCGTCAGTAATTTTGGCAAACTTAGGGAAATCTAAATATTATACCACCCTCGACTTAAAATCGGGATTTCACCAGATAATTTTATGCGATGAAGATCGGGAAAAAAACCGCTTTCAGTGTCAACAATGGAAAGTACGAGCTCTGTCGTCTGCCATTTGGCCTGAAAAATGCTCCCAGCATTTTCCAGCGAGCTATCGATGATGTCCTTCGTGAATACATAGGAAAATGTTGCCAAGTTTATATGGATGACATCATTATTTTCTCTCCTGACGAACAATTTCATTTAGTTGACATAAACATAATTTTACAAAGTTTAAAAAAAGCAGGAACGAGAATTTCGTCCGAAAAATCAAAGTTTTTTAAAATAGAAGTTGAATTTTTGGGATTTTTAGTTTCACGAAATGGTATCCAAACATGCCCAACTAAAGTGAATGATATACTCAATTATAAAACTCCAAACACTCTTCGAGCACTACGATCATTCCTTGGGCTATCAGGATATTATCGAAGATTTGTGAAAGATTACGCTAGAATTGTGAAGCCGCTCACAAAATATCTGAGAGGGGAAAACGGAAATGTAGGTGCGAATAAATCAAAAGCCGTTGTCATAGAACTTGACCATGAAGCTATAAGGGCATTCGAGAAAATAAAACGGGTATTGGCATCTGAAGATGTACTCCTGCAACACCCGGATTATAGCCAACCTTTCGAACTTACTATAGATGCCTCTTCAAGTGCGTTGGGAGCAGTTTTGTCACAAAATGGTAGACCAATCACTATGATTTCTCGTACTTTGTCTGCCACAGAACCGATCACCAGCCCCTTATTTTCGCTGTATCAGATAAGAATCCTAACCCAAAATTTAAAAAATGGCGTGCTTTTATCGAAGAGTTTCCACCAATTTCACTAAAAGCCAGGAAAAGAAAATAAAATAGCCGACGCCCTATCTAGACAGTTCATCCACGATTTGAGTGAATCAGGGAAGATGGAAACCGTTCATAGCGAACAGTCTTCTAGTGATGCCATTAAAACAATTAAATATCCTGTAAGCCAATTTAAAAATCAGTTAGTGTTATCTAAATCCGACCATTTTAGCAGAATAAATAAAATTTTATTTCAAAAAGCTCCGACGTCATATTATTTGTTTTAACACCATCGAAAACTTAATGCGCTATCTAAAAGAAGCTATCAATCCAAATGTCACAAACGGCTTACAATGTGAACATAAAGTTTTGGCAGAAATACAAAATGAATTAGTGAGGCAATTTCCTGGGGTTAAATTTGTACACACGGAAAAACTTGCAATTGATTTAACCAACAAGAGTGACCGACTAGAAACAATCGCTACGGAACATAATCGAGCTCATCGAAGTCTGAACGAGAATTTTCAACAAATCTCAAATGAATATTATTTTCCAAACATGAGAAAAATGCTAAAATCTTTAATTGTGAACTACAGAATTTGTTTGAAAAACAAATATCAAAGAACACAATTTGATCCTGGTATTGGAAAAACCCCCATACCGAAATACCCCGGAGAAATACTCCATATTGATATATTTATCACAGCCAAACAGCATCTTTCTTAAAAGTCTTCACAGGGATAATTTTTCAATCGAACAGTTTTTTATTCCTACACTTCATAGCGAGAGTAATGGACAGGTTGAGAGGTTCCACTCCACACTGCTGGAAATTGCCCGCTGCATCAAGGAATAACAACAAATAAGTGAAACTAATGACCTAATGTTATTAGCCACACATAAATATAATACTAGTATCCATTCTGTCACAAACTTGAAGCCAATTGAAGCTCTATATGGCTCATCAATAGAAACACTAGAAACGAAATAGAAATAAATTGAAACTTGCACAAGAAAAAACGCTAGACAGATTTAATAAAAACAAAAATAATAAAACGTATAAGCCTGGCGAAAAACTATTTCTTAAAAGGCATAAAAGACTGGGAAACAAGTTCAGCAGTATTTATATTGAAAAGGTTATTGAAAAGGACTTGGGAACAACGATACTAATAAATGGTAAAAAGATTCACAAAAGCAATATACGTTACACATTTTTTGTATGTAAACTCATTATTCATACTGTTATAATCAACTTATATGCCAGAAATTAAAAAAGTATACATCTAAAAAATTATAAGAAATTAGTGCTAAGATAAAATCCACAAGCATCTAATCTTGAATATTTACCTTTATCTTAAGTTCAAGATAAAAAAGTGTAAAAATGAAATACTACTTTTTGTTATTTGGATATTTGTATGCCAAACCAATTAAAAAAAGGCACACTGTCACAACAACTGTTAACATCTGCATCACAACCTACTGATGGCGTTGCATTTTTAAATGATACAATACAAATGCAATGTTGATGGAGTAACGAAACCATCCTATTGAACTGTAGCCTAAAACAAGAGCTGGTCATCGAACCGGGGACGATTCGATCTTATGAAGGGGAATAGTTAGTGGATCGACCCTCATCTCAACTCCCCTAAAGGCATCATTGAATCCGCTCGTGTCTTTTTCTTCATTATTACCATTCATAATCTAATTACGCTTAGCTGTAGTAATTCTAAAAGAAAATCATAACAATCACAACATTTATTGTGGATGACCTTCATTGGAAAGGTATGATAATGGCATGCTGCGTAGGAAAGTTTGCACACGGCACGCTAAGCAACATAAACTTGCGGTAACTAAATCTATGGAAAGCGTCCGCTGATCGCATACCTGACACCATCAACAACAACCTGTTTTTCCATTTGGTATTTGCGTAGGCTTGATAGGCTTAGTTTTTTAAAAGAAGAAACTGTATCGAATCAGAAAAAATTCAGAATATATGTGACTGCCGAAGTGGGCAAGTGTCTGGTCTTTTAATTTGCATAAGTTATTGATTCTTTATATACTTTTATATGTTAATGTGCTTATTTCTTCATACTCAATTTCTAAATCTATGTAGCTCAGCTTAATCACTTCTTACGGCAATTCATCTTCGTTGTTGTTGGTTATGAATAAAGTTTCTGCAAAGTAAAATGAATTCGATAATGAAAATGGTTTTACTTCACTTCATCAACTATATATCAGTTTATAAACTATAAGCCGTTAATCGTGCGAATAATACTAAACTATAGAAAGTCAACATTTATTTAGAAAGTTTTCAAAATGAATATTATTTGTTATAAAGAAAAAAAACAACTTTTTTCTTAACATAATAATATTGTGAATTAATTTCTTCTTCTTAAAACTTAAACTTAAACTGAACTGAAACTGATCTGAACTGAAACGGAACTGAAACGGAACTGAAACTGAACTGAAACTGAACTGAAACTGAACAGAAACTGAAACTGAAACTGAACAGGAACTGAAACTGAAACGGAACTGAAACTGAACAGAAACTGAAACTGAACAAAAGCTGAAACTGAAAACCGAAACTGTAGTAATTCTAAAAGAAAATTATATATGTAAATGACACCCTACAACAACAATTAGCAATTGATACTGCCCGAACATTTATTGGGATTGACCTTCATTGGAAAGGTATGATAATGGCATGCTGCGTTGAAAAGTTTGCACACGGCACACTAAGCGACATCAAATTGCGGTAACTAAATTTATGGAAAGCGTCCGCTGATCGCATACCTGACACCATCAACAACAACCATTTTTTTCCATTTGGTATTTGCGTAGGCTTGGTAGGCTTAGTTTTTTAAGTAGAAAAAACAGTATCGAATCTGAAAAAATTCAGAATAAATGTGACTGCCGGAAGATTCCGTAATCTTATATTTAGTTATAAAGTCGATTTACTTGAATATACACATTAAGCGATCGATATCGAAATGCTTCAAATAATTATTTTAACATATTTAAGTTAATAAACCTTCTTTAACGAACTGAAGTTTACATAAAGCCATGACGGCATAACATCAGTGCATTTAGAAGAATTCTGCTAACTTATATTTAGATATAAAGTCGATTAACCTGTATATACGCATTTAGCAATCGATATCGAAATGCTTCAAATCTTTATTTTAACAAATTTAAGTTAATAGCCCTTTTTTAACGAACTGAAGTTTACATAAAGCCATGAAGGCTTAACGGCAGTGCATTTGGAAGAGTTCCGTAATCTTATATTTAGGTGAAAAGTCAATTTGTTGTACACACACATTTATCAATCGATATCGAAATGCTTTAAATCATTAGTTTAACATATTTAAGTTAATAAACCTCCTTCAACTAACTGAAGTTGACATAAAGCCTTGGCTTCATAACGGCAGCGCATTTAGAAGAATTCCGTAATTTTATATTTAGGTGTAAAGTCGATTTTCTTGTATATACACATTTAGCAATCGATATTGAAATGCTTCAAATTAATAGTTTAACATATTTAAGTTAATAAACCTTCTTTAACGCACTCAAGCTTACATAAAGCCATGGCGGCATAACGGCAGTGCATTTGGAAGAATTCCGTAATCTTATATTTAGGTATAAAGTCGATTTTCTTGTATATACACATTTAGCAATCGATATTGAAATGCTACAAATCATTAGTTTAACATATTTAAGTTAATAAACCTTCTTCAACGAACTGAAGTTGACATAAAGCCTTGGCTTCATAACGGCAGTGCATTTGGAAGAATTCCATAATCTTATATTTAGGTATAAAGTCGAGTTTCTTGAATATACACATTTAGCAATCGATACCGAAATGCTTCAAATCATTAGTTTAAAATATTTAAATTAATTAACCTTCTTTAACGTACTGAAGGTGACATAAAGCCAATGCGGCATAACGGCAGTGCATTTAGAAGAATTCTGTAATCTTATATTTAGGTATAAAGTCGATTTTGTTGTATATACACATTTAGCAATCGATATAGAAATGCTTCAAGTCATTAGTTTAACATATTTAAGTTAATTAACTAATAATGTGAAGCATTTCGATATCGATTGCTAAATGTGTATACTCAAGAAAATCGAATTTATACCTAAATAGAAGATTACGGAATTCTCCCAAATGAACTACCGTTATGCCCCATGGCTTTCTGTTAACTTCAGTGCGTTAAGGAAGGTTTATTAATTTAAATATTTTAAACTAATGATTTGAAGCATTTCGGTATCGATTGCTAAATGCGTATATACAGGAAAATCGACTTTATATCTAAATATAAGATCACGGAATTCTTCTAAATGCACTCTCGTTATGCCGCCATGGCTTTATGTCAACTTCAGTTCGTTGAAGAAGGTTTACTAACTTGAATATGTTAAACTAATGATTTGAAGCATTTCGATATCGATTGCTTAATGTGTATATTCAAGAAAATCGACCTTATACTTAACATAAGATTACGGAATTCTTCCAAATGCACTGCCGTTATGCCGCAATGTCTTTATGTAAACTTCAATTCGTTAAAGAAGGTTTATTAACTTAAATATATTAAACTAATGATTTGAAGCATTTCGATATCTTGCTAAATATGTATATACAAGAAAATTTACTTTATACCTAAATATAGGATTACAGAATTCTTCTAAATACTCTGCCGTTTTACCGTTAAGGCTTTATGCAGACTTCAGTAAGATAAAGAAATTTAATGAACTTAAACATGTTAAACTAATGATTTGAAGCATTTCGAAATCGATTTCAAAATGCGTATTTACAAGAAAATCGACTTTATACCTAAACATAAGATTACGGAATTCTTCTAAATGCACTGCCGTCATACCGTTAAGGCTTTATGTAAACTTCTATAAGATAAAGAAGGTTAATTAACTTAACTATGTTAAACTAATAATTTGAAGCATTTCGATATCGATTGCTAAATGTGTATACACAAGAAAATCGACTTTATACCTAAATTTAAGATTACGGAATTCTCCCAAATGAACTACCGTTATGCCGCCATGGCTTTCTGTTACCTTCAGTGCGTTAAGGAAGGTTTATTAATTTAAATATGTTAAACTAATGATTTGAAGCATTTCGGTATCGATTTCTAAATGCATATATACAGGAAAATCGACTTTACATCTAAATATAAAATAACGGAATTCTCCAAATGCACCGCCGTTATGCCGCCATGGCTTTATGTAAACTTCAGTTCGTTAAAAAAGGTTTATTAATTTAAATATGTTAAACTAAAGATTTGAAGCATTTCGATATCGATTGCTAAATGTGTGTGTACAAGAAAATCGACTTTACACCTAATTATAAGAATACGTTTTTCTTCTAAATGCACTGCCGTTATGCCGTGGTTTCTTTATGTAAACTTCAGTTCGTTAAAAAAGGTTTAATAATTTAAATATATTAAACTAAAGATTTGAAGCATTTCGATATCGATTGCAAAATGTGTATATACAAGAAAATCGACTTTATACCTAAATATGAGATTACGGAATTCTGCAAAATGCACTGCCGGTATGCCGTCATGGCTTTATGTAAACTTCAGTTCGTTAAAGAAGGTTTATTAACTTAAATATTTTAAACTTAAGATTTGAATCATTTCGATATCGATTGGTAAATGTGTTTATACAAGAAAATCGACTTTATACCTAAATATGAGATCACGGAATTCTTCTAAATGCACTGCCGGTATGCCGTCATGGCTTTATGTTTACTTCAGTGCGTTAAAGAAGGTTTATTAACTTAAATATGTTAAACTTATGATTTGAAGCATTTCGATATCGATCGCTTAATGTGTATATTCAAGTAAATCGACTTTATACCTAAACATAATATTACGGAATTCTTCTAAATGCACTGCCGTTATGCCGCCATGGCTTTATGTCCACTTCAGTTCGCTAAGGAAGGTTTATTAACTTGAATATGTTAAACTAATTATTTGACGCATTTCGATATCGAATGCTAAATGTGTATTTACAAGAAAATCGACTTAATACCTAAATATAAGATTACGGAATTCTTCCAAATGCACTGCCGTTATGCCGCCATGGCTTTCTGTCACCTTGTGTAGGTTAAAGAAAGTTATATAACTTAAATATGTTAAACTAATGATTTAAGGCATTTCGATATCCTTTGCCAAATGTGTATATACAAGAAAACTGACTTTAAACCTAAATATAAAATTACGGTGTTCTTTCAAATGCACTGCAGTTAAGCCATTATGGCTTTATGTAAATCTAAGTTCGATGAAGAAGGTTAATTAGCTTAAATATTTAAACTAATGATTTGAGGCATTTCAATATCGATAGCTAAATGTACATATACCAGAAAATCGACTTTATACTTAAACATAAGATTACGGAATTCATCCAAATATACTGCGGTTATGCCGTTATGGCTTTATGTAAACTTCAGTAAGATAAAAAAGATTAATTAACCTAAATATATTAAAACAGTTATTTGAGGCATTTCGATATCGATTGCTAAATGTGCATATTCAGGAAAACCGACTTTATACCTAAACATAAGATTACGGAATTCTTCTAAATGCACTGCCGTTATGCCACCAAGGCTTTATGTCAACTTCAGTTCGTTAAAGAAGGTTTATTAACTTAAATATGTTAAACTAATGATTTGAGGCTTTTCGATATCTTTTACTAAACGCGTATATACAAGAAAATCGACTTTATACCTATATATAAGATTACGGAATTCTTCCAAATGCACTGCCGTTATGCCGCCATGGCTTTGTGTTAACTTCAGTGCGTTTAAGAATATTAATTAACTTAGATATGTTAAACTTATTATTTAAAGCATTTCGATATCGATCGCTCAATGTATATATACATGAAAATCGACATTAAACCTAAATATAAGATAACGGAATTCTCCAAATGCACCGCAGTTATGCCGCCATGGCTTTATGTAAACTTCAGTTCGTTAAAAAAAGGTTTATTAACTAAAATATGTTAAACTAAAGATTTGAAGCATTTCGATATCGATTGCTTAATGTGTATATTCAAGAAAATCGACCTTATACTTAACACAAGATTACGGAATTCTTCCAAATGCACTGCCGTTATGCCGCAATGGATTTATGTCAACTTCAATTCGTTAAAGAAGGTTTGTTAACTTAAATATGTTAAACTAATGATTTGAAGCCTTTCGATATCTTGCTAAATGTGTATATACAAGAAAATTAACCTTATACCTAAATATGAGATTACGGAATTCTTCCAAATGCACTGCCGTTATGCCGCCAAGGCTTTATGTGAACTTCAGTTCGTTAAAGAAGGTTTAGTAACTTAAATATGTTAAACTAATGACTTGAAGCATTTCGATATCGATTGCTTAATGTGTATATACAAGAAAATCGACTTTATGTATAAGATAACGGAATTCTTCCAAATGAGCTGCCGTTAAACCGTTAAGGCTTTATGTAAACTTCAGTAAGGTAAAGAATGCTAATTAACTTAAATATGTTAAACTTATGGTTTGGAGCATTTCGATATCGATTGCTAAATGTGTATATAAAAGAAAATCGACTTTATACCTAAATATAAGGTTACGGAATTCTTCTAAATGCACTGCCGTTATACCGATAAGGCTTAGTGTAGACTTCGGTAGGATAAAGAAAGTTAATTAACTTAAATATGTTAATCTAATGATTTGAAGCATTTCGGTATCGATTGCTAAATGTGTATATACAATAAAATCGACTTTATACCTAAATATAAGACTACGGAATTCTTCTGAATGCTCTGCCGTTATGCCGCCAAGGCTTTATGTCAACCTCAGTTCGTTAAAGAAGGTTTAGTAACTTAAATATGTTAAACTAATGATTTGAAGCATTTCGATATCGATTGCTAAATGTGTATGTAAAAGAAAATCGGCCTTTTACCTTAACACAAAATTACGGAATTTTTCTAAATGCACTGCCGTTATGCCGTTGTGGCTTTATGTCAACTTCAGTTCGATAAAGAAGGTTTATTAACTTAAATATGTTAAACTAATGATTTGAGGCATTTTGATATCGATTGCTGAATGTGTATATTCACGAAAATCGACTTTATACCTGAATATAAGATTATGGAGTTTTTCCAAATGCACTGCTGTTATGATGTTTTGGCTTTATGTCAACTTCAGTTCGTTAAAGAAGGTTATTTAACTTAAATATGTTTGAAAAGTCGTGTTGTGATATCGCGACGTTCGCTGAGTAGCTATCGCGGTCCATAATTCAGCACGTAATATATGTCATCGCATCCTGGGAGTACTTTCTGCATTGCCTTGCCTTAGGCTGCCATAAATTGATGCCAAACAGAACGCCGAACGATATTAGCGCGACCTCTTCATGGCATCGTAACAAATTTTAATCCGTAATTGATCTTTTTATGTGAAACTCGCATAAAGTTTTCACTGAATAATTTTCAATAATTTTTCTTTTGAATAGCTGGATTAAAAAAGCAAGAGACCGAAATTGAACGATTCAAATAATTTACAAATCAAAATATTGAAAAACAAAACCAACAAAAATTAAAAAAAAATTATTTGAAAAGAAGTTATTTTTTGGAATTGTCCAATTTTCCGACTTTTCCTAATTAAAAGTATAAGGTATTTTTATTTCTAAACCTTCCCCGATCTACAACGAACACATTAAAAAAACTATTATCAAATTTGGTTCAGTCGTATGAAAATTATGAGCGTACATACATTTTGGCGATTCATTTTTATTTATATAGATAAAAGATTACGGAATTCTTCCAAATGCACTGCCGTTATGCCGCCAAAGCTTTATGTAAACTTCAGTTCGTTGAAGGAGGTTTATTAACTTAAATATATTAACCTAATGATTTGAAGCATTTCTATATCGATTGCTAAATGTGTATATACAAGAAACTCGACTTTATACCTAAATATAAGATTACGGAATTCTTCCAAATGCACTGCCGTTATGATGTTTTGGCTTTATGTCAACTTCGGTTCGCTAAAGAAGGTTAAATAACTTCGATATGTTAAGCTAATGATTTGAAGCATTTCGATATCGATAGCTAAACGAGTATATACAACAAAATCGACTTTATTCCTAAATATAAGGTTACGGAATTCTTCTAAATGCACTGCCGTTATGCCCCCATGGCTTTATGTAAACTTCAGTTCGTTGAAGGAGGTTTATTAACTTAAATATATTAACCTAATGATTTGAAGCATTTCTATATCGATTGCTAAATGTGTATATACAAGAAACTCGACTTTATACCTAAATATAAGATTACGGAATTCTTCCAAATGCACTGCCGTTATGATGTTTTGGCTTTATGTCAACTTCGGTTCGCTAAAGAAGGTTAAATAACTTCGATATGTTAAGCTAATGATTTGAAGCATTTCGATATCGATAGCTAAACGAGTATATACAACAAAATCGACTTTATTCCTAAATATAAGGTTACGGAATTCTTCTAAATGCACTGCCGTTATACCGTTACGGCTTTATGTCACCTTTAGTACGTTAAAGAAGGTTAATTAATTAAAATATGTTAACCCTTATGTTAGTAACCTGGTACCCCGGTACCCACCGCGGTGTATTTATGTGAATAGCTTAACAAAAATTCAAAAGTTCATTTTAAGCTCTCAGATCGTCGTTTTTTAACTTAAAAGAAAGCTATTTGTGAGTTCGTTTAATTGATTTATTTTTTATTTTATTTTTTTAAATAAGCTTGAACTTTAGCCATCGCCCTATTAGCAACCGCGTACCCACAGTAGAAAGCATAGGAAATAAATTGCATATAGATAGATAGATAGATATTTATTTATTTCAAGCACAATAAATATACAGGAAACAAGAGAAAAAAAAACAGCACTAGCTCGAGGCCATCAGCTGGTTTTACAAAAGAAATACTAATTTACATTCCGTTTATGGATTACAAATATTATACAGTTAAGGTTAACTAAATTAAATGAGATAGGTTACATGAGGCTATAAAACTAGATATTTTGCTTATGTTAAGTGCTGTAGTGTCGGAAAGAAGTTGTGATGGAACAGTCGAGCCAAAAATCCGTTGCCTTTGAATAGAAAAACGAGGGCAGATGTCCAAGATATGCTTCACAGATGTGCTCATTGCCCCGCAAACGTTGCATAATGATACTCCATGACTAAGAAGATGTCCGTGAGTGATCTGCGTGTGGCCCAAACGAAGTCTTGTGAAAACGAGAATGTCTGATTGTTTAGCATCGGAAGGAAAAGTTGGCCTAATTTTTGTTGGATTAATATCTGCATAATGGTGAACATATTCTTTCCACTTTAGTAAGGATTTATTGTTAATATACTGCCGTACATGTCTCGACAAATCGGCCTTTTCTAAAGTGTCAAAACAGATAACTGGGTTATTATGAAGACTCTTCGCAACAGAGTCAGCTAGTTCATTGCCTTGGATGCCACAATGGCCAGGAATCCACATCAATTTAATTTTGTTTTTGTGTTTAATTAGCAAATCCCTGATGTGGGTTACTAGAACGCTGTCCTTTTTGAATTTCCAGAGGGCATCAATGGCAGACCGACTGTCAGTACAAATGCAGAAATTGCCCTTGGTTTTCGATGCAATTAAGGCAGCTTGATAGATAGCAAAGATTTCACTGGTGTAGATGGAGCAATGATTAGGCAGGATACCTTTTCTTAAAATATCAAAGTTTTCAGAGACTACTGCAAATGAGGTTGAAAATTTGGTTTTCGAACCATCGGTAAAAATAAAGTTGAATGCTTTTTGACTTAGCTCAGCTTTATATTCCAGAAAATTTTGCGCGTAAAGTTGTGGACAGGTGTTTTGCTTCTGAAATGTTTGTAAACGGGTTTCAATTGATAAGTCTGACAGCAGCCAAGGCGGGTAGTTTGGGCACACTTTCCGAGTTGGTTTAACTGATACATTTAATTTCTTGGCAGTGATCAGTACACGGTGTATCGCTGAGAGCCGCTTTGGAAGATACTTTCGATTGGAAGCTTTAAGTATTTCGTCAAAGAGGTGGCTGTTATTGCAGCATAAAATTTTGTATATAAGGTTTGCAGTCATGTATTCGATTCTCTCATTTATGCTAGGGAGTCCAGATTCAGTTAGCATGTTGTCGACGGGGGTGGTGGTGAAGGCCCGTAAGCTTTTCCGCACCGCTGCGTAATATGGAGCACAGAGAAGATTTAAATTGCTTTTGGCACAGGTTCCATAGATTGGCAGCGCGTAGTCAATTACAGTTAAAAATAATGCTTTAACAATATTACAAAGTGTAGTAGTATGAACAAATGATTTTTTAGACGAAAAATATTTTATAATATTGAGGCGTTTGATAAGTTTATTTCTAATATAATTACAGTGAAACCTAAAAGTGTATTTACAATCAAATAAAACGCCTAATATTTTCAAACTGCTGACATTGCTTACATACACATTGTTATGACATAGTTTTATATTTGGGCAGCATTTTTTCCGACAGATATGCAAGGTATTGCACTTCTCATATGATATAATCGCTCCTGACTGAGCCGACCAGACAGTAATGTCATTAAGGACTTTACAAAAAATCGCCTGAACCGTTTCAAGGCTGTCCTCTTTAGTATATATTAAAACGTCATCAGCATAAATCCCGTAACTTACTTTGTACTTATCTATAATTTGACTTATTTCGTCAAATGCAATAATAAATAACACTACCGAAAGAGGAGAACCTTGAGGAATCCCATTTTGCAAATCATATATCTCGGATGAAACACCATTTACTCTGACTATAAATTTTCTATTCGTTAGAAAGTTTTTGACAAAGTTATACATTCTGCCACCCACTTTCCACTTTCTTAGTTGCCTTAAAACTACGTGTGCTCCAATGCGGTCAAAAGCCTTTTGGAAGTCAAGAGAAAGAGCTGTGACGTGTTTTTTACTGGATGAAGCATTCGAACAGAAATGATCGAAAGTTAATAGGGAATCGATGGTACTATGACCGCTTTTAAACCCAACTTGAGTAGAGCTTAACAATTTGTTTCTAGAAGCAAACCACATCAACCTGTGGGCAATTATTTTCTCCAGAACTTTACTATTACATACAAGTAGGGATATGGGCCGAAAACTTGATATATTATCCGCTGGTTTGTTTGGCTTGTGGATGGGAGATACAAAAGCGCACTTCCAACTTTGAGGAAAAATACCAGATGAAAAAATGCTGTTATATAGGTTTATCAGTCTCATTTTAAATGAATCGGGGAGATTTTTGATCATTACGTAAGTAATGCGGTCGTGTCCTGGAGAGGAGCCCTTAACCCTGTTAACGAAATTGTTAAATTCCTCCTTCGTGATTGGATTATCAATTTCTTTCGCAGATAGAAGGAGATTAGGAGGGGGAAAATATATTTCGCTTAACAGGCGAGTTTTGTCAGCTACAAAAGTTTGAGGAAAATTTGTATCGTTTGAATAACCAGACCAGTCCTTAGCAAACAAATTTGCAGCTTCCTTAGCAGATGGTGAGGGGTTATTGCCTGCCACAAGGTGGGGAAAATTGGAAATACTATAAGACCCCGATAACTTTTTAAGGTTTTTCCATATTTCTTTGGGTGAAGTTGTAGGATTAATAGAGCTAGTAATATTGCTAAAGGCTTCTTTTTTTGCCTTTTTTGCCGCTAACTTGAATTTGGCGTTTGCTGCTTTATAAGACAGAAGATTTTGGTTAGATCGTACACGTTTGTAGATATACCAGGCAGATTGCTTTATGGCTCGCAATTCAGCGATTTCCTTATTCCACCAAAGGACACATTTTTTCGAGAAATATGGCCTGCTTTGGGGTATAGATGAAGAAGCTGCAGTAAGGATAACCTTTTTAACTTGAGCGGCTTCCTTGTTGATGTTGTTGCTGGCGGGATAAAGGCTATTAATTTTCTCACATAAGTTATGGTACTTTTTCCAATTGGCCTTTTCAGTTAAGAATTTGGGAGCATGCTTGGTCGTATTTGCTTTGTTACAATTTAAGTAAAAAATTATTGGATAATGATCACTGCCACAGAGATCATCCAAGACTTTCCAAGAAAAGAGTGGGTAAATATTCGTTGATGATAATGAAACATCTACATGAGTAAATGTTTTGTGTGTAGAGAAGTGCGTAGGTGTTTTATTATTTAGGACAGATAAGTCAAGTGAACAAATGAGTTCCTCAAAGCTTTTGCCTCTACGGTTTTGGATAGGGGAGCCCCAAAGCGGGCTCCACGCGTTAAAATCCCCACAAAAGATGAGTGGTTTAGGTAGAGAAATCAAAATACTTTTCAGCTCGTGGAAATCAATAGCACTGCTTGGCGGAAAATAAACTGAGATCACTGTGAAAGTTAACATAGCTTTGATTTGGAGGGCAATTATATTTAAGTTAGTTTCAATCTGAATACGTTTGTGGCAAATGTTTTTTTTAATCAGCAAACCAACGCCGTGAATATTAGTTTGATTCGTATTATGGAAATATGCTACGTATGGAGAAGGTGCTGAAAATGTATTCCCATATCCAATATTGGTCTCTTGCAGAGCAATAAGATCTGGTTTAAATTCAGTAATGAGTAACTGAAGCTCATGATAATTATTAAATAAACCATTTATATTCCATTGTAAAAAAGTTAACATATTTAATGGCTGGAATTAGAAGCTGAAAGTAATTATTATATTGATATATACGGAAAACTAAAGAGCATTAACTGTCCGAATCATCAGACATTTTCTGTAATTGTGTAAGAGAAAGAACTCTGTTAATTGATGCAGGTGGAGAGAAAGCAATTGCCGAAAAACTGTCATCATTGGTAAAGTTATTCATAGTATGAGTAGTTGAGTATTTTTGTGCTTTATTGAGTGACGCTGCACTATTTAAGTTTACGGTGGTATCTCCGAGAGATTTACTAGCATGGTTATAGCATTCATCATCTGAGCTATTATTTGAGTGGAGAGTGGTTTGCTTATTAGAGAGCATTCGCTTTGATTGTTGGTTAGCTGATTTCTGTTTAGTTGGGCTGAGATCAGAGTGGAGAGTTTTTGTAGTTAGCTGTGATTTGAGTAGAATTTTGAAGAGAGTTAATTTGATTATTGGGCTGTTGATTAGTAAGACTATTGCTTGAGAAAATTTGTGTTTGGTCGCTGGAGACTTTTGGATTTGAAGGTGATTTATGAATGATAGTTGATGAGTTGGTGCTAGAATTCTCCTTGTTCTCATTAATTACCGTTTGTGAGGAACCGGTACTTGGTGCAGTAGTATTAGCACGTGCGTTTGCTGGAGACGAAAGCACAGTGGCGTAGGAGATTATGGGGTTAGCTGGGGGTAAAGTGACTTGCTTTTGATATATATTTTTGGCTTCCTTCATCGAGCATTTATTTCTGGTTTTTATAGTTAAAATTTCTTTAGCTTGCTTAAACCTTTTACACTCACTTGAGGATGACGGATGTGGCTCAGAACAATTGGCACACTTAACTCGAGTGCAGTCGTTTGGGTGATGGGGAGGAAAGGAGCATGTTACACATGTCGGACTATTTTTGCACCAGTTTGCGGTGTGCCCTAGCAATTGGCACGATCTGCACCTCATAGGGTTGGGAATGTACTCCCTAACCTTTACGGAGTGCCACGAAATATCTATTTTGCTGGGGAGTTTATATGAGTCGAAGGACAGGAGAACAACCCCACTGGGAGTTGCCTTACCGTCAACTACTTTATTGAATTTATGTATTGAAGTAACGCCTTGGCTGCTTAATTCTTTTACAATTTCCTCATCACTTACTTTATTGAGGTAAGGAGCATATATTGTTCCCTTTGTTGTGTTCAGCGAGGCATGAAATGAAAATTTGATAGAGCATACACCATGTAGTTGCGTAGTGGCCAGAAATTTTTGGGCAATTTTTATATCTTTTACTAGAAGCAGAAGGTTTCCGTCTCTAAGCTCAGATATGGAAATAACATCTTTGCTGATAATTTGTATGGCTTTGTGCACCGCAAAACATGAGAAGTCTGAAATTTTTTTATTAACATCATCACATGCTAGAATAAGAAATTTTGGGTCTGCCACAACGACGTTTGGTAGTTCGGGAAAAATATTAATAGGCGAACCATTAGAAAGTTTTTTCTTTTTGCGTGGGTAATCGTTTGCAAGTAGTGCAAAACGATTCACCCTACTAGCACTTGCCCCTTGGGGCATTTCACAATTTGAACAAACTCACCAAGCCTGAGTAAAAAATATTCAGTGAATGATAAATATGAAGCAAAGCTTTACACTAATCAACGAATAGAGGCAAAAGAGAATAACGGAACTGAGACCGCACTGAAATCACTATAATAGCGAACTTAACACGACCAAACACTTTGAGTGCTAGACGCTGACTGTAAATTGCATATAATTTCTATTAATGCATGCAACTAAATTTTATTTAAAAAATAAAGAAATATTACACTTTTTATAATTAATGACATTGAACACTTTGTACACGATTAACTGAGTGCTCGTCACAAACAGGTTGGGGACAATCGCCACAGGCCTTCCGTGTCTTTCGCCGTCTTTTTATTGGCAAAGCATTACAGATATGACAAGATCCTGTTCCTTTTTTCCTTCCAGTTTTATCTTTTGGAGTCTCTGGACCAGGATTTATCACAAGTGTTTCTGTCAGGGTATGGCCTAATACACTTTCAGCGGCAATTTTTGTGGAGAAGTGACTCATTACTTGTGGATTCGCCGTGCGATGTTCAATCATCGGCAATGCTAGTTCTTCACTTAGTTTGCGCATAAATTGACGAAGTTCTGTCGGTTTTTTGACAATCATTTTATTATTTTCATAATAAATTATATATGCCGCAAGTGAAGAAATATCTAGCATGTTGAAGAACAGAGCCATTGGCCATCTCGAAGGTCGTCGTTGACTAGTGTATCTCCGCACCATTTGGTCCATTGTGTCAACTCAAACTTTATATTTATTATAAAAATTTATTACTTCTGGTTTTTGTTTGGCGTCATCACCAATTGATATATCTGAATGCATTGTTGTTATCAGAATGACAGCTTTATTTTTTTTAGGAACACATGGTAACCTTTTCGTGAAACCCAAAAACTGTCGAATACTGCTCCCGTGTTTTATTCGCTCCCATAACACTAGGGATGTAAGGTTTATTCTTTTTTAGCGTGCCAACAATAGTAATATTCCACGACAACAAATGTTTAGCAACTGGTACAGTAGTAAAGAAGTTATCCATGCAGATGTTTCTACCACTACCTTGGTACGGAGCCCCCAATTCTTTCACTACTCTTTCACCCTAATTGTTTTCTCGAGTATTGTGCGTTTTACCAGTGTACGTGATCCCTTGCAAAGGATATGCATTTTCTGCATCACAAATTTTCGTAGGTAAAAATTTGTTTGAAAGTCTCGCTAATTGACAACGTTTCCGTACTGCGATGAGTACCAATATTTTACTACCTTCAGGCTCAGCTGTTTCTACTTCATTGTCGTCATCATCACACTCGCTACTTTCAAATTCTTCTTGTTCCACTGCTGAATTCTCTTCAGCGATTTCTTCTGTGTCTTCAGAATCTTCTGGATCGTTACGCACTAAATAACCTCGTTGATTTTGATATCTACCTCTATTTGCTGGAATCTAGTCTTCGTCATCGCTATCAGAAACACTACTCGAATCACTACTCCCTCTTCAAGTATTTTCCTCAAGTATTCATTCCTTTCGGTTGCACTTAACCTAATAAATTAAATATTATGCGGTATATGTCGTACATAATTATATTACACAAAATTCTAATTAAAATATTTACAAATGTTAAATATATGTAACGTTTACTTACCGAGCATAATGAGCTCTCGATAATTGTTCCATAGCTTTATTTTTAACTCTCAAGAGAACACCAAATGAAACACGTCTGATCCCACCACAAATCTGTGACGTACTAAAAACTGCTCGAATCTGGTGCGCGAAAGAAAGCATAGAAATAACTTTGCGCTTTTCCGGCATCTTCGTGGCTCCGAAAATTAAAAAACGGCCGACTACCTGGGGTAACCCAAAAAGGTTTCAGATATCATTCACGATCCTACGTTGTTATTTTTTTCTTTAAATTATCACCGACTAATAATATTTGAAGAACAAAATTTTATAGAAAGTTTTTAGAAAACATTTTTTTAAATAAAACAAACAAAATTTTTAATACTCATATCGTGGGTACCCCGGTACCCGGTTGCTAAACGACGTTGGTAAAGTTGGTTACTAACATAAGGGTTAATCTAATGATTTGAAGCATGTCAATATCGATTGCTAAATGTGTATGTACAACAATATTCACTTTATACCGAAATATAAGATTACGGATTTCTTCTAAATGCACTGCCGGCTTGCCGTTATGGCTTTATGTAACTTTAATAAGTTAAAGAAAGTTTATTAACTTGAATATGTAAAATAAATGATTTAAAGCATTTCGATATCGATTGCTAAATGTGTAAATAAAAGAAACTCGACTTTATACTTAATATACGATAACGGATTTTTTCTAAATGCACTGCCGTTAGGCCGTCATTGCTTTATGTAAACTTCAGTTCGTTAAAGAAGGTTAGTTAACTAAAATATGTTAAACTTAAGATTTGAAGCATTTCGATATCGATTGCTAAATGGGTATATACAAGAAAATCGACTTTATACCTAAATTTAAGATTACGGAATTCTTCTAAATGCGCTGCCGTTATACCGTTAAGGCTTTATGTAGACTTCAGTAAGATTAAGAAAGTTAATTAACTTAAATATGTTAATCTAATGATTTGAAGCATTTCGATATCGATTGCTAAATGTGTATATACAATAAAATCGACTTTATACCTAAATATATGATTACGAAATTCTTCTTAATGAGCTGCCGTTATACCGTTAAGGCTTTATGTAGACTTCAGTAAGATTAGGAAATTTTATTAACTTAAATATGTTAATCTAATGATTTGAAGCATTTCGATATCGATTGCTTAATGTGTATATACAAGAAAATCGACTTTATACCTAAATATATGATTACGGAATTCTTCTAAATGCCCTGCCGTTATACCGTTAAGGCTTTATGTAGACTTCAGTAATATTAAGAAAGTTAATTAACTTAAATATGTTAATCTAATGATTTGAAGCATTTCGATATCGATTGCTAAATGTGTATATACAATAAAATCGACTTTATACCTAAATATATGATTACGGAATTCTTCTAAATGCTCTGCCGTTATGCCGTCATGGCTTCATGTAAACTTCAGTTCGCTAAGGAAGGTTAATTAACTTAAATATGTTAAACTAAAGATTTGAAGCATTTCGATATCGATTGCTAAATGTGTGTATACAAGAAAATCGACTTTATACCTAAATATAAGATTATGGAATTTTTCCAAATGCACTGCCGTTATGATGTTTTGGCTTAATGTAGACTACAGTAAGATAAAGAAAGTTAATTAACTTAAATATGTTAATCTAATGATTAAAAGCATTTCGATATCGATTGCTAAATGTGTATATAGAAGAAAATCGACTTTAATATAAGATTAGGGAATTCTTCCAAATGCACTGCCGTTATGCCGCCATGGCTTTATGTTAGCTTGAGTGCGTTAAAGAAGGTTTATTAACTTAATTGATTTGAACCATTTTGATATCGATTGCTTAATGTGTATATACAAGAAAATCGACTTTATACATAAGATTACGGAATTCTTCCAAATGCACTACCGTTATACCGTTAAGGCTTTATGTAAACTTCAGTTCGTTAAGGAAGGTTAATTAACTTAAATATGTTAAACTAAAGATTTGAAGCATTTCGATATCGATTGCTAAATGTGTGTATACAAGAAAATCGACTTTATACCTAAATATATGATTACGGAATTCTTCTAAATGCACTGCCGTTATACCGTTAAGGCTTAATGTAGACTTCAGTAAGATAAAGAAAGTTAATTAACTTAAATATGTTAATCTAATGATTTGAAGCATTTCGATATCGATTGCTAAATGTGTATATAGAAGAAAATCGACTTTAATATAAGATTAGGGAATTCTTCCAAATGCACTGCCGTTATGCCGCCATGGCTTTATGTTAGCTTGAGTGCGTTAAAGAAGGTTTATTAACTTAATTGATTTGAACCATTTTGATATCGATTGCTTAATGTGTATATACAAGAAAATCGACTTTATACATAAGATTACGGAATTCTTCCAAATGCACTACCGTTATACCGTTAAGGCTTTATGTAAACTTCAGTTCGTTAAGGAAGGTTAATTAACTTAAATATGTTAAACTAAAGATTTGAAGCATTTCGATATCGATTGCTAAATGTGTGTATACAAGAAAATCGACTTTATACCTAAATATATGATTACGGAATTCTTCTAAATGCTCTGCCGTTATGCCGTCATGGCTTCATGTAAACTTCAGTTCGTTAAGGAAGGTTAATTAACTTAAATATGTTAAACTAAAGATTTGAAGCATTTCGATATCGATTGCTAAATGTGTGTATACAAGAAAATCGACTTTATACCTAAATATAAGATTATGGAATTTTTCCAAATGCACTGCCGTTATGATGTTTTGGCTTAATGTAAACTTCAATAAGGTAAAGAAGGTAAGTTAACTTAAATATGTTAAACTAATGATTTGAAGAGTTTCGATATCTATTGCCAAATGTGTATATACAAGAAAACCGACTTTATACCTAAATATAAGATTACGGAATTCTTCCAAATGCACTGCCGCTAGACCGTTAAGGCTTTATGTAAACTTAAGTAAGGTAAAGAAGGTTAATTAACGTAAATATGTTAAATTTATGAATTGAAGCATTTTTATATCGATTGCTAAATGTGTAAATACAAGAAAATCGACTTTAATATAAGATTAGGGAATTCTTCCAAATGCACTGCCGTTATGCCGCCATGGCTTTATGTTAGCTTGAGTGCGTTAAAGAAGGTTTATTAACATAATTGATTTGAACCATTTTGATATCGATTGCTTAATGTGTATATACAAGAAAATCGACTTTATACATAAGATTACGGAATTCTTCCAAATGCACTACCGTTATACCGTTAAGGCTTTATGTAAACTTCAATAAGGTAAAGAAGGTAAATTAACTTAAATATGTTAAACTAATGCATTGAAGAGTTTCGATATCGATTGCTTAATTTATATATACAAGAAAATCGACTTTATATATAAGATTACGAAATTCTTCCAAATGCACTGCCGTTAGACCGTTAAAGCTTTATGTAAACTTAAGTAAGGTAAAGAAGGTTAATTAACGTAAATATGTTAAATTTATGAATTGAAGCATTTTTATATCGATTGATAAATGTGTATATACAAGAAAATCGACTTTATACCTAAATATAAGATTACGGAATTCTTCCAAATGCACTGCCGTTATACCGTTAAAGCTTTATGTAATCTTTAGTAAGATAAAGAAGGTTAATTAACTTTAATATGTTAAACTAATGATTTGAAGTATTTGATATCGATCGATCTACTTTATACCTTAATAAAAGATTACGGAATTCTTCTAAATGCACTGCAGTTATGCCGCTATGGCTTTATGTCAACTTCAGTTTTTAAAGAAGGTTTATTAACTTAAATATGTTAAACTATTCAGGAAATTTAACTTTATACCTAAATATAAGATTACGGAATTCTTCCAAATGCACTGCCGTTATGCCGCCATGGCTTCCTGTTACCTTCAATAGGTTAAAGAAGGTTATATAACTTAAATATGTTAAACTAATGAATTGAAGCATTTCCATATCGATTGCCAAATGTGTGTATACAAGAAAATTGACTTTAAACCTAAATATAAAATTACAGAAATCTTGCAAATGCACTGCAGTTAAGCCCTTATGGCTTTATGTAGATCTAGGTTAGATGAAGAAGATTAATTAACTTAAATATTTAAACTAATGATTTGAAGCATTTCGATATCGATTGCTAAATGTATATATACCAGAAAATCGATTTTATACCTAAATATAAGAATACGGAATTCTTCCAAATGCACTGCCGTTATACCGTTAAGGCTGTATGTAAACTTCAGTTCGTTAAAGAAGGTTAGTTAACTTCAATATGTTAAACTAATGGTTTGAGGCAATTCGATATCGATTGCTAAATGTGTATATACAAGAAAATCGACTTTGTATCAAAATGTAAGATCACGGAATTCTTCCAAATGCACTGCCGTTGGACCGTTAAGGCTTAATGTAAACTTCAGTAAGATAAAGAATGTTTACTAACTTATATATGTTAAACTAAAGATTTGAAGCATTTCGATTGCCAAATGTTTATTTACAAGAAAATCATTTTTATACCTAAATTTAAAATTACGGAATTCTTCTAAATGCACTGCCGTTGGACCGTTAAGGCTTTATGTTAACTTCAGTTCGTTAAAGAAGGTTTATTAACTTGAATATGTTAAACTATTTATTTGAAGCATTTCGAGATCGATAGCTAAATTTGTGTATACAACAAAATCGACCCTACACCTAAATATAAGATTACGGAATTCTTCTAAATGCACTACCCTTATGCCGCCATGGCTTTATGTCAACTTCATTTCGTTAAAAAAGGTTTATTAACGTGAATATGTTAAACTAATGATTTGAAACATTTCGATATCGATTGCTAAATGTGTATATACAACAAATACGACCTTATACCTAAATATAAGATTACGGACTTCTTCTAAATGCACTGCCGTTATACCGTTAAGGCTTTATGTAGACTTCAGTTCGTTAAAGTAGGATTATTAACTTAAATATGTTAAACTAATGATTTGAAACATTTCGATATCGATTGCTTAATGTGTATATACAACAAAACCGTTCTTATACCTAAATATAAGATAACGGTATTCTTCTAAATGCACTGCCGGTATACCGTTAAGGCTTTATGTAGACTTCAGTAAGATAAAGAAGGTTAATTAACTTAAATATGTTAAACTAATGATTTGAGAAATTTCGATATCGATTGCTAAATGTGTATATTCAAATAAATCGACTTTATACCTAAACATGATATTACGGAATTCTTCTAAATGCACTACCGTTATGCCGCCACGGTTTTGTGTCAACTTCAGTACGTTAAAGAAGGTTTATTAACTTGAATATGTTAAACTAATTATTTGACGCATTTCGATATCGATTGCTAAATGCGTGTATACAAGAAAATCATTTGTATACCTAAATATAAGATTACGGAATTCTTATAAATGCTCTGCCGTTATGCCGCCAAGGCTTTATGTCAACTTCAATTCGTTAAATATGTTAAACTAATCATTTGAGGAATTCCGATATCGATTGCTTAATGGGTATATACAAGAAAATCGACTTTATACCTAAATATAAGATTACGGAATTCTTCCAAATGCACTGCTGTTATATCGTTTAGGCTTTATGTAAACTTCAATAAGATAAAGTAGGCTTATTAACTTAAAAATGTTAAACCAGTTATTTGAAGCATTTCGATATCGATTGCTAAATGTATATATACAAGAAAATCGATTTTTTCCCAAATACCAGATCACGGAATTCCTCCAAATGTATTTCCGTTAGGCCGCCATGACTTTATGTTAACTTCAGTGCGCTAAAGAAGGTTTGTTAACTTAAATATGTTAAACTTATGATTTGAAGCATTCCGACATCGATTGCGAAATGTGTATACAAGAAAATAGACTTTACACCTAAATATAAGATTACGGAATTCTTATAAATGCACTGCCGTTATGCCACCAAGGCTTTATGTCAACTTCAATTCCTTAAATATGTTAAACTAATCATTTGAGGAATTCCGATATCGATTGCTTAATGGGTATATACAAGAAAATCGACTTTATACCTAAATATGAGATCACGGAATTCTTCTAAATGCACTGCCGGTATGCCGTCATGGTTTTATGTAAACTACAGTTCGTTAAAGAGGGTTTATTAATTTAAATATGTTAAACTAAAGATATGAAGCATTTCGATATCGATTGCTAAATGCGTATATACAGGAAAATCGACTTTATATTTATATATAAGTTCGCGGAATTCTTCTTAATGCACTGCCGTTATGCCGTCATGGCTTTATGTAAACTTCAGTTCGTTAAAGAAGGTTTATTAACTTAAATATGTTAAACTAAAGATTTGAAGCATTTCGATAGAGTAATTTAGGGTATTGTGATATGGGTTGGTAAAGTGATATACCAGCGTATTTTCTAAACTATACACGTCTGCACAAGAATATTCTCATGAGTCATATGGCAACGGTAAAAAAGTGTTACTGCAAAGCAGCGGATACACACAGCGCTTAGATTAACATCAGTGTGCAAAAACATTTTCAGCTTCACAGTAGTCAATAATTGGGCGTGCTCTTCAAAAGAAGATAATTCCAAAATTTGTGTAGATTTTTAACTTCTTATATATTAATTTGGTTACTGGTAAATATATTTAACAACTTTTCAAGTATTTATATATTTTTATGTAATTAATTACTATGAAAAAATTTTTAATTCATAAAAGCTCTAGTTTGGGTAATGTGATATGGTAATAGTTGTTCAATGTGATATACATAGTATATCACATTAAAAACACATTATAATATATTAAACAAATAACGTATTTAATAAAAACAATGAAGTAATAACATAAATTAAAACCATAGGTCATGCCGAAAAAGGGGGAAATTCGTAAGTGGAATGCAGAAAACATGTAAAAAGCAATCCAAGCTGTTAGAGGTGAAAAAATGGGAATATTGTTGGCATCGAAAACGTACGGTGATAAAACAGTCGATGATGTTTTAGCTGCGCCATTAGGCCGGAGACCAGTCTTTAGAAGAGACGACGAATCGGAGCTGGTAAGATATTTAAAAGATATGGGGGCAAAATTTGTGGGGCTTACTTGTAGCGATGTCCGCTCGCTTGCTTTTCAAATAGCAAAGCGCAACAATCCATTTTCTATAACGAAGGAATGTGCTGGAAGAGATTGGTTGCGCGCATTTCTTAAAAGACATAAAACTGAAATAAGTATACGCAGTGCTACTGGAACTTCATTAGACAGAATAAAAGGCCTCAATGAGGAGAACGTAAACAAGTTTTACAGTTTACTGGAAAACGAGTATGAAAAGTTTAAATTTCCTTCAAACAGGATTTGGAACGTGGATGAGACAGGAGTGTCTACTGTGCAAAGTAGGCAGTCAAGAGTCTTAGCTGCAAAAGGCAAAAGACATATTGGATGCATGACATCAGCTGAGATAGGATCTCTCATAACAGTTGTAAGCTGCATGAGTGCAGGTGGTGCCTTTGTTCCCCCGTACTTAATTTTTCCAAGAAAAAAACCTTCTCCGCTTTTAATGAAACATGCTCCACCTGGCTCCGATTCTGCCTGTCACATATCCGGATGGATACAAATTCCAATATTTACAATGTGGTTTGACCATTTTATGCGGTTTACACATCCTTCTAAGGAGAACCCAGTCCTTTTGATCTTAGATCTATAGCCATACAAGAAATATTGAGGTTCTTGATAAAGCTCGTGAAAATGGCGTTAAAATTTTATCCTTGCCACCCGATTGTACGCATAAAATGCAACCTTTGGACAAATCCTTTATGGGACCTCTTAAAACTTACTATAATGAGGAAATAAGACGATTTATGCGTGAAGAAGGCCGAAAGGTGACACAATTCGATGTTGTAGAACTCTTTGCAAAAGCTTATCTTAAAGTTCAAACTGCGCAAATAGCGATTAATGGGTTCAAATGTACTGGGATTTATCCATTTGATAAGAACAAGTTTCAGGAAAGCGATTTTATTCATAAAAAACATCAAGCGGAAGACGCACAAATCAGAGATGAAAGCGATTTAGGCTAGCACAAGTAAAGCAGCCATGCAGCACTTATTCACGCCATGGGAGATCTCACCTCCACCTAAGCTGATACAGAAAACTAGCTCGAGAGGTAAGCGTTCAAAAGCGACAATACTTACAACATCACCATATAAGGCAGCGTTGGAAGTAAGCATCAAAAATGCTGAAAACCGCAAAAAGAAGAAAAGCGTGAAGCGGGCATTAATGCCGGGTAAAGTAGCTGGGAAAATAAAACGGTTAAAGCAGACTAGGAAAAGTGCATCAAGCGAGTCGGATAAAAGTTTGATATTACCCAGTTCAGACGAGGAATGTTGGGCAGAAATTCCTTCTACTAAGGATACCGTCTACGCTTTTTGAAATAAAACCTTTGGGGCAGATGGGGAAGTCATGACTTGGACTCCATGCTTGCAATGCGACTTAGTTTGGGCACATAGCAAATGCCTCCCTAAACGTCAGGCAATATTCGTTTGCAAGTCTTGTGAATGACTTTTCAAATATTTTACTATGTATACCAACTATTACAAATGCTTACATACTTTATTGAATTTTTATTTGTTTCTTTTATAAAATCATTTTGTTTTGTTTATTTTTTGTATAAAGTATAATATATGAATTTTTGCTTCAAATAAATGAATTAATTTAATTAAATAAAAACCATAATTTTTTGGGAATGGTTTGGGTAATTTGGTATGGTATATCATATTAGCCGATGGGGCATATCACATTACCATCCCATTTTTACAAACCGACGTTTTCGACTTTTTATAGTTTTAAACAAATATCTTCCTCAAAACTGAACAAAATGCAATACTATTTCTGAATATGTTGGGAAATGCCTGAACCTATCGCATTAATAGAAATTATACTAGTTTCCTCTTCAAAATGTTGATAAGTCATCGAAAAAAGTATGCCTATATCACAATACCCTAAATTACTCTATCGATTGTTAAATGTGTGTTTACAAGAAAATCGACTTTATACCTAAAAATAAGATTACGGAATTCTTCTAAATGCACTGCCGTTATACCGTTATGGCTTTATGTTGACTTCAGTAACATAAAGAAAGTTAATTAACTTAAATATGTTAAATTAATGATTTGAAGCCTTTCGATATCGAGTGCTAAATGTGTATATACATAAAACTCGAACTTTCACCTAAATATAAGATTACGGAATTCTTCCAACTGCTCTGCCGTTATACCGTTTAGGCTTTATGTAAACTTCAGTAAGATAAAGTAGGCTATTAACTTAAATATGTCAAACCAGTTATTTGAAGCATTTCGATATCGATTGCTAAATGCGTATATACAGGAAAATCGACTTTATATCTAAATATAAAATCACGGAATTCTTCTAAATGCACTTTCGTTATGCCGTCATGGCACTTATTGTTAAAATAAAATCCACAAGCATCTAATCTTAAATATTTACCTTTATTTTAAGTTCAAGATACAAAAAAATGTAAAAATGAAATACTACTTTTTGTTATTTGGATACTTGTATGCCAAACCAATTAAAAAAAGGCACACTGTCACAACAACTGTTCACATCTGCATCACAACCTACTGATGGCGTTGCACTTCTAAATGATACAATACAAATGCAATGTTGATGGAGTAACGAAACCATCCTATTGAACTGTAGCCTAAAACAAGAGCTGGTCATCGAACAGGGGACGATTCGATCTTATGGAGGGGAATAGTTAGTGGATCGACCCTCATCTCAACTCCCCTAAAGGCATCATTGAATCCGCTCGTGTCTTTTTCTTCATTATTACCATTCACAATCTAATTACGCTTAGCTGTAGTAATTCTAAAAGAAAATCATAACAATCACAACATTTATTGCGGATGACCTTCATTGGAAAGGTATGATAATGGCATGCTGCGTTGGAAAGTTTGCACACGGCACGCTAAGCGACATCAACTTGCGGTAACTAAATTTATGGAAAACGTCCGCTGATCGCATACCTGACACCATCAACAACAACCTATTTTTTTTATTTGGTATTTGCGTAGGCTTGGTAGGCTTAGTTTTTTAAGTAGAAGAAACTGTATCGAATCAGAAAAAATTCAGAATAAATGTGACTGCCGAAGTGAGCAAGTGTCTGGTCTTTTAATTTGCATAAGTTATTGATTCTTTATATACTTTTATATGCCAATGTGCTTATTTCTTCATACTCAATTTCTAAATCTTTGTAGCTCAGCTTAATCACTTCTTATGGCAATTCATCTTCGTTGTTGTTGGTTATGAATAAAGTTTCTGCAAAGTAAAATGAATTCGATAATGAAAATGGTTTTACTTCACTTCATCAACTATATATCAGTTTATCAACTATAAGCCGTTAATCTTGCGAATAATACTAACCTATAGAAAATCAACATTTATTTAGAAAGTTTTCAAAATGAATATTATATGTTATAAAGAAAAAAACAACTTTTTTCTTAACATAATAATATTGTGAATTATTTTCTTCTTCTTAAAACTTAAACTGAACTGAAACTGAACTGAACTGAAACGGAACTGAAACTGAAACTGAACTGAAACTGAACTGAAACTGAACTGAATCTGAACATAAACTGAAACCGAAACTGAACAGGAACTGAAACTGAAACTGAAACGGAACTGAAACTGAACAGAAACTGAAACTGAACTGAACAGAAGCTGAACAGAAACTGAAACTGAACAGAAACTGAAATGAAACTGAAACTGAACTAAAGCTGAAACTGAAAACTGAAACTGTAGTAATTCTAAAAGAAAATTATATATGTAAATGACACCCTACAACAACAATTAGCAATTGATACTGCCCGAACATTTATTGGGGATGACCTTCATTTGAAAGGTATGATAATGGCATGCTGCGTTGGAAAGTTTGCACACGACACACTAAGCGACATCAACTTGCGGTAACTAAATCTATGGAAAGCGTCCGCTGATCGCATACCTGACACCATCAACAACAACCTGTTTTTTTTCCATTTGGTATTTGCGTAGGCTTGGTAGGCTTAGTTTTTTAAGTAGAAGAAAAAATTCAGAATAAATGTGACTGCCGAAGTGAGCAAGTGTCTGGTCTTTTAATTGGCGCCCAACGTGGGGCCTGTTCTCCAACAAGGATAATCTCGAATCGAAGGATAGCCCGGCAGGCTAAGGACCTCATCAACTGAAGGAATTATAAAATTTAAAGGGCTCAACGATCCTCGCTTCAATCATCAGATCTCAACATACCCAAGAATTTTCATAAAAAATACTTGTAAATAATTATTCAAGATTATTTCTTGTGGTGATTAAGTGTTATTATTAGTGAAAAATTTCAATATCAAAGTGAAAGTTTAAAAAATGAATTTAATTTTGTATGGCATCTTAAATTTGATTTTTTTCATTTTTTTAAAAATTGCTGAAACCACAGTAATTTGTCCTGTAAAGAGCTTGAATTATTTTCACCCAAGTCCTTGCTTTAGGAGTGCCTTTTCAAAGGGCATACGGTTTCGGTTTGAAATAAGAAAATTGTGTTTTATAAGTTACGTGATTAAAAATGAGTGTTACGCGTGAACAAGCAATAGAAATAGTAAAAAAAAGCAATGAAAAAATTAAGCAGGGATTGGCAGAGCAAATTTTCCGTCTTTCTCAAGCTCTTGACCAGCTAATTCCACCTAGCGGGGAAACTTACTTACCGATAAGCATTGATCCTACAGTTAGTTCAGATAATTTAAGTTTAGATTTAATAAAATCCCTCCCAGAATTTAAAGGGGAAGCCTCAGCGTATCCCGCCTGGCGCACTGCAGCTCATTTTGCTATGAGCTATTATAAAGAACATTCAGAAAAATATTATGTCGCTATGGGAATTTTCAGAAATAAAATTACAGATTCAGCTAATACATCCCTTTCTTCCTTTAACACGGTTCTTAATTTTAAGGCAATAATCGCAAGGTTGGATCAGACATACGCGGATAAGAGACCGTTGTATGTTTTAAAAAATGAATTAAGTATTTTGAGGCAAGGCAATCAATCGATTGCCGATTATTACGATACAGTTGATAAACAACTGACACTAATTATTAATAAGCAAATTATGTCCCATAATGGTAACTCTGAAGTTGTCGCTGCTCTCAATGAGAGAGCAAGGGAAAACGCACTTCGTGTACTCGTTTCGGGTCTTCGTGTACCATTATGTGACATAATCTTTTCCACCAGGCGAAAGGACCTTCCAACTGCGCTTGCAGTTGCTCAGTAGCTCGAAACTAGCCACAAAAGGTACGATTTTGCGCGTATATTTGCCGTAGGAAATTCGCAGACGCCGAATATTCCTGTTACATCTCAGGGCCGTCAGACTTTTTTAGGAATCAGCTAAATCATCGCACTTATTCAAATCACAACAATAGACCAACTCCTATGGAAGTCGATCGTAGTATCCCTTCCACTCGGCAGCATGCTAATCCTTACACCAACAATGCTCTTCAAAAGCGAGACGGCAACCATTTGCCCAACCCAAATCCTCCCATTAATACTTCTCGACCACAACACAAACCAATCCTTTCCCAGCCCACAGTTTTTAAGCGCGGTCGCGATCAAACATACTCTAATATATCGCCATTCCCTAAGGTACAAAGGGTAAACTATATGCCACATGAAATAGAATATCTATCAATAATTACATAGAAGGAGATCAGGATAACCATGAGTACGATTATGGTTGCGAGCATCAGGAAAATGATTACAACACCAATGACTGTCATGAAGATATTGAGAGTAACTTTGCAGACGAAATCAACCATTTAAACTAAGTTCGCTCCTACCATTTATTACGAAAAAAATGGCAAATGGCAAATGGTCAGGAGCTACGCATTTTAATAGACACAGGTACTTCCAAAAATTATGTCAAAAACTATTCTTTCTTAAAAGGCGTGAAATCGATGGAAAAAACATTCAAGCTTAAATCAATCAATGGCGTCAATCTGATTGATAAACAATGTTTAATAAATGTCCTAGATTCTACCTCT
Source organism: Bactrocera zonata (assembly GCA_037783105.1). Lineage (NCBI taxonomy): Eukaryota > Metazoa > Arthropoda > Insecta > Diptera > Tephritidae > Bactrocera > Bactrocera zonata. The sequence continues at coordinate 63,583 of JBAWJQ010005390.1, read as the reverse complement.
ACTTTTTATTTACTAAAAAATTTAAAAACGTTTGATGGTATCATTGGATACGACTTTTTAAAAAAAAATTAACGCTATAATTGATATAGAGAGGGGATACTTATTTTACCGCAATGGCCAAGTAAAACTTCAGCATATTTCTTGCAGCCAAGTACATAAATTTGATAATCATACAGGATTCGGTTCCAACTAGTATCCGAAACCAATTCAATGATATGATTAGTAGCAATATTAATGCCTTTGCCGATACAGATAGAGCACTGCCTTATAACACCAAAGTACAGGGTAGAATTCGTACGATTACGAATGAGCCAATTTATACCAAAAGCTATCCCTATCCTGTTTCCGCAGCAGAGTTCATAAACACAGAATTATGAGCTCTTCTTAAAGATAAAATAATTCGCAAATCTTGCTCTCCATATAACTCGCCTGTTCATGTGGTTACAAAAAAGGGCTTAGACGAAAATGGTAGGCAAAACTTACGGATGGTGATAGACTTTAGGAAACTAAATGAGAAAACAATTTCAGATAGATATCCCATACCTGACTCGTCAGTAATTTTGGCAAACTTAGGGAAATCTAAATATTATACCACCCTCGACTTAAAATCGGGATTTCACCAGATAATTTTATGCGATGAAGATTGGGAAAAAAACCGCTTTCAGTGTCAACAATGGAAAGTACGAGTTCTGTCGTCTGCCATTTGGCCTGAAAAATGCTCCCAGCATTTTCCAGCGAGCTATCGATGATGTCCTTCGTGAATACATAAGAAAATGTTGCCACGTTTATATGGATGACATCATTATTTTCTCTCCTGACGAACAATTTCATTTAGTTGACATAAACATAATTTTACAAAGTTTAAAAAAAGCAGGAACGAGAATTTCGTCCGAAAAATCAAAGTTTTTTAAAATAGAAGTTGAATTTTTGGGATTTTTAGTTTCACGAAATGGTATCCAAACATGCCCAACTAAAGTGAATGATATACTCAATTATAAAACTCCAAACACTCTTCGAGCACTACGATCATTCCTTGGGCTATCAGGATATTATCGAAGATTTGTGAAAGATTACGCTAGAATTGTGAAGCCGCTCACAAAATATCTGAGAGGGGAAAACGGAAATGTAGGTGCGAATAAATCAAAAGCCGTTGTCATAGAACTTGACCATGAAGCTATAAGGGCATTCGAGAAAATAAAACGGGTATTGGCATCTGAAGATGTACTCCTGCAACACCCGGATTATAGCCAACCTTTCGAACTTCCTATAGATGCCTCTTCAAGTGCGTTGGGAGCAGTTTTGTCACAAAATGGTAGACCAATCACTATGATTTCTCGTACTTTGTCTGCCACAGAACCGATCCCCAGCTCCTTATTTTCGCTGTATCTGATAAGAATCCTAACTCAAAATTGAAAAGATGGCGTGCTTTTATCGAAGAGTTTTCACCAAAATTTCACTACAAGCCAGGAAAATAAAATAAAGTAGCCGACGCCCTATCTAGACAGTTCATCCACAAATTAAGTGAATCAGGGAAGATGGAAACCGTTCATAGCGAACAGTCTTCTAGTGATGCCATTAAAACTATTAAATATCCTGTAAACCAATTTAAAAATCAGTTAGTGTTATCTAAATCCGACTATTTTAGCAAAATAAATAAAATTTTATTTCAAAAAGCTCCGACGTCATATTATTTGTTTTAACACCATCGAAAACTTAATGCGCTATCTAAAAGAAGCTATCAATCCAAATGTCACAAACGGCTTACAATGTGAACATAAAGTTTTGGCAGAAATACAAAATGAATTAGTGAGGCAATTTCCTGGGGTTAAATTTGTACACACGGAAAAACTTGCAATTGATTTAACCAACAAGAGTGACCAACTAGAAACAATCGCTACGGAACATAATCGAGCTCATCGATGTCTGAACGAGAATTTTCAACAAATCTCAAATGAATATTATTTTCCAAACATGAGAAAAATGCTAAAATCTTTAATTGTGAACTACAGAATTTGTTTGAAAAACAAATATCAAAGAACACAATTTGATCCTGGTATTGGAAAAACCCCCATACCGAAATACCCCGGAGAAATACTCCATATTGATATATTTATCACAGCCAAACAGCATCTTTCTTAAAAGTCTTCACAGGGATAATTTTTCAATCGAACAGTTTTTTATTCCTACACTTCATAGCGAGAGTAATGGACAGGTTGAGAGGTTCCATTCCACACTGCTGGAAATTGCACGTTGCATCAAGGAATAACAACAAATAAGTGAGACTAATGACCTAATGTTATTAGCCACACATAAATATAATACTAGTATCCATTCTGTCACAAACTTGAAGCCAATTGAAGCTCTATATGGCTCATCAATAGAAACACTAGAAACGAAAAGAAATAAATTGAAACTTGCACAAGAAAAAACGCTAGACAGATTTAATAAAAACAAAAATAATAAAACGTATAAGCCTGGCGAAAAACTATTTCTTAAAAGGCATAAAAGACTGGGAAACAAGTTCAGCAGTATTTATATTGAAAAGGTTATTGAAAAGGACTTGGGAACAACGATACTAATAAATGGTAAAAAGATTCACAAAAGCAATATACGTTAGACATTTTTTGTATGAAAACTCATTATTCATACTGTTATAATCAACTTATATGCCAGAAATTAAAAAAGTATACATCTAAAAAATTATAAGAAATTAGTGTTAAGATAAAATCCACAAGCATCTAATCTTGAATATTTACCTTTATCTTAAGTTCAAGATAAAAAAGTGTAAAAATGAAATACTACTTTTTGTTATTTGGATATTTGTATGCCAAACCAATTAAAAAAAGGCACACTGTCACAACAACTGTTAACATCTGCATCACAACCTACTGATGGCGTTGCACTTTTAAATGATACAATACAAATGCAATGTTGATGGAGTAACGAAACCATCCTATTGAACTGTAGCCTAAAACAAGAGCTGGTCATCGAACCGGGGACGATTCGATCTTATGAAGGGGAATAGTTAGTGGATCGACCCTCATCTCAACTCCCCTAAAGGCATCATTGAATCCGCTCGTGTCTTTTTCTTCATTATTACCATTCATAATCTAATTACGCTTAGCTGTAGTAATTCTAAAAGAAAATCATAACAATCACAACATTTATTGTGGATGACCTTCGTTGGAAAGGTATGATAATGGCATGCTGCGTAGGAAAGTTTGCACACGGCACGCTAAGCAACATCAACTTGCGGTAACTAAATCTATGGAAAGCGTCCGCTGATCGCATACCTGACACCATCAACAACAACCTGTTTTTCCATTTGGTATTTGCGTAGGCTTGATAGGCTTAGTTTTTTAAAAGAAGAAACTGTATCGAATCAGAAAAAATTCAGAATAAATGTGACTGCCGAAGTGGGCAAGTGTCTGGTCTTTTAATTTGCATAAGTTATTGATTCTTTATATACTTTTATATGTTAATGTGCTTATTTCTTCATACTCAATTTCTAAATCTATGTAGCTCAGCTTAATCACTTCTTACGGCAATTCATCTTCGTTGTTGTTGGTTATGAATAAAGTTTCTGCAAAGTAAAATGAATTCGATAATGAAAATGGTTTTACTTCACTTCATCAACTATATATCAGTTTATCAACTACAAGCCGTTAATCGTGCGAATAATACTAAACTAAAGAAAGTCAACATTTATTTAGAAAGTTTTCAAAATGAATATTATATATTATAAAGAAAAAAAAAACAACTTTTTTCTTAACATAATAATATTGTGAATTAATTTCTTCTTCTTAAAACTTAAACTTAAACTGAACTGAAACTGATCTGAACTGAAACGGAACTGAAACTGAACTGAAACTGAACTGAAACTGAACTGAAACTGAACTGAAACTGAACAGAAACTGAACAGAAACTGAAACTGAAACTGAACAGGAACTGAAACTGAAACGGAACAGAAACTGAACAGAAACTGAAACTGAACAAAAGCTGAAACTGAAAACCGAAACTGTAGTAATTCTAAAAGAAAATTATATATGTAAATGACACCCTACAACAACAATTAGCTATTGATACTGCCCGAACATTTATTGGGATTGACCTTCATTGGAAAGGTATGATAATGGCATGCTGCGTTGAAAAGTTTGCACACGGCACACTAAGCGACATCAAATTGCGGTAACTAAATTTATGGAAAGCGTCCGCTGATCGCATACCTGACACCATCAACAACAACCATTTTTTTCCATTTGGTATTTGCGTAGGCTTGGTAGGCTTAGTTTTTTAAGTAGAAGAAACAGTATCGAATCAGAAAAAATTCAGAATAAATGTGACTGCCGGAAGATTCCGTAATCTTATATTTAGTTATAAAGTCGATTTTGTTGTATATACACATTTAGCAATCGATGTCGAAATGCTTCAAGTAATTATTTTAACATATTTAAGTTAATAAACCTTCTTTAACGAACTGAAGTTTACATAAAGCTATGACGGCATAACATCAGTGCATTTAGAAGAATTCTGCTAACTTATATTTAGATATAAAGTCGATTAACCTGTATATACGCATTTAGCAATCGATATCGAAATGCTTCAAATCTTTATTTTAACATATTTATGTTAATAGCCCTTCTTTAACGAACTGAAGTTTACATAAAGCCATGAAGGCTTAACGGCAGTGCATTTGGAAGAGTTCCGTAATCTTATATTTAGGTGAAAAGTCGATTTGTTGTACACACACATTTAGCAATCGATATCGAAATGCTTTAAATCATTAGTTTAACATATTTAAGTTAATAAACCTTCTTTAACGCACTCAAGCTTACATAAAGCCATGGCGGCATAACGGCAGTGCATTTGGAAGAATTCCGTAATCTTATATTTAGGTATAAAGTCGATTTTCTTGTATATACACATTTAGCAATCGATATTGAAATGCTACAAATCATTAGTTTAACATATTTAAGTTAATAAACCTTCTTCAACGAACTGAAGTTGACATAAAGCCTTGGCTTCATAACGGCAGTGCATTTGGAAGAATTCCATAATCTTATATTTAGGTATAAAGTCGAGTTTCTTGAATATACACATTTAGCAATCGATACCGAAATGCTTCAAATCATTAGTTTAAAATATTTAAATTAATTAACCTTCTTTAACGTACTGAAGGTGACATAAAGCCAATGCGGCATAACGGCAGTGCATTTAGAAGAATTCTGTAATCTTATATTTAGGTATAAAGTCGATTTTGTTGTATATACACATTTAGCAATCGATATAGAAATGCTTCAAGTCATTAGTTTAAAATATTTAAGTTAATTAACTAATAATTTGAAGCATTTCGATATCGATTGCTAAATGTGTATACTCAAGAAAATCGAATTTATACCTAAATAGAAGATTACGGAATTCTCCCAAATGAACTACCGTTATGCCCCATGGCTTTCTGTTAACTTCAGTGCGTTAAGGAAGGTTTATTAATTTAAATATTTTAAACTAATGATTTGAAGCATTTCGGTATCGATTGCTAAACGCGTATATACAGGAAAATCGACTTTATATCTAAATATAAGATCACGGAATTCTTCTAAATGCACTCTCGTTATGCCGCCATGGCTTTATGTCAACTTCAGTTCGTTGAAGAAGGTTTACTAACTTGAATATGTTAAACTAATGATTTGAAGCATTTCGATATCGATTGCTTAATGTGTATATTCAAGAAAATCGAACTTATACTTAACATAAGATTACGGAATTCTTCCAAATGCACTGCCGTTATGCCGCAATGGCTTTATGTAAACTTCAATTCGTTAAAGAAGGTTTATTAACTTAAATATATTAAACTAATGATTTGAAGCATTTCGATATCTTGCTAAATATGTATATACAAGAAAATTTACTTTATACCTAAATATAGGATTACAGAATTCTTCTAAATGCTCTGCCGTTTTACCGTTAAGGCTTTATGCAGACTTCAGTAAGATAAAGAAATTTAATGAACTTAAACATGTTAAACTAATGATTTGAAGCATTTCGATATCGATTGCAAAATGCGTATTTACAAGAAAATCGACTTTATACCTAAACATAAGATTACGGAATTCTTCTAAATGCACTGCCGTCATACCGTTAAGGCTTTATGTAAACTTCTATAAAATAAAGAAGGTTAATTAACTTAACTATGTTAAACTAATAATTTGAAGCATTTCGATATCGATTGCTAAATGTGTATACACAAGAAAATCGACTTTATACCTAAATTTAAGATTACGGAATTCTCCCAAATGAACTACCGTTATGCCGCCATGGCTTTCTGTTAACTTCAGTGCGTTAAGGAAGGTTTATTAATTTAAATATGTTAAACTAATGATTTGAAGCATTTCGGTATCGATTTCTAAATGCATATATACAGGAAAATCGACTTTACATCTAAATATAAAATAACGGAATTCTCCAAATGCACCGCCGTTATGCCGCCATGGCTTTATGTAAACTTCAGTTCGTTAAAAAAGGTTTATTAATTTAAATATGTTAAACTAAAGATTTGAAGCATTTCGATATCGATTGCTAAATGTGTGTGTACAAGAAAATCGACTTTACACCTAATTATAAGAATACGTTTTTCTTCTAAATGCACTGCCGTTATGCCGTGGTGTCTTTATATAAACTTCAGTTCGTTAAAAAAGGTTTAATAATTTAAATATATTAAACTAAAGATTTGAAGCATTTCGATATCGATTGCAAAATGTGTATATACAAGAAAATCGACTTTATACCTAAATATGAGATTACGGAATTCTGCAAAATGCACTGCCGGTATGCCGTCATGGCTTTATGTAAACTTCAGTTCGTTAAAGAAGGTTTATTAACTTAAATATTTTAAACTTAAGATTTGAATCATTTCGATATCGATTGCTAAATGTGTATACACAAGAAAATCGACTTTATACCTAAATTTAAGATTACGGAATTCTCCCAAATGAACTACCGTTATGCCGCCATGGCTTTCTGTTAACTTCAGTGCGTTAAGGAAGGTTTATTAATTTAAATATGTTAAACTAATGATTTGAAGCATTTCGGTATCGATTTCTAAATGCATATATACAGGAAAATCGACTTTACATCTAAATATAAAATAACGGAATTCTCCAAATGCACCGCCGTTATGCCGCCATGGCTTTATGTAAACTTCAGTTCGTTAAAAAAGGTTTATTAACTAAAATATGTTAAACTAAAGATTTGAAGCATTTCGATATCGATTGCTAAATGTGTGTGTACTAGAAATCGACTTTACACCTTATTATAAGAAAACGTTTTTCTTCTAAATGCACTGCCGTTATGCCGTGATGGCTTTATGTATACTTCAGTTCGTTAAAGAAGATTTATTAACTTAAATATGTTAAACTAATGATTTGAAGCATTTCGATATCGATTGCTTAATGTGTATATTCAAGAAAATCGACCTTATACTTAACACAAGATTACGGAATTCTTCCAAATGCACTGCCGTTATGCCGCAATGGATTTATGTCAACTTCAATTCGTTAAAGAAGGTTTATTAACTTAAATATGTTAAACTAATGATTTGAAGCCTTTCGATATCTTGCTAAATGTGTATATACAAGAAAATTAACCTTATACCTAAATATGAGATTACGGAATTCTTCCAAATGCACTGCCGTTATGCCGCCAAAGCTTTATGTAAACTTCAGTTCGTTGAAGGAGGTTTATTAACTTAAATATATTAAACTAATGATTTGAAGCATTTCAATATCGATTGCTTAATGTGTATATACAAGAAAATCGACTTTACACCTAAATATAAAATTACGGAATTCTTCCAAATGCACTGCCGTTATGAAGCCAAGGCTTTATGTCAACTTCAGTTCATTGAAGGAGGTTTATTAACTTAAATATGTTAAACTAATGATTTGAAGCATTTCGATATCGATTGCTAAATGTGTATATACAAGAAAATCGACTTTACACCTAAATATAAAATTACGGAATTCTTCCAAATGCACTGCCGTTATACCATTTAGGCCTTATGTAAACTTCAGTAAGGTAAAGATGGTTAATTAACTTAAATATGTTAAACTAATGATTTGAAGCATTTCGATATCGATTGCTAAATGTGTATATACAAGAAACTCGACTTTATACCTAAATATAAGATTATGGAATTCTTCCAAATGCACTGCCGTTATGAAGCCAATGCTCTATGTCAACTTCAGTTCGTTGAAGGAGGTTTATTAACTTAAATTTGTTAAACTACTGATTTGAAGCATTTCGATATCGATTGCTTAATGTGTATATACAAGAAAATCGACTTTACACCTAAATAAAAAATTACGGAATTCTTCTAAATGCGCTGCCGTTATGAAGCCAAGGCCTTATGTCAACTTCAGTTCGTTGAAGAAGGTTTATTAACTTAAATATGTTAAAGTAACTATTTGAAGCATTTCTAAATCTATTGCTAAATGTGTATATACAAGAAATTCGACTTTATACCTAAATATAAGATAATGGAATTCTTCAAAATGCACTGCCGTTATGATGTTTTGGCTTTATGTCAACTTCGGTTCGCTAAAGAAGGTTAAATAACTTCGATATGTTAAACTAATGATTTGAAGCATTTCGATATCGATAGCGAAACGAGTATATACAACAAAATCGACTTTATAGCTAAATATAAGATTACGGAATTCTTCTAAATGCACTGCCTTTCTGTCGCCAAGACTTTATGTCAACTTCAGTTCGTTAAAGAAGGTTTATTTACTTAAATATGTTAAACTAATGATTTGAAGCATTTCGATATCGATTGCTAAATGTGTGTATAGAAGAAAATCGACTTTATTCCTTAATATAAGGTTACGGAATTCTTATAAATGCACTGCCGTTATACCATTAGGGCTTTATGTCACCTTTAGTACGTTAAAGAAGGTTAATTAATTAAAATATGTTAACCCTTATATTAGTAACCTGGTACCCCGGTACCCACCGCGGTGTATTTATGTGAATAGCTTAACAAAAATTCAAAAGTTCATTTTAAGCTCTCAGATCGTCGTTTTTTAACTTAAAAGAAAGCTATTTGTGAGTTCGTTTAATTGATTTATTTTTTATTTTATTTTTTTAAATAAGCTTGAACTTTAGCCATCGCCCTATTAGCAACCGCGTACCCACAGTAGAAAGCATAGGAAATAAATTGCATATAATTTCTATTAATGCATGCAACTAAATTTTATTTAAAAAATAAAGAAATATTACACTTTTTATAATTAATGACATTGAACACTTTGTACACGATTAACTGAGTGCTCGTCACAAACAGGTTGGGGACAATCGCCACAGGCCTTCCGTGTCTTTCGCCGTCTTTTTATTGGCAAAGCATTACAGATATGACAAGATCCTGTTCCTTTTTTCCTTCCAGTTTTATCTTTTGGAGTCTCTGGACCAGGATTTATCACAAGTGTTTCTGTCAGGGTATGGCCTAATACACTTTCAGCGGCAATTTTTGTGGAGAAGTGACTCATTACTTGTGGATTCGCCGTGCGATGTTCAATCATCGGCAATGCTAGTTCTTCACTTCTTCTTCTTCTTTACTGGCGTAGGCACCGCTTACGCGATTATAGCCGAGTCAACAACAGCGCGCCAGTCGGTTCTTCTCTTCGCTACTTGGCGCCAATTGGATATTCCAAGCGAAGCCAGGTCCTTCTCCACTTGGTCCTTCCAACGGAGTGGAGGTCTTCCTCTTCCTCTGCTTCCCGCGGCGGGTACTGCGTCGAATACTTTCAGTGCTGGAGTGTTTTCATCCATCCGGACAACATGACCTAGCCAGCGTAGCCGCTGTCTTTTAATTCGCTGAACTATGTCAATGTCGTCGTATATCTCGTACAGCTCATCGTTCCATCGAATGCGATATTCGCCGTGGCCAACGCGCAAAGGACCATAAATCTTTCGCAGAACTTTTCTCTCGAAAACTCTTAAGGTCGACTCATCGGTTGTTGTCATCGTCCAAGCCTCTGCACCGTACAGCAGGACGGGAATTATGAGCGACTTATAGAGTTTGGCTTTTGTTCGTCGAGAGAGGACTTTACTTTTCAATTGCCTACTCAGTCCAAAGTAGCACCTGTTGGCAAGAGTAATCCTGCGTTGGATTTCCAGGCTGACATTGTTGGTGGTGTTTACGCTGGTTCAAAGATAGACGAAATTATCTACAACTTCAAAGTTATGACTGTCAACAGTGACGTGAGTGCCAAGTCGCGAGTGCGACGACTGTTTGTTTGATGACAGGAGATATTTCGTCTTGCCCTCGTTCACTGCCAGACCAATTTCTTTTGCTTCCTTATCCAGTCTGGAGAAAGCAGAACTAACGGCGCGGGTGTTGAGGCCGATGATATCAATATCACCGGCATACGCCAGCAGTTGTACACTCTTATAGAAGATGGTACCTTCTCTGTTGAGTTCTGCAGCTCGAACTATTTTCTCCAGAAGCAGATTGAAAAAGTCGCACGATAGGGAGTCGCCTTGTCTGAAACCTCGTTTGGTATCGAACGGCTCGGAGAGGTCCTTCCCGATCCTGACGGAGCTTTGTGTGTTGCTCAGCGTCAGTTTACACAGCCGTATTAGTTTTGCGGGGATACCAAATTCAGACATCGCGGCATAGAGGCAGCTCCTTTTCGTGCTGTCGAAAGCAGCTTTGAAATCGACGAAGAGGTGGTGTGTGTCGATTCTCCTTTCACGGGTCTTTTCCAAGATTTGGCGCATGGTGAATATCTGGTCGGTGGTTGGTTCTTCACTTAGTTTGCGCATAAATTGACGAAGTTCTGTCGGTTTTTTGACAATCATTTTATTATTTTCATAATAAATTATATATGCCGCAAGTGAAGAAATATCTATCATGTTGAAGAACAGAGCCATTGGCCATCTCGAAGGTCGTCGTTGACTAGTGTATCTCCGCACCATTTGGTCCATTGTGTCAACTCAAACTTTATATTTATTATAAAAATTTATTACTTCTGGTTTTTGTTTGGCGTCATCACCAATTGATATATCTGAATGCATTGTTGTTATCAGAATGACAGCTTTATTTTTTTTAGGAACACATGGTAACCTTTTCGTGAAACCCAAAAACTGTCGAATACTGCTCCCGTGTTTTATTCGCTCCCATAACACTAGGGATGTAAGGTTTATTCTTTTTTAGCGTGCCAACAATAGTAATATTCCACGACAACAAATGTTTAGCAACTGGTACAGTAGTAAAGAAGTTATCCATGCAGATGTTTCTACCACTACCTTGGTACGGAGCCCCCAATTCTTTCACTACCCTTTCACCCTGATTGTTTTCTCGAGTATTGTGCGTTTTACCAGTGTACGTGATCCCTTGCAAAGGATATGCATTTTCTGCATCACAAATTTTCGTAGGTAAAAATTTGTTTGAAAGTCTCGCTAATTGACAACGTCTCCGTACTGCGATGAGTACCAATATTTTACTACCTTCAGGCTCAGCTGTTTCTACTTCATTGTCGTCATCATCACACTCGCTACTTTCAAATTCTTCTTGTTCCACTGCTGAATTCTCTTCAGTGATTTCTTCTGTATCTTCAGAATCTTCTGGATCGTTACGCACTAAATAACCTCGTTGATTTTGATATCTACCTCTATTTGCTGGAATCTAGTCTTCGTCATCGCTATCAGAAACACTACTCGAATCACTACTCCCTCTTCAAGTATTTTCCTCAAGTATTCATTCCTTTCGGTTGCACTTAACCTAATAAATTAAATATTATGCGGTATATGTCGTACATAATTATATTACACAAAATTCTAATTAAAATATTTACAAATGTTAAATATATGTAACGTTTACTTACCGAGCATAATGAGCTCTCGATAATTGTTCCATAGCTTTATTTTTAACTGTCAAGAGAACACCAAATGAAACACGTCTGATCCCACCAAAAATCTGTTACGTACTCAAAACTGCTCGAATCTGGTGCGCGAAAGAAAGCATAGAAATAACTTTGAGCTTTTCCGGCATCTTCGTGGCTCCGAAAATTAAAAAACGGCCGACTACCTGGGGTAACCCAAAAAGGTTTCAGATATCATTCACGATCCTACGTTGTTATTTTTTTCTTTAAATTATCACCGACTAATAATATTTGAAGAACAAAATTTTATAGAAAGTTTTTAGAAAACATTTTTTTAAATAAAACAAACAAAATTTTTAATACTCATATCGTGGGTACCCCGGTACCCGGTTGCTAAACGACGTTGGTAAAGTTGGTTACTAACATAAGGGTTAATCTAATGATTTGAAGCATGTCAATATCGATTGCTAAATGTGTATATACAACAATATTCACTTTATACCGAAATATAAGATTACGGATTTCTTCTAAATGCACTGCCGGCTTGCCGTTATGGCTTTATGTAACTTTAATAAGTTAAAGAAAGTTTATTAACTTGAATATGTAAAATAAATGATTTAAAGCATTTCGATATCGATTGCTAAATGTGTAAATAAAAGAAAATCGACTTTATACTTAATATACGATAACGGATTTTTTCTAAATGCACTGCCGTTAGGCCGTCATTGCTTTATGTAAACTTCAGTTCGTTAAAGAAGGTTAGTTAACTAAAATATGTTAAACTTAAGATTTGAAGCATTTCGATATCGATTGCTAAATGGGTATATACAAGAAAATCGACTTTATACCTAAATTTAAGATTACAGAATTCTTCTAAATGCGCTGCCGTTATACCGTTAAGGCTTTATGTAGACTTCAGTAAGATTAAGAAAGTTAATTAACTTAAATATGTTAATCTAATGATTTGAAGCATTTCGATATCGATTGCTAAATGTGTATATACAATAAAATCGACTTTATACCTAAATATATGATTACGGAATTCTTCTTAATGAGCTGCCGTTATACCGTTAAGGCTTTATGTAGACTTCAGTAAGATTAGGAAATTTTATTAACTTAAATATGTTAATCTAATGATTTGAAGCATTTCGATATCGATTGCTTAATGTGTATATACAATAAAATCGACTTTATACCTAAATATATGATTACGGAATTCTTCTAAATGCTCTGCCGTTATGCCGTCATGGCTTCATGTAAACTTCAGTTCGTTAAGGAAGGTTAATTAACTTAAATATGTTAAACTAAAGATTTGAAGCATTTCGATATCGATTGCTAAATGTGTGTATACAAGAAAATCGACTTTATACCTAAATATAAGATTATGGAATTTTTCCAAATGCACTGCCGTTATGATGTTTTGGCTTAATGTAGACTTCAGTAAGATAAAGAAAGTTAATTAACTTAAATATGTTAATCTAATGATTTGAAGCATTTCGATATCGATTGCTAAATGTGTATATAGAAGAAAATCGACTCTATACCTAAATATAAGGTTACGGAAATCTTCTAAATGCACTGCCGTTATACCGTTAAGGCTTAATGTAGACTTCAGTAAGATAAAGAAAGTTAATTAACTTAAATATGTTAATCTAATGATTTGAAGCATTTCGATATCGATTGCTAAATGTGTATATAGAAGAAAATCGACTTTATACCGAAATATAAGGTTACGGAGTTCTTCTAAATGCACTGCCGTTATACCGTTAAGGCTTAATGTAGACTTCAGTAAGATAAAGAAAGTTAATTTACTTAAATATGTTAATCTAATGATTTGAAGCATTTCGATATCGATTGCTAAATGTGTGTATAAAATAAAATCGATTGTATACCTAAATATAAGATTACGGAATTCTTCTGAATGCTCTGCCGTTATGCCGCCAAGGCTTTATGTCAACTTCAGTTCGTTAAAGAAGGTTTAGTTACTTAAATATGTTAAACTAATGATTTGAAGCATTTCGATATCGATTGCTAAATATGTATATAAAAGAAAATCGGCCTTTTACCTAAACACAAAATTACGGAATTTTTCTAAATGCACTGCCGTTATGCCGCCAAGGCTTTATGTCAACTTCAGTTCGTTAAAGAAGGTTTAGTAGCTTAAATATGTTAAACTAATGATTTGAAGTATTTCGATATCGATTGCTAAATGTGTATATTCACGAAAATCGACTTTATACCTAAATATAAGATTATGGAATTTTTCCAAATGCACTGCCGTTATGATGTTTTGGCTTAATGTAGACTTCAGTAAGATAGAGAAAGTTAATTAACTTAAATATGTTAATCTAATGATTTGAAGCATTTCGATATCGATTGCTAAATGTGTATATAGAAGAAAATCGACTCTATACCTAAATATAAGGTTACGGAAATCTTCTAAATGCACTGCCGTTATACCGTTAAGGCTTAATGTAGACTTCAGTAAGATAAAGAAAGTTAATTAACTTAAATATGTTAATCTAATGATTTGAAGCATTTTGATATCGATTGCTAAATGTGTATATAGAAGAAAATCTACTTTATACCTAAATAAAAGGTTACGGAGTTCTTCTAAATGCACTGCCGTTATACCGTTAAGGCTTAATGTAGACTTCAGTAAGATAAAGAAAGTTAATTTACTTAAATATGTTAATCTAATGATTTGAAGCATTTCGATATCGATTGCTAAATGTGTGTATAAAATAAAATCGATTAAATACCTAAATATAAGATTACGGAATTCTTCTGAATGCTCTGCCGTTATGCCGCCAAGGCTTTATGTCAACTTCAGTTCGTTAAAGAAGGTTTAGTTACTTAAATATGTTAAACTAATGATTTGAAGCATTTCGATATCGATTGCTAAATATGTATATAAAAGAAAATCGGCCTTTTACCTGAACACAAAATTACGGAATTTTTCTAAATGCACTGCCGTTATGCCGCCAAGGCTTTATGTCAACTTCAGTTCGTTAAAGAAGGTTTATTAACTTAAATATGTTAAACTAATGATTTGTAGCATTTCGATATCGATTGCTGAATGTGTATATTCACGAATATCGACTTTATACCTAAATATAAGATTATGGAATTTTTCCAAATGCACTGCCGTTATGATGTTTTGGCTTTATGTCAACTTTAATTCGTTAAAGAAGGTTAATTAACGTAAATATGTTTGAAAAGTCGTGTTGTGACATCGCGACGTTCGCTGAGTAGCTATCGTGGTCCATAATTCAGCACGTACTATATGTCATCGCATCCTGGGAGTACCTCCTGCATTGCCTTGCCTTAGGCTGCCATAAATTGATGCCAAACAGAACGCCGAACGATATTAGCGCGACCTCTTCGTGGCATCGTAACAAATTTTAATCTGTAATTGATCTTTTTATAGGAAACTCGCATAAAGTTTTCACTGAATAATTTTCAAAAATTTTTCTTTTGAATAGCTGGATTAAAAAAGCAAGAGACCGAAATTGAACGATTCAAATAATTTACAAATCAATATATTGAAAAAAAAACTAACAAAAATTAAAAAAAAATTATTTGAAAAGAAGTTATTTTTTGGAATTGTCCAATTTTCCGACTTTTCCTAATTAAAAGTATAAGGTATTTTTATTTCTAAACCTTCTCCGATCTACAACGAACACATTAAAAAAACAATTATCAAATTTGGTTCAGTCGTATGAAAATTATGAGCGTACATACATTTTGGCGATTCATTTTTATTTGTATAGATAAAAGATTACGAAATTCTAGCAAATGCACTGCCGTTATGATGTTTTAGCTTTTTGTCAACTTCGGTTCGTTAAAAAAGGTTAATTAACTTAAATATGTTAAACTAAAGATTTGAAGCATTTCGATATCGATTGCTAAACGAGTATATACAAGAAAATCGACTTTATACCTAAACACAAAATTACGGAATTTTTCTAAATGCACTGCCGTTATGCCCCCATGGCTTTATGTAAACTTCAGTTCGTTAAAGAAGGTTTATTAACTTAAGTATGTTAAACTAATGATTTGAGGCATTTCAATATCGATTGCTAAATGTGTATATACAAGAAAATCGACTTTATACCTAAATATAAGATTACGGAATTCTTCTAAATGCGCTGCCGTTATGAAGCCAAGGCTTTATGTCAACTTCAGTTAGTTGAAGGAGGTTTATTAACTTAAATATGTTAAACTAATGATTTAAAGCATTTCGATATCGATTGCTAAATGTGTATATACAAGAAACTCGACTTTATACCTAAATATAAGATTATGGAATTCTTCCAAATGCACTGCCGTTATGAAGCCAATGCTCTATGTCAACTTCAGTTCGTTGAAGGAGGTTTATTAACTTAAATTTGTTAAACTACTGATTTGAAGCATTTCGATATCGATTGCTAAATGTGTATATTCAAGAAACTCGACTTTATACCTAAATATAAGATTATGGAATTCTTCCAAATGCACTGCCGTTATGAAGCCAAAGCTTTATGTCAACTTCAGTTCGTTAAAGAATGTTTATTAACTTAGATATGTTAAACTAATGATTTGTAGCATTTCAACATCGATTGCTAAATGTGTATATACAAGAAAATCGACTTTATACCTAAATATAAGATTACGGAATTCTTCTAAATGCGCTGCCGTTATGAAGCCAAGGCTTTATGTCAACTTCAGTTAGTTGAAGGAGGTTTATTAACTTAAATATGTTAAACTAATGATTTAAAGCATTTCGATATCGATTGCTAAATGTGTGTGTACAACAAATCGACTTTTCACTTAAATATAAGATTACGGAACTCTTCCAAATGCACTGCCGTTAAGCCTTCATGGCTTTATGTAAACTTCAGTTCGTTAAAGAAGGGCTATTAACTTAAATATGTTAAAATAAAGATTTGAAGCATTTCGATATCGATTGCTAAATGCGTATATACAGGTTAATCGACTTTATATCTAAATATAAGTTAGCAGAATTCTTCTAAATGCACTGATGTTATGCCGCCATGGCTTTATGTAAACTTCAGTTCGTTAAAGAAGGTTTATTAACTTAAATATGTTAAAATAATTATTTGAAGCATTTCGATATCGATTGCTAAATGTGTATATACAACAAAATCGACTTTATAACTAAATATAAGATTACGGAATCTTCCGGCAGTCACATTTATTCTGAATTTTTTCTGATTCGATACTGTTTCTTCTACTTAAAAAATTAAGCCTACCAAGCCTACGCAAATACCAAATGGAAAAAACAGGTTGTTGTTGATGGTGTCAGGTATGCGATCAGCGGACGCTTTCCATAAATTTAGTTACCGCAAGTTGATGGCGCTTAGTGTGCCGTGTGCAAACTTTCCAACGCAGCATGCCATTATCATACCTTTCCAATGAAGGTCAATCCCAATAAATGTTCGGGCAGTATCAATTTCTAATTGTTGTTGTAGGGTGTCATTTACATATATAATTTTCTTTTAGAATTACTACAGTTTCAGTTTTCAGTTTCAGTTTCAGCTTTAGTTCAGTTTCAGTTCAGTTTCTGTTCAGTTCAGTTTCAGTTTCTGTTCAGTTTCAGTTCCGTTTCAGTTTCAGTTTCAGTTTCTGTTCAGTTTCTGTTTCTGTTCAGTTCAGTTTCAGTTTTTGTTCAGTTTCAGTTTCAGCTTCTGTTCAGTTTCAGTTCAGTTTCAGTTTCTGTTTCTGTTCAGTTCAGTTTCAGTGTTTGTTCAGTTTCAGTTTCTGTTCAGTTTCAGTTTCTGTTCAGTTTCAGTTCAGTTTCAGTTTCAGTTCCGTTTCAGTTCAGTTTAAGTTTAAGTTTTAAGAAGGAGAAATTAATTCACAATATTATTATGTTAAGAAAAAGGTTGTTTTTTTTCTTTATAACATATAATATTCATTTCGAAAGCTTTCTAAATAAATGTTGATTTTCTATAGGTTTTATTATTCGCAAGATTAACGGCTTACAGTTGATAAACTGATATATAGTTGACGAAGTGAATTAAAACCATTTTCATTATCGAATTCATTTTAATTTGCAGAAACTTTATTCATAACCAACAACAACGAAGATGAATTGCCGTAAGAAGTGATTAAGCTGAGCTACATAGATTTAGAAATTGAGTATGAAGAAATAAGCACATTGGCATATAAAAGTATATAAAGAATCTAAAAGACCAGACACTTGCTCACTTCGGCAGTCACATTTATTCTGAATTTTTTCTGATTCGATACAGTTTCTTCTACTTAAAAAACTAAGCCTACCAAGCCTACGCAAATACTAAATGAAAAAAGAAGGTTGTTGTTGATGGTGTCAGGTATGCGATCAGCGGACGCTTTCCATAAATTTAGTTACCGCTAGTTATTCTGAATTTTTTCTGATTCGATACAGTTTCTTCTACTTAAAAAACTAAGCCTACCAAGCCTACGCAAATACTAAATGAAAAAAGAAGGTTGTTGTTGATAGTGTCAGGTATGCGATCAGCGGACGCTTTCCATAAATTTAGTTACCGCAAGTCGATGTCGCTTAGTGTGCCGTGTGCAAACTTTCCAACGCAGCATGCCATTATCATACCTTTCCAATGAAGGTCAATCCCAATAAATGTTCGGGCAGTATCAATAGCTAATTGTTGTTGTAGGGTGTCATTTACATATATAATTTTCTTTTAGAATTACTACAGTTTCGGTTTTCAGTTTCAGCTTTTGTTCAGTTTCAGTTTCTGTTCAGTTTCTGTTCCGTTTCAGTTTCAGTTCCTGTTCAGTTTCAGTTTCAGTTTCTGTTCAGTTTCTGTTCAGTTTCAGTTCAGTTTCAGTTCAGTTTCAGTTCAGTTTCAGTTCAGTTTCAGTTCAGTTTCAGTTCAGTTTCAGTTCAGTTTCAGTTCCGTTTCAGTTCAGATCAGTTTCAGTTCAGTTTAAGTTTAAGTTTTAAGAAGAAGAAATTAATTCACAATATTATTATGTTAAGAAAAAAGTTGTTTTTTTTTCTTTATAATATATAATATTCATTTTGAAAACTTTCTAAATAAATGTTGACTTTCTTTAGTTTAGTATTATTCGCACGATTAACGGCTTGTAGTTGATAAACTGATATATAGTTGATGAAGTGAAGTAAAACCATTTTCATTATCGAATTCATTTTACTTTGCAGAAACTTTATTCATAACCAACAACAACGAAGATGAATTGCCGTAAGAAGTGATTAAGCTGAGCGACATAGATTTAGAAATTGAGTATGAAGAAATAAGCACATTGGCATACAAAAGTATATAAAGAATCAATAACTTATGCAAATTAAAAGACCAGACACTTGCTCACTTCGGCAGTCACATTTATTCTGAATTTTTTCTGATTCGATACAGTTTCTTCTAGTTAAAAAACTAAGCCTATCAAGCCTACGCAAATACCAAATGGAAAAAAACAGGTTGTTGTTGATGGTGTCAGGTATGCGATCAGCGGACGCTTTCCATTGATTTAGTTACCGCAAGTTGATGTCGCTTAGTGTGCCGTGTGCAAACTTTCCAACGCAGCATGCCATTATCATACCTTTCCAATGAAGGTCATCCCCAATAAATGTTCGGGCAGTATCAATTGCTAATTGTTGTTGTAGGGTGTCATTTACATATATAATTTTCTTTTAGAATTACTACAGTTTCAGTTTCAGCTTTAGTTCAGTTTCAGTTCAGTTTCTGTTCAGTTTCAGTTTCTGGTCAGCTTCTGTTCAGTTCAGTTTCAGTTTCTGTTCAGTTTCAGTTCCGTTTCGGTTTCAGTTCCGTTTCAGTTCCGTTTCAGTTTCAGTTCCTGCTCAGTTTCAGTTTCAGTTTCTGTTCAGTTTCAGTTCAGTTTCAGTTCAGTTTCAGTTCAGTTTCAGTTCAGTTTCAGTTCAGTTTCAGTTCCGTTTCAGTTCAGTTCAGTTTCAGTTCAGTTTAAGTTTAAGTTTTAAGAAGAAGAAAATAATGCACAATATTATTATGTTAAGAAAAAAGTTGTTTTTTTTTCTTTATAACATATAATATTCATTTTGAAAACTTTCTAAATAAATGTTGACTTTCTATAGTTTAGTATTATTCGCAAGATTAACGCCTTATGGTTGATAAACTGATATATAGTTGATGAAGTGAAGTAAAACCATTTTCATTTTCGAATTCATTGTACTTTGCAGAAACTTTATTCATAACCAACAACAACGAAGATGAATTGCCGTAAGAAGTGATTAAGCTGAGCGACATAGATTTAGAAATTGAGTATGAAGAAATAAGCACATTGGCATATAAAAGTATATAAAGAATCAATAACTTATGCAAATTAAAAGACCAGACACTTGCTCACTTCGGCAGTCACATTTATTCTGAATTTTTTCTGATTCGATACAGTTTCTTCTTTTAAAAAACTAAGCCTATCAAGCCTACGCAAATACCAAATGGAAAAACAGGTTGTTGTTGATGGTGTCAGGTATGCGATCAGCGGACGCTTTCCATAGATTTAGTTAACGCAAGTTGATGTTGCTTAGCGTGCCGTGTGCAAACTTTCCAACGCAGCATGCCATTATCATACCTTTCCAATGAAGGTCATCCGTATTAAATGTTGTGATTGTTATAATTTTCTTTTAGAATTACTACAGCTAAGCGTAATTAGATTATGAATGGTAATAATGAAGAAAAAGACACGAGCGGATTCAATGATGCCTTTAGGGGAGTTGAGATGAGGGTCGATCCACTAACTATTCCCCTCCATAAGATCGAATCGTCCCCTGTTCGATGACCAGCTCTTGTTTTAGGCTACAGTTCAATAGGATGGTTTCGTTACTCCATCAACATTGCATTTGTATTGTATCATTTAAAAGTGCAACGCCATCAGTAGGTTGTGATGCAGATGTGAACAGTTGTTGTGACAGTGTGCCTTTTTTTAATTGGTTTGGCATACAAATATCCAAATAACAAAAAGTAGTATTTCATATTTACATTTTTTTTATCTTGAACTTAAAATAAAGGTAAATATTTAAGATTAGGTGCTTGTGGATTTTATTTTAACACTAATTTCTTATAATTTTTTAGATGAATACTTTTTTTAATTTCTGGCATATAAGTTGATTATAACAGTATGAATAATGAGTTTACATACAAAAAAAGGCTAACGTATATTGCTTTTGTGAATCTTTTTACCATCTATTAGTACCGTTGTTCCCAAGTCCTTTTCAATAACCTTTTCAATATAAATACTGCTGAACTTGTTTCCCAGTCTTTTATGCCTTTTAGAAAACACCTTTTCGCCAGGCTTATACGTTTTATTATTTTTGTTTTTATTAAATCTGTTTAGCGTTTTTTCTTGTGCAAGTTTCAATTTATTTCTTATCGTTTCTAGTGTTTCTATTGATGAGCCATAGAAAGCTTCAATTGGCTTCAAGTTTGTGACAGAATGGATACTAGTATTATATTTATGTGTGGCTAATAACATTAGGTCATTAGTTTCACTTATTTGTTGTTATTCCTTGATGCAGCGGGCAATTTCCAGCAGTGTGGAGTGGAACCTCTCAACCTGTCCATTACTCTCGCTATGAAGTGTAGGAATAAAAAACTGTTCGATTGAAAAATTATCCCTGTGAAGACTTTTAAGAAAGATGGAATGGAAAGCTTTTTCATTATCAGATACTATAGTTTTGGTATTTTTAAAAATTAGCAGTATTTCTAGCATTGCATCTTTTATATCAACTTAGAAATCTTGTCAATACAAGTTAAAAAATGCTGTTTGGCTGTGATAAAAATATCAATATGGAGTATTTCTCCGGGGTATTTCGGTATGGGGGTTTTTCCAATACCAGGATCAAATGGTGTTCTTTGATATTTGTTTTCAAACAAATTCTGCAGTTCACATTTAAAGATTTTAGCATTTTTCTCATGTTTGGAAAATAATATTCATTTGAGATTTGTTGAAAATTCTCGTTCAGACTTCGATGAGCTCGATTATGTTCCGTAGCGATTGTTTCTAGTTGGTCACTCTTGTTGGTTAAATCAATTGCAAAGTTTTCCGTGTGTACGAATTTAGCCCCAGAAAATTGTCTCACTTATTCATTTTGTATTTCTGCCAAAACTTTATGTTCACATTGTAAGCCGTTTGTGACATTTGGATTGATAGCTTCTTTTAGATAGCGCATTAAGTTTTCGATGGTGTTAAAACAAATAATATGACGTCGGAGCTTTTTGAAATAAAATTTTATTTATTTTGCTAAAATAGTCGGATTTAGATAACACTAACTGATTTTTAAATTGGTTTACAGGATATTTAATAGTTTTAATGGCATCACTAGAAGACTGTTCGCTATGAACGGTTTCCATCTTCCCTGATTCACTCAAATCGTGGATGAACTGTCTAGATAGGGCGTCGGCTATTTTATTTTCTTTTCCTGGCTTCCCCCTTTCCGTTTTCCCCTCTCAGATATTTTGTGAGCGGCTTCACAATTCTAGCGTAATCTTTGACAAATCTTCGATAATATCCTGATAGCCCAAGGAATGATCGTAGTGCTCGAAGAGTGTTTGGAATTTTATAATTGAGTATATCATTCACTTTAGTTGGGCATGTTTGGATACCATTTCGTGAAACTAAAAATCCCAAAAATTCAACTTCTATTTTAAAAAACTTTGATTTTTCGGACGAAATTCTCATTCCTGCTTTTTTTAAACTTTGTAAAATTATGTTTATGTCAACTAAATGGGATTGTTCGTCAGGAGAGAAAATAATGATGTCATCCATATAAACGTGGCAACATTTTCCAATGTATTCACGAAGGACATCATCGATAGCTCGCTGGAAAATGCTGGGAGCATTTTTCAGGCCAAATGGCAGACGACAGAACTCGTACTTTCCATTGTTAACACTGAAAGCGGTTTTTTCCCGATCTTCATCGCATAAAATTATCTGGTGAAATCTCGATTTTAAGTCGAGGGTGGTATAATATTTAGATTTCCCTAAGTTTGCCAAAATTACTGACGAGTCAGGAATGGGATATCTATCTGAAATTGTTTTCCCATTTAGTTTCCTAAAGTCTATCACCATCCGTAAGTTTTGCCTACCATTTTCGTCTAAGCCCTTTTTTGTAACCACATGAACAGGCGAGTTTTATGGAGAGCAAGATTTGCGAATTATTTTATCTATAAAAAGAGCTAATAATTCTGTGTTTATGAACTCTGCTGCGGAAACAGGATAGGGATAGCTTTTGGTATAAATTGGCTCATTCGTAATCGTACGAATTCTACCCTGTACTTTGGTGTTATAAGGCAGTGCTCTATCTGTATCGGAAAAGGCATTAATATTGCTACTAATCATATCATTGAATTGGTTTCGGATACTAGTTGGAACCGAATCCTGTATGATTATCAAATTTATGTACTTGGCTGCAAGAAATATGCTGAAGTTTTACTTGGCCATTGCGGTAAAATAAGTATCCCCTCTCCATATCAATTATAGCGTTTATTTTTTTTAAAAAGTCGTATCCAATGATACCATCAAACGTTTTTAAATTTTTTAGTAAATAAAAAGTAGAGGTAGAATCTAGGACATTTATTAAACATTGTTTATCAATCAGATTGACGCCATTGATTGATTTAAGCTTGAATGTTTTTTCCATCGATTTCACGCCTTTTAAGAAAGAATAGTTTTTGACATAATTTTTGGAAGTACCTGTGTCTATTAAAATGCGTAGCTCCTGACCATTTGCCATTTGCCATTTTTTCGTAATAAATGGTAGGAGCGAACTTAGTTTAAATGGTTGATTTCGTCTGCAAAGTTACTCTCAATATCTTCATAACAGTCATTGGTGTTGTAATCATTTTCCTGATGCTCGCAACCATAATCGTACTCATGGTTATCCTGATCTCCTTCT
Organism: Bactrocera zonata; assembly: GCA_037783105.1. Lineage (NCBI taxonomy): Eukaryota > Metazoa > Arthropoda > Insecta > Diptera > Tephritidae > Bactrocera > Bactrocera zonata. The sequence goes on along the minus strand of JBAWJQ010005390.1, from coordinate 39,811 downwards.
ATGTAATTATTGATAGATATTCTATTTCATGTGGCATATAGTTTACCCTTTGTACCTTAGGGAATGGTGATATATTAGAGTATGTTTGATCGCGACCGCGCTTAAAAACTGTGGGCTGGGAAAGGATTGGTTTCTGTTGTAGTCGAGAAGTATTAATGGGACGATTTGGGTTGGGCAAATGGTTGCTGTCTCGCCTTTGAAGAGCATTGTTGGTGTAAGGATTAACATGCTGCCGAGTGGAAGGGATACTACGATCGACTTCCATAGGAGTTAGTCTATTGTTGTGATTTGAATAAGTGCGATGATTTAGCTGATTCCTAAAAAAGGCTGACGGCCCTGAGATGTAACAGGAATATTCGGCGTCTGCGAATTTCCTACGGCAAATATACGCGCAAAATCGTACCTTTTGTGGCTAGTTTCGAGTTACTGAGCAACTGCAAGCGCAGTTGGAAGGTCCTTTGGCCTGGTGGAAAAGAGTATGTCACATAATGGTATACGAAGACCCGAAACGAGTACACGAAGTGCGTTTTCCCTTGCTCTCTAATTGAGAGCAGCGACAACTTCAGAGTCACCATTATGGGACATAATTTGCTTATTAATAATTAGTGTCAGTTGTTTATCAACTGTATCGTAATAATCAGCAATCGATAGATTGCCTTGCCTCAAAATACTTAATTCATTTTTTAAAACATACAACGGTCTCTTATCCGCGTATGTCTGATCCAACCTTGCGATTATTGCCTTAAAATTAAGAACCGTGTTAAAGGAAGAAAGGGATGTATTAGCTGAATCTGTAATTTTATTTCTGAAAATTCCCATAGCGACATAATATTTTTCTGAATGTTCTTTATAATAGCTCATAGCAAAATGAGCAGCAGTGCGCCAGGCGGGATACGCTGAGCCTTCCCCTTTAAATTCTGGGAGGGATTTTATTAAATCTAAACTTAAATTATCTGAACTAACTGTAGGATCAATTCTTATCGGTAAGTAAGTTTCCCCGCTAGGTGGAATTAGCTGGTCAAGAGCTTGAGAAAGACGGAAAATTTGCTCTGCCAATCCCTGCTTAATTTTTTCATTGCTTTTTTTCACTATTTCTATTACTTGTTCACGCGTAACACTCATTTTTAATCACGTAACTTATAAAACACAATTTTCTTATTTCAAACCGAAACCGTATGCCCTTTGAAAAGGCACTCCTAAAGCAAGGACTTGGGTGAAAATAATTCAAACTCTTTACAGGACAAATTACTGTGGTTTCAGCAATTTAAAAAAAAAATGAAAAAATCAAATTTAAGATGCCATACAAAATTAAATTCATTTTTTAAACTTTCACTTTGATATTGAAATTTTTCACTAATAATAACACTTAATCACCACAAGAAATAATCTTGAATAACACTGTGATAGTCAAAAAAAAAGACAAGACCAACTTCGACGGTTTCCCCCTATTTCGGGTCCTACGAATCGAACTGCATCATTACTTTTTTGAGTTACAATCATGGTTTCATACAAAAATTTTTGTTGAAGTTTTTCATCAAAGTGGCCCATTGTAAGAGAAAGGCACATTTTTCTTCGGTCTCTAACTTTTTTAATGTTGACTTTTTTGGTAAACTTTCTTTGGCAAAGCTTCTCAGAATAAGTCCGTCTTTAAGTTCTTGGATGACTGTAAACCCCAAAATCAATGTTTTTTGTGTCCTTATAGCCAATATGTTGAAAAAACTGAAATTTAATCAACTTTTTTTTAATGTTTTTTCCCTCACGTTTCGTCAATATTTTAATTTACCCTTTGATACTTATACATTAATTGACATCTTGCAATAGTAAGAAACTTAAGCAAAGACGACGGTGTGAGCAAACTATGTATAACAACAAGTAACGTTTGAAAGAAACGTTAAATGCTTGCCTAAGAGTCAAAATTTAAGCATAGATTGCAGTAGTTAATTTTACTTTGACTTCGCGGAAAGAACATTGTTTTAGTGCCTTGTATATTAAGAAAATAAATTAAAATGAATAAGTGCCCAATTGGCCTATCGTTGTTCTGATACGTATGTGGAAAATTTACAAGCCCTCGGAGTAGACGCAAAATATCTTCGGGAACTGCCGGCATCTACGAAAAAATATTTCGATTTGCCCGTTATATGAGACGTAGATTGGGTGCCAAATACCATTTGCACGCAATGCAACAACAACCTACATAACTGGTCAAAAAGACTGTGCCTAAAAATGGGGTTCGGCATCCCAATGATTTGGATAGATCCACAAGGGCATCATACTGGTAACTGCTACGCGCGCAAGAACAAAAAAAAAACACAGTTTACAAAAGTGTTCAATCTGCACAGCTACCAGTATCTCACTCAGAAAATGTTCCGATACCAAGATGTCCAATTCCAACTGACAGATATATTTCGCCAACATTTTCCACCGAGCCTACAGATCTACTCTCAATGTATAACCCAATCGAAGTTGAAAGCCCATGTCGTCACTTGGAGATTTCCCAAGCCCGTTTGAATACGATGGTACGACAGCTGAAATTATCGCAAAGACAAACGATTTGCCTAGCACATCATCTTCGATCGGTAAATATATTGTCTAAAGATGTGAAGGTGTATGGATACCGCAAAAGACAGGAGGAGCTTTTAGATTTCTTTGAGGTTAATGGCGACAATACTTTTTCGTATTGTAAAAATATTCCTGGTCTTATGCAATACATGAACTGTAAGTACCAACCAGAGCAATGGCGCTTGTTTATTGACTCGTCGAAAAATAGTTTAAAAGCGGTATTGCTGTATGTGGATAACACAAAAAATCCGGTTCCAATCGCCATAAGCTCCAACACAAAGGAAACATACGAAGCAATGAAATTAATTTTGAACAGAGTTCAGTATCAGCAGCATCAATGGAAGATATGTGCGGGTTTAAAAGTTATCGCCTTACTTACTGGTTTGCAGACAGGATACACAAAAAATATGTGCATCTTTTGTCATTGGGACAAATTTTGTTAAGTTTTTTTTCTAATGGTTAGTTTACTATTACAGGATGTCACTTAATGTATAAGTATCAAAGGGTAAATTAAAATATTGACGAAACGTGAGGGAAAAAACATTAAAAAAAATTTATTAAATTTCAGTTTTTTCGACATATTGGCTATAAGGACACAAAAAACATTGATTTTGGGGTTTACAGTCATCTAAGAACTTGAAGACGGACTTATTTTGAGAAGCTTTGCCAAAGAAAGTTTACCGAAAAAGTCAACATTAAAAAGTTAGAGAACGAAGAAAAATGTGCCTTTCTCTTACAATGGGTCACTTTGATGAAAAACTTCAACAAAAATTTTTGTATGAAACCATGATTGTAACTCAAAAAAGTAATGATGCAGTTCGATTCGTAGGACCCGAAATAGGGGGAAACCGTCGAATTTGGTCTTGTCTTTTTTTTTTTTTGAAAAAAGCTATCACAGTGTAATTATTTACAAGTATTTTTTATGAAAATTCTTGGGTATGTTGAGATCTGATGATTGAAGCGAGGATCGTTGAGCCCTTTAAATTTTATAATTCCTTCAGTTGATGAGGTCCTTAGCCTGCCGGGCTATCCTTCAATTCGAGATTATCCTTGTTGGAGAACAGGCCCCACGTTGGGCGCCAATTAAAAGACCAGACACTTTCTCACTTCGGCAGTCACATTTATTCTGAATTTTTTCTTCTACTTAAAAAACTAAGCTTACCAAGCCTACGCAAATACCAAATGGAAAAAACAGGTTGTTGTTGATGGTGTCAGGTATGCGATCAGCAGACGCTTTCCATAGATTTAGTTACCGCAAGTTGATGTCGCTTAGTGTGCCGTGTGCAAACTTTCCAACGCAGCATGCCATTATCATACCTTTCCAATGAAGGTCATCCCCAATAAATGTTCGGGCAGTATCAATTGCTAATTGTTGTTGTAGGGTGTCATTTACATATATAATTTTCTTTTAGAATTACTACAGTTTCAGCTTTAGTTCAGTTTCAGTTTCTGTTCAGTTTCAGTTTCTGTTCAGCTTCTGTTCAGTTCAGTTTCAGTTCCGTTTCGGTTTCAGTTCCTGTTCAGTTTCAGTTTCTGTTCAGTTTCAGTTCAGTTTCAGTTCAGTTTCAGTTCAGTTCAGTTTCAGTTCAGTTTAAGTTTAAGTTTTAAGAAGAAGAAAATAATTCACAATATTATTATGTTAAGAAAAAAGTTGTTTTTTTTTCTTTATAACATATAATATTCATTTTGAAAACTTTCTAAATAAATGTTGACTTTCTATAGTTTAGTATTATTCGCAAGTTGATGAAGTGAAGTAAAACCATTTTCATTATCGAATTCATTTTACTTTGCAGAAACTTTATTCATAACCAACAAAAACGAAGATGAATTGCCGTAAGAAGTGATTAAGCAAAGCTACATAGATTTAGAAATTGAGTATGAAGAAATAAGCACATTGGCATATAAAAGATAATAAAGAATCAATAACTTATGCATGCGCAACTGGCACTTTCAACATACATATTACGAAGGCTGCTATATATATTTCTGGCCTAATAATGAAAATAGGCATATTTATCAACGAAAATGGTTTTTTTTTTTTTCGTTGGCTATTTGGCTCGTCTTGGAAGGCCCACAAGGTCGTTTGCTGTTTTGTTTCGGGCTCATACGCATAGATCCATGATTCGTCACCTGTGACGATCTTATAAACGTCTTTTGAAGTACCGCGATCGTATTTTTTCAGCATTTCTTTTACACCAATCCACACGAGCCTTTTTTTGAGCGATTGTCAAACTGTGCGGGATCCAACGAGAACAAACCTTTTTTACGGGCAGGTGTTCATGCAATATCGAATGTATGCTAGTGGAAGAAATGCATAGGCATGCCTCTATCTGAAGGTATGTTACATGACGGTCTTGCATTATCAGTTTACGTACGGCATCGATATTTTCTGGCACAACGGCTGTTTTTGGACGACCTTCACGGAATTCGTCTTTGAGCGAGCGTCGGCCACGATTGAATTCGTTGTATCAGTTTTTCACTGTGCTATAGGATGGTGCTTCATAGCCATACAAAGATTTTAGTTCATCGATGCACTCTTGTCGTGATAATCCACGGCGAAAGTTGTGAAAAATGATCGCACGAAAATGTTCACGAATTAATTCCATTTTTTGGCCGAGATGAATTTTTTAATTCCCTGTAAATAAAACAATTCACGATTAAAAAGCTTAGCCGCTCATGCAAATCATTGGAACTTCTGTAAGAGTGTTTATATTATGAAATATTTACGATGTGAACAGCGCATACTAGTGATACATACTAGTGAGTTTAAGTTTAAGTTTAAGTTTAAGTTTAAGTTTAAGTTTAAGTTTAAGTTTAAGTTTAAGTTTAAGTTTAAGTTTAAGTTTATGTTTAGGTTTAAGTTTAAGTTTAAGTTTAAGTTTAAGTTTAAGTTTAGGTTTAAGTTTAAGTTTAAGTTTAAGTTTAAGTTTAAGTTTAAGTTTAAGTTTAAGTTTAAGTTTAAATTTAAGTTTAAGTTTAAGTTTAAGTTTAAGTTTAAGTTTAAGTTTAAGTTTAAGTTTAAGTTTAAGTTTACGTTTAAGTTTAAGTTTAAGTTTAAGTTTAAGTTTAAGTTTAAGTTTAAGTTTAAGTTTAAGTTTAAGTTTAAGTTTAAGTTTAAGTTTAAGTTTAAGTATAAGTTTAAGTTTAAGTTTAAGTTTAAGTTTAAGTTTAAGTTTAAGTTTAAGTTTTAGTTTTAGTTTAAGTTTAAGTTTAAGTTTAAGTTTAAGTTTAAGTTTAAGTTTAAGTTTAAGTTTAAGTTTAAGTTTAAGTTTAAGTTTAGGTTTAAGTTTAAGTTTAAGTTTAAGTATAAGTTTAAGTTTAAGTTTAGGTTTAAGTTTAAGTTTAAGTTTAAGTTTAAGTTTAAGTTTAAGTTTAAATTTAAGTTTAAGTTTAAGTTTAAGTTTAAGTTTAAGTTTAAGTTTAAGTTTAAGTTTAAGTTTAAGTTTAGGTTTAAGTTTAAGTTTAAGTTTAAATTTAAGTTTAAGTTTAAGTATAAGTTTAAGTTTAAGTTTAGGTTTAAGTTTAAGTTTAAGTTTAAGTTTAAGTTTAAGTTTAAGTTTAAGTTTAAATTTAAGTTTAAGTTTAAGTTTAAGTTTAAGTTTAAGTTTAAGTTTAAGTTTAAGTTTAAGTTTAAGTTTAAGTTTAGGTTTAAGTTTAAGTTTAAGTTTAAATTTAAGTTTAAGTTTAAGTATAAGTTTAATCTGAAGTCAAAGGAACTAAAATAACTAAATTATGTAAATTCACGTGCTGCTACAAATTATTTACATAAAGACTCTTTAACTTCGCTTTTCATACCACAGGGACGTATGCGCAACATTCAATATGCAACTACTGCTGACGTATGAAATCAATGCCTGCGACTACAAAGCATACCACAACACTTTATATGATTGCATCAATCGTAGCAATTATTATAGAGTTCACACAGCTGCAGCCACGTGCACACACATACAAACGTATGCATAGTTATCACTTATGCGAATTAATGTCACTCATACGCCACGTACAACAGCTGCTCAATTGCTTCTTCGATACGTGAGAGCGCTTTATCAGCACAAATGCTTGTGCGCATTTTGCATTTCTTTACAGATATGCTTATATTCTGTACTTTTTCCCACTTGTATCATTAAGTGGCAACATTAGTGCAATTCTGTGGAATGTCAAGCGACGTGCAGCGATGCGAAATGATTGCGTATATTAAAAAATTTGCACTCAAATGCTTACAGACGTACATATGGGTTTAGTTGCGTGCGTGAATGCTCGTACTTGCTTGTGTCATAGAATAATATGCCATTGAGTAAATTGTCAGTGTAAGTGTGTCTTCTTTGTACCATCTTCATACGTCACTCTCGGTTAGATGTCCTTGAACGCTCATGCACCAGTTGATGTCTAAATCGTTTACAAAGCCTGCTAATATATTTGCACAAAGACACCTTCTGGTAATCTCTTTATGCTGACAAGCAGAAAAATTGCGGCAGTTAACTGGTGTCAGCAAGTCAGTTGTCAGTTGTGAAGCAGCCATTAAGTGATTTCACAGCTATTATGCATTTTCCGCTGATTAAGCGTTATTCAAGGTGTTGTGTACACTTAAATTAACTTTTACAAACTGTCGACTTTCTAATAAGCAGGTATTTTCATACTCTTTCAACATGTTGCTTAGGATGTTCACCTAAGTGTTGGTACCTTAACGCGTAAAAATCAAAATTAATATATGCCAAGTATGAGAGCTACAAATGAAGGAATATGGGCGATTTAATGAAAGCTGCTGGGATCATAATGTAGGCAAGTTGGTGATTACAAAAGATCAGCGTATGAAGCGATAATCAAGCTGCTCTTAAAATGATGAATATCACACGCACTTTAAACAAAATGGTTCAGGAATGGATGCTCAAGCAGAATTGAGCGAGAAGAGTGACAGAAGAGAACCGAACTCAGGTAAATAGCGAGAATTTTAGTGTCAGAGACGCGATTGGTAAAACGTATGCCCTTTGAAAGCTTCATTCGGAACTTTTCTGCGGTCAAGACATATGGTGCTGTCAGCTGGATAAATAATTTTTTGAAACAGAATTATCTGTAATAGGATACAAATGTCCTCAAGTCTATGAACGGCTGCTTAAAAGTGGAAAATTGGTTCTTAAGTGGAACTGTAGTGAACTTTTCTGTAGCAAGCGGTTAGCTTATAGCTAGTAAAGATGTATGAAAACCTACTCTAAGCTCGCCTTTAGAAGACAATCATAACATAAATAACTTTCTCTGCATCTATCTCTATTTTGCTTTACTTAGTAGCAACTGAATTTAAATATTGATTAAAAACTCAAAACATACAACAAAGCAATGCGACGAATGAAGACAATACTATGTTTTGTGTTAAAAATTTGTTTGTCACTGCCAATGAATAAATGTCAAAGAATTGCGAAAGATCGAAATTTTACACAGAGCTAAGAGCAAAAGCAATAATAAAAATTAGCGAAGAGAAAAACATTAACGCGTACGTAAAACTACTTGCGCAAAACAGTAAAACAAACATTGTAAAACGAAATGACGTTCGCAACTGGTTGGCAACAACGAATGGGAAGGAGAAAACATTTAAAACAACAAAAAGTGAGCGACGAAGCCGCAACCGCAACAAGTCGCAACCGACAGGCAACAGACACGTCATCGCCAACCTTCACCGCCAACCTTCGCCGCCGTTGAGGCCACGCTCTACAGCTGTTTAAAATGGAATTTGGTGGAAAGAGTATGTGAGCGTGGAGCGCTTCATGAGAGCAGGTTGTATAGCAGCAATGCAATTACCCATACCATGGATATATTGACAGCACTGCCAAAAGGCGTGCGCCATAATGACATGCACACAGGTTGTCTGATGGGTTCGGCGATGAGGAAGGCACGGCTTTAAGGATGCGGTAACTAACATGCAAGTGTGCAAGAAAGTATTGTGCATGCCACACATTGTCGAGTGCTGATTGTTGCATTTTCTCATTTCTCCAGTTTGGCGTAAAAAACTTTGTGAGTTTAATTGTGACTCGCGCTTCTGGCGCAGTGCATCTTTGGCAATCTGGTATGCGGTTGGAATGAAGGAACTTGTGTAATGGAATGTAAAGCGGTGCAGAAAAAGTTTAGAATGTATACAATGTGTAAATGAAACTAAAAAAAGTTTTTTAAAGTAGTTAACAAAAAATAAAAAGTAAAGAAGGGTTAGACTTTTGGATGCAACCGAACATTTTATGCTCTTGCAAAGCATCAAAGCTAGGGAAATACCTTAAGAGGCGATACCAGTGTGACGCATGAAAAATTAGGCGATTTTCGTCATTTTTTTTTTTTAAGAGAAAGTACGCGATTGAACATTTTGAACTTCTTTGAACGTAATAAAGTATATTTGCAGCTATATTTTAAGATTTTTTTACAAAAATGTTTAAAAATAACGGAGTTATCGGCTGTCTTCGGAGGGGCCGAGAAAAAAAAGTGCCTCAACTACTGGCATGATTCCGGCCGAATGAGTAGATGAAACAAAAAATTTTGAAAAGTTTATTAAATATATTTCCCATACAATGACTTACGATCTTTGAAAAATATCAAAAATTAACAAAATGGCGTAATTAAAAAAAATAGTTTTTTTGGGTAAAAACTTGTCGTTTTTTAATGCCAAATTGACAATTTTCAATCAATCAAAAGGATCGTAGTCTATTGTATAGCAAATGTATTAAAAATACTCAGTTTTAATTTGAAGTAAATCGGTTAATTTCTCGTAATGATGCTAGCAATTTTGAAAAATATCGTTTCGAGAAAAACGCGTTTAAGGCTTCACTTATATATGTTTGCACCTCCGAGTGGTCGCTCTTTAGAACACCGCCATCCAAAAACTATTCAAGATACGACCTTCCCGATTTCACAGGATATTCATGGAAATATAAGCTATCGAAAAAGCAAATAAAAAATTTTTTTTTTTATTTTAAGTGTCACACTGGTATAGCCCCTTAAGGCATATCTATAAATACATGTACTATGTTTAACTCATACACTGACCGACACATTAGATTTCTTAGAAAATCACTACACATACATATGTAGTATGTGGGAATTAGGGTAGTATTGACCTAATTTTATCTATATTATTATCATGCCACATACTAAACAAATTTCTCTGGGTTTCATTGAGGAACCTCACATATAATTACCAATATACAAGTATATATATTAGAGCGGGTCGAAAATCGCCATTGCTCTATGAAAATCATATTCTAGGGATTAAAATAAGATACTTTGCCGAAGGAACCATACCTCTAAAACGAATTTTGATGTCCCCCAATTTGGGTCGAACTTTTGGGTAGGGAAAATTTTGAAAAATCCCACTTTGACCCAATTAGTGCTCCAATCGAGTCCAAATATATGACCGACCCCAACTAACTTTGGACGGCCGATCAATCCATGCCAGTGGCACACCCCCTGGAACTCCCCTGGGGGGTTCACCATACAATCATTTCAAAAAATCACCATTTTTGGTGATTTACATGAAAAAATCAGCTAAATTGCTATGTTTTTTCTTTATTTTTATTTATTTATTTACAATAATATCTATTTTTTCTCTTAAGAAATTTATTTAGTCAGAACATATGTAATTGAAAAAAATTAATTTAAGTGAGTTATAGAAAAGAAATTACAAAAAATTATTGTTTGAAGTCTTTTTTACTTTCAAGTCTGGGCAATAATAATAATAAAGTCGATTTTCTTGAATATACTCTTTTAGCAATCGATATGGAAATGCTTCAAATCATTAGTTTAACATATTTAAGTTAATTAATCTTATTTAATGCACTGAAGTTAACATAAAGCAAAAGCGGCATAACGGCAGTGCATTTAGAAGAATTCCGTAATCTTATATTTAGGTATAAAGTCAATTTTGTTGTATAACGGCAGTGCATTTTAAAGAATTCCGTAATCTAATGTTTAGGTATAAAGTCGATTTTCTTGAATATACGCATTTAGCAATCGATTTTGATATTCTGCAAATCATTAGTTTAACATAACGGCATAACGGCAGTGCATTTGGAAGAATTCCGTAATCTTATCTTTGGGAAAAAATCGATTTTCTTGTATATATACATTTAGCAATCGATATCAAAATGCTTCTAATCATAAGTTTAAAATATCTAAGTTAATAAACCTTCTTTAACGAACTGAAGTTTACATAAAGCCACGACGGCATAACGGCAGTGCATTTAGAAGAATTCCGTTATCTTATATTTTGGTATAAATTCAATTTTCTTGTATAAACACATTTAGCAATCGATATCGAAATGCTTCAAATCGTAAGTTTAACATATTTAAGTTAATAAACCTTCTTTAACGAACTGAAGTTTGCATAGAGCCATGGCGGCATAACGGCAGTGCATTTAGAAGAATTCCGTTATCTTATATTTTGGTATAAATTCGATTTTCATGTATATACACATTTAACAAACGATATCGAAATGCTTCGAATCATTAGTTTAACATATTTAAGTTAATAAAACTTCTTTCACGAACTGAAGTTGACATAAAGCCTTGGCGGCATAACGGCAGTACATTTGGAATAATTATGTAATCTTACGTTTAGCTGTAATTCGATTTTGTTGTATACACACATTAAGCAATCGATATCGAAATGCTTCAAATCTTTAGCTTAACATATTTAAGTTATTAAACCTTTTTTAACGAACTGAAGTTTACATAAAGCCATGACGGCATAACGGCAGTGCAGTTAGAAGAATTCCGTGTTCTTATATTTACGTGTAAAGTCGATTTGTTGTACACACACATTTAGAAATCGATATCGAAATGATTCAAATCATTAGTTTAACATATCTAAGTTAATAGATCTTCTTTATCGAAATGAAGTTGACATGAAGCCATGGTTACATAACGGCAGTGCATTTGGAAGAATTCCGTAATCTTACGTTTAGTTATAATTCGATTTTGTTGTATACGCACATTAAGCAATCGATATCGAAATGCTGCAAATCATAACTATAACATATTTGAGTTAATTAACCTTCTTTGTCTTACTGAAGCCTACATAAAGCCTTAACGGTACAACGGCAGTGCATTTAGAAGAATTCCGTAATCTTATATTTAGGTATAAAATCGATTTTCTTGTATATACACATTTAGAATTCGATATCGAAATGCTTCAAATCATAAGTTTAACATATTTAAGTTAATAGATCTTCTTTATCGAAATGAAGTTGACATAAAGCCATGGTTACATAACGGCAGTGCATTTGGAAGAATTCCGTAATCTTACGTTTAGTTATAATTCGATTTTGTTGTATACTCACATTAAGCAATCGATATCGAAATGCTTCAAATCATAAATCTAACATATTTAAGTTAATAAACCTTTAACGCACTGAAGTTAACATAAAGCCATGACGACATACCGGCAGTGCATTTAAAAGAATTCCGTGATCTCATATTTAGGTATAAATTCGATTTTCTTGTATATACGCATTTAGCAATCGATATCGAAAGCTTCAAATAACTGGTTCAACATATTTAAGTAATAAGCCTACTTTATCTTACTGAAGTTTACATAAAGCCATGACGGTTTAACGGCAGTGCATTTGGAAGAATTCCGTGCTTTCATATTTAGGTATAAAATCGATTTTCTTGTATATACACATTTAGCATGATATCGAAATGCTTCAAATCATTAGTTTAAAATATTTAAGTTAATAAACCTTCTTTAAGGCACTGAAGTTAACATAAAGCCATGACGGCATAACGGCAGTGCATTTTGAAGAATTCTGTAATCTCATATTTAGGTATAAAGTCGATTTTCTTGTATATACACATTTACCAATCGATATCGAAATGCTTCAAATCATTAGTTTAACATATTTAAGTTAATAACCTTCTTTAACGAACTGAAGTTGACATAAAGCGATGGTTGCATAACGGCAGTGCATTTGGAAGAATTCCGTAATCTTATGTTTAGGTATAAAGTCGATTTTGTTGTATACGCACATTTAGCAATCGATATCGAAATGCTTCAAATCATCAGTATAACATATTTGAGTTAAATAACCTTCTTTGTCTTACTGAAGTCTACATAAAGCCTTAACGGTACAACAGCAGTGTATTTAGAATAATTCCATAATCTTATATTTAGGTATAAAATCGATTTTCTTGTATACACACATTTAGCGTTCGATATCGAAATGCTTCAAATCATAAGTTTCACATATTTAAGTTAATAAACCTTCTTTAACGCTCTGAAGTTAACATAAGGTCATGGCGGCATAACGGAAATACATATGGAAGAATTCCGTAATCTTATATTTGGGAAAAAATTGATTTTCTTGTATATATACATTTAGCAATCGATATCGAAAGGCTTCAAATAACTGGTTTAAAATATTTAAGGTAATTAGCCTACTTTATCTTACTGAAGTTTAGATAAAGCCTAAACGGTATAACAGCAGCGCATTTAGAAGAATACCGTTATTTTATTTTTAGGTATAAAGTAGATTTTCTTGTATACGCACATTAAGCAATCGATATCGAAATGCTTCAAATCTTTAGTTTAACATATTTAAGTTAATAAAACTTCTTTAACGAACTGAAGTTTACATAAAGCCATGACGGCATAACGGCAGTGCATTAAGAAGAATTCCGTGCTTTCATATTTAGGTGTAAAGACGATTTTCGTGTAAACACACATTTAACAATCGATATCGAAATGCTTCAAATCATCAGTATAACATATTTGAGTTAAATAACCTTCTTTGTCTTACTGAAGTCTACATAAAGCCTTAACGGTACAACGGCAGTGCATTTAGAATAATTCCGTAATCTTATATTTAGGTATAAAATCGATTTTCTTGTATATACACATTTAGCGTTCGATATCGAAATGCTTCAAATCATATGTTTCACATATTTAAGTTTATAAACCTTCTTTAACGCTCTGAAGTTAACATAAAGTCATGGCGGAATAACGGAAATACATTTGGAAGGATTCCGTAATTTTATATTTGGGAACAAATTGATTTTCTTGTATATATACATTTAGCAATCGATATCGAAATGCTTCAAATAACTGGTTTAACATATTTAAGTTAATTAGCCTACTTTATCTTACTGAAGTTTACATAAAGCCTAAACGATATAAAAGCAGTGCTTTTAGAAGAATACCGTAATCTCATTTTTAGGTATAAAAACGATTTTCTTCAATACACACATTTAACAATCGATATCGAAATGTTTCAAATCTTTAGTTTAACATATTTAAGTTAATAAACTTTCTTTAACGAACTGAAGTTTACATAAAGCCATGACGGCGTACCGGCAGTGCATTAAGAGGAATTCCGTGGTTTCATATTTAGGTGAAAAGTCGATTTTCTTGTACACACACATTTAGCAATCGATATCGAAATGCTTCAAATCATTAGTTTAACATATTTAAGTTAATTAACCTTCTTTATTTTACTAAAGTCAACATAAAGCCATAACGGTATAACGGCAGTACATTTAGAAGAATTCCGTAATCTTATATTTAGGTATAAAGTTGATTTTCTTGTATATACACATATAGCAATCGATAACGAAATGCTTCAAATCATTAGTTTAACATATTTAAGTTAATTAACATTATTTATCTTACTGAAGCCTACATAAAGCAATGGCGGTATAACGGCAGTGCATTTAGAAGAATTCCGTGATCTTATATTTAGATATAAAGTCGATTTTCCTGTATATAAGCATTTAGCAATCGATATCGAAATGCTTCAAATAACTGGTTTAGCATATTTAAGTTAATTAGCCTACTTTATCTTACTGAAGTTTACAGAAAGCCTAAGCGATATAACGGCACTACATTTGGAAGAATTCGGTAATCTTATATTTAGGTATAAAGTCGATTTTCTTGTATATACACATTTAGCGTTCGATATCGAAATGCTTCAAATCATTAGATTAACATATTTAAGTTAATTAACCTTCTTTATCTTACTAAAGTCTGCATAAAGCCTTAACGGTATGACGGCAGTGCATTTAGAAGAATTCCGTAATCTTTTATTTAGGAATAAGTTCGATTTTCTTGTATATGCATATTTAGCAATCGATATCGAAATGCTTCAAATCATTAGTTTGTCATGTTTAAGTAAATTAACTTTATTTATCTTACTGAAGTCTACATAAAGCAATGGCGGTATAACGGCAGTGCATTAGGAAGATTTCTGTAATCTTATATTTAGGTAAAAAGTCGATTTTCTTGTATATACACATTTAGCAAACGATACCGAAATGCTTCAAATCATTAGTTTAACATATTGAGGTTAATAAACCTTCTTTAACGAACTGAAGTTGACATAAAGCCTTGGCAGCATAACGGCAGTGCATTTAGAAGAATTCCGTTATCTTATATTTAGGTATAAGGCCGATTTTCTTGTATATACACATTTAGCATGATATCGAAATGCTTCAAATCAATAGTTTAATATATTTAAGCTAATTAATCTTCTTTAACGTACTGAAGATGACATAAATCCATGGCGGCATAACGGAAGTGCATTTGGAAGAATTCCGAAATCTTATATTTATGTATAAAATCGATTTTTTGGTATACGAGTATACACATTAAGCTATCGATATCGAAATGCTTCAAATCATAAGTTTATAATATCTAAGTTAATAAACCTCCTTTAACGGACTGAAGTTGACATAAAGCCTTGGCGGCATAACGGCAGTGCATTTAGAAGAATTCCGTAATCTTATATTTGGGAAAAAATCGATTTTCTTGTATATACACATTTAGCAATCGATTTTGATATTCTCCAAATCATTATTTTAACATATTTAAGTTAATAAACCTTCTTTACCGAACTGAAGTTAACATAAAGCCATGGCGGCATAACGGCAGTGCATTTGGAAGAATTCCGTATTCTTACATCTTGCTGCAGAGAAGCAAAAAATGGCTTTACATAGGCGCAAATTAAGGGAATTTATTACGTAAGCTGCAGTGCGTCCGTTAGAGAATTTGAAGACTTCCTCCTGGAATTGTCGTTATAAAGCAGAGGAAAATCACTGGTAATAATGGCAGGCGATTTTAACGCATGGTCTACTGCCTGGGGAAGCAGAAGTTCAAACCACCGTGGGCGCCTAGTTTTAGAATTTCTGAGCCCAACCAACCTCACAATAATGAACAGTGGCACAAAAAATACTTACCAAAAAGGAAATAAGGGCTCTGTAATAGACCTGATGTTTGCAAATGACGCCCTAAGCAGACACATTAAGTGGAAGGTGTCAGACATGTTCACAAACAGTGACCATATGACAATCTTCGCAAAAGTTTCATTCTTACGAGACCAGGAACCCCCACGCAGTAACACTACACATAAACGAAGCTGGAAGCAAACAGATTTTGACACTGGCGTTTTTGAGACCGTCTGGAGTGCAGCAATAGCACCAGGCGAAGACGCCACCCACTTAGTATCCGCTGTGCAAAAGGAACTAGTTGCAGCATGCGACGCAACTATGTGCAGGACGAGATACAATAACAATCGAAAGCCGTTATACTGGTGGAATGAAGAAATTGCCACGCTGAGAAAGTTATGTCACTCAGCCCGACGTCGCCTACAACGGAATCAAAGTGGCAAAAACAAAAACCGTCTCAAAGAAGCTTTTAAAAACCATAAGAAGCTTCTAAAGTCAGCTATAATCCGCAGCAAGAGAAACTGTTTTGAAAAGATCTGTAAAGAAGCGAATATAGACCCCTGGGGGACTGCTTATAAAATCTGTATGTCCAAATTCAAAAACAAGCGGCAGCAACCCCAATGCGCTCCGTTCATGAAGAAAGTCGTTGAGGCATTATTTCCAACGCACGAACCGATTACTAACGCTGAACAATGAAACGAAGCTACTGAATCACCCCCACTGGTCACAGAAGAAGAACTATTGGCCATAGCCAAAATAATCAAAAACAACAAACCGCCTGGTATCGACGGAATACCAAACAGAGCTCTAAAGGTAGCCATAATTTCGAAGCCCACTCTTTTTGCAAAAATGTACAATGCATGCATAAAAGAAGGGATGTTCCCCGATCCCTGGAAAGTCCAGCGTCTGGTCTTAATCCCAAAACCCAAAAAACCACCAGTTGAACCTTCTTCGTATCGACCACTGTGTATGCTCGACACAATGGGCAAAGTGTACGAAAGCATAATAAGAAACCGCTTAGAGATTGCAATCCAGGAAGCCGGCGGACTATCAGAAAGACAACACGGCTTCAGAAAACAGAGGTCTACTATCGATGCACTGAAAGAAGTTGTCGACACTGCGAAAAGAGCAGTAATTGGCAAAAGATGGAAAGGTGGTACAAAAAAATATTGTGCGCTGATCACCCTGGATGTGAAAAATGC
The DNA here is from genome assembly GCA_037783105.1 of Bactrocera zonata. NCBI lineage: Eukaryota > Metazoa > Arthropoda > Insecta > Diptera > Tephritidae > Bactrocera > Bactrocera zonata. The sequence goes on along the minus strand of JBAWJQ010005390.1, from coordinate 22,859 downwards.
ATTCAACTCTGCCATATGGGAAAATATATTCGAAGCCCTATATGGAATACGCGCCCCTCAGTACCTCATAAAAATCATTAGGAGTTATTTTAAATATAGAAAGCTGATCTACGACACCACCGAAGGCATAAAGAGCTACCCTATTACAAGCGGAGTACCACAAGGATCTGTTTTAGGACCTCTCTTATGGAATCTAGTTTATGATGGGGTGCTAAGAATTCCACAACCTAAAAACGTTAAGCTAATCGCATACGCAGACGACCTTATAGAGGTAGCAGTAGGTAAACAACTTGATGACCTACAAAATAAATGTAATGAATGTATAAATGGTCTACGCCAATGGTTTTCTTCCAAGAGTTTGGAACTGACTGAGCACAAAACAGAGGTATTGCTCATAAGCACCAGGAAAATTGAGGAAAAAATAACTCTCACTATAGGAGAGCGCGTAATTACTTCGCAACCACAGTTGAAGTCTTTAGGGGTAACATTGGACCCCAAACTCAAATTCAAGCAGCACTTGGCAAACATAGCAAATAAAGCAAATAAAATTTGTTTAACGCACTGAAGTTAACATAAAGTCATGCCGGCATAACGGAAATATATTTGGAAGAATTCCGTAATCTTATATTTGGGAAAAAATCGATTTTCTTGTATATATACATTAAGCAATCGATATCGATATGCTTCAAATCATCAGTATAACATATTTAAGTTAATTAGCCTTCTTTGTCTTACTGAAGTCTACATAAAGCCTTAACGGTACAACGGCAGTGCATTTAGAGTAATTCCGTAATCTTATATTTAGGTAAAAAATCGATTTTCTTGTATATACACATTTAGCGTTCGATATCGAAATGCTTCAAATCATAAGTTTAACATATTTAAGTTAACAACCCTTCTTTAACGCACTGAAGTTAACATAAAGCCATGGCGGCATAACAGCAGTGCATTTAGAAGAATTCCGTAATCTTATATTTAGATGTAAAGTCGATTTGTTGTACACAGGCATTTAGCAATCGATTTTGAAATACTTCAAATCATTAGTTAATAAACCTACTTTAACGAACTGAAGTTGACATAAAGCCATGGTTGCATAATGCATTTGGAAGAATTCCGTAATCTTATATTTAGATAAAAAGTCGATTTTGTTGTATACGCACATTTAGCAATCGATATCGAAATGCTTCAAATCATCAGTATAACATATTTAAGTTAATTAACCTTCTTTGTCTTACTGAAGCCTACATAAAGCTTTAACGGTACAACGGCAGTGCATTTAGAATAATTCCGTAATCTTATATTTAGGTATAAAATCGATTTTCTTGTACATACACATTTAACGTTCGATATCGAAATGCTTCAAATCATAAGTTTAACATATTTAAGTTAATAAACCTTCTTTAACGCACTGAAGTTAACATAAAGTCATGCCGGCATAACGGAAATACATTTGGAAGAATTCCGTAATCTTATATTTGGGAAAAAATCGATTTTCTTGTATATATACATCAAGCAATCGATATCGAAACGCTTCAAATAACTGGTTTAACATATTTAAGTTAATTAGCCTACTTTATCTTACTGAAGTTTACATAAAGCCTAAACGATATAACAGCAGTGTATTTGGAAGAGTTCCGTAATCTTATATTTAGGTATAAAGTCGATTTTCTTGTATACACACATCTAGCAATCGATATCGAAATGCTTCAAATCATTAGTTTAACATATTTAAGTAAATTAACCTTCTTTAACGAACAGAAGATTACATAAAGCCTAAGCGATATAACGGCAGTGCATTTGGAAGAACTCCGTAATCTTATTTTTAGGTATAAAGTTGATTTTCTTGTAAACACACATTTAACAATCGATATCGAAATGCTTCAAATCTTTAGTTTAACATATTTAAGTTATTAAATCTTCTTTAACGAACTGAATTTGAAGCCATGACGGCATAACGGCAGTGCATTTAGAAGAATTCCGTAATCTTATTTTTAGGTATAAAGTTGATTATCTTGTATACACACATTTAGCAGTCGATATCGAAATGCTTCAAATCATTAGTTTAACATATTTAAGTTAATTAATCTTCTTTAACGTACTGAAGATGACATAAAGCCATGGCGACATACGGCAGTGCATTTGGAAGAATTTCGAAATCTTATTTTTAGGTATAAAGTCGATTTTCTTCTAAACACACATTTTACAATCGATATCGAAATGCTTCAAATCTTTAGTTTAACATATTTAAGTTATTAAATCTTCTTTAACGAACTGAAGTTTACATAAAGGCATGACGGCATAACGGCAGTGCATTTGGAAGAATTCCGTAATCTTATATTTGGGTATAAGATCGATTTTCTTGCATATACACAATTATCGTTCGATATCGAAATGCTTCAAATCATAAGATTAACATATTAAAGTTAATTAACCTTCTTTATCTTGCTGGAGTCTACATAAAGCCTTAACGGTATGACGGCAGTGCATTTAGAAGGATTCCGTAATCTTATATTTAGGTATAAAGTCGATATTCTTGCATAAACACATTTAGTAATCGATATCGAAATGCTTCAAATCAATAGTTTAACACGTTTAAGTTAATTAACCTTCTTTATCTTACTGGAGTCTACATAAAGCCTTAACGGTATGACGACAGTGCATTTAGAAGAATTCTGTAATCTTATATTTAGGTAAAAAGTCGATTTTCTTGTATATACATATTTAGCAAACGATACCGAAATGCTTCAAATCATTAGTTTAACATATTTAAGTTAATTAATCTTCTTTAACGTACTGAAGATGACATAAAGCCATGGCGACATGCGGCAGTGCATTTGGAACAATTCCGAAATCTTATATTAAGGTATAAAAAGGATTTTCTGGTTTACGAGTATACACATTAAGTAATCGTTATCGCAATGCTTCAAATCATAAGTTTAAAATATCTAAGTAAATAAACCTCCTTTAACGAACTGAAGTTGACATAAAGCCTTGGCGGCATAACGGCAGTGCATTTGGAATAATTCCGTAATCTTATATTTGGGAAAAAATCGATTTTCTTGTATATACACATTTAGCAATCGATTATAATATTCTCCAAATCATTAGTTTAACATATTTAAGTTAATAAACCTTCTTTAACGAACTGAAGTTAACATAAAGCCATGACGGCATAACGGCAGTGCATTTGGAAGAATTCCGTAATCTTATATTTGGGAAAAAATCGATTTTAGCAATCGATTTTGATATTCTTCAAAACATTAGTTTAACATATTTAAGTTAATAAGCCTACTTTATCCTACTGAAGTTTACATAAAGCCTTAACGGTATAACGGCATTTGGAAGAATTCCGTAATCTTATGTTTAGGTATAAGGTCGATTTTTTTTCATATACACATTTAGCACTCGATATCGAAATGCTTTAAATCATTAGTTTAACATATTTAAGTTAATTAACCTCCTTTATCTTACTGAAGTCAACATAAAGCCATAACGGTATAACGGCAGTGTATTTAGAAGAATTCCGTAATCTTATTTTTAGGTATAAAGTTGATTTTCTTGTATACACACATTTAGCAGTCGATATCGAAATGCTTCAAATCATTAGTTTAACATATTTAAGTTAATAAACCTTCTTTAGCGTACTGAAGCTTACATAATGCCTAAGCGATATAACGGCAGTGCATTTGGAAGAATTCCGTAATCTTATTTTTAGGTATAAAGTCGATTTTCTTGTAAACACACATTTAACAATCGATATCGGAATGCTTCAAATCTTTAGTTTAACATATTTAAGTTAATAAACCTTCTTTAACGAACTGAAGTTTACATAAAGCATTGACGGCATAACGGCAGTGCATTTAGAAGAATTCCGCGAAATTATATTTAGATATAAAGTCGATTTTCCTGTATATACGCATTTAGCAATCGATATCGAAATGCTTCAAATCTTTATTTTAACATATTTAAGTTAATACCCTTTCTATAACGAACTGAAGTTTACATAAAGCCATGACGGCTTAACGGCAGTGCATTTGGAAGAATTCCGTGATCTTTTGTTTAGGTATAAAGTCGATTTGTTGAACACACACATTTAGCAATCGATATCGAAATGCTTCAAGTCATTATTTAATAAACCTTCTTTAACGAAATGAAGTTGACATAAAGATGTGGTTGCATAACGGCAGTGCATTTGGAAGAATTCCGTAATCTTATATTTAGGTATAAAGACGATTTTGTGTTATACGCACATTTAGCAATCGATATCGAAATGCTTCAAATCATCAGTATAACATATTAAAGTTCAATAATCTTCTTTAACGTACTGAAGATGACATAAAGCCATGGCGACATACGGCAGTGCATTTAGAAGAATTCCGTAATCTTATTTTTAGGTATAAAGTTGATTATCTTGTATACACACATTTAGCAGTCGATATCGAAATGCTTCAAATCATTAGTTTAACATATTAAAGTTCAATAATCTTCTTTAACGTACTGAAGATGACATAAAGCCATGGCGACATACGGCAGTGCATTTGGAAGAATTCCGAAATCTTATATTAAGGTATAAAATGGATTTTCTGGTATACGAGTATACATATTAAGCAATCGATATCGCAATGCTTCAAATCATAAGTTTAAAATATCTAAGTTAATAAACCTCCTTTAACGAACTGAAGTTGACATAAAGCCTTGGCGGCATAACGGCAGTGCATTTGGAATAATTTCATAATCTTATGTTTAGGTATAAGATCGATTTTCTTGTATATACATATTAAGCAATCGATTTTGATATTCTTCAAATCATTAATTTAACATATCTAAATTAATAAACCTTCTTTAACGATCTGAAGTTTACATAAAGCATTGACGGCATAACGGCAGTGCATTTAGAAGAATTCCGCGAACTTATATTTAGATATAAAGTCGGTTTTCCTGTATATACGCATTTAGCAATAGATATCGAAATGCTTCAAATAACTGGTTTAACATATTTAAGTTAATTAGCCTACTTTATCTTACTGAAGTTTATATAAAGCCTAAACGGTATAACGGCAGTGCATTTAGAAGAATTCCGTAATCTTATATTTAGGTATAAAGTCGATTTTATTGTATATACACATTTAGCGTTCGATATCGAAATGCTTCAAATCTTTAGTTCAACATATTTAAGTTAATAAACCTTCTTTAACGAACTGAAGTTTACATAAAGCCATGACGGCATAACGGCAGTGCATTTAGAAGAATTCCGTGATCTTATATTTAGATAAAAAGTCGATTTTCCTGTATATACGCATTTAGCAATCGATATAGAAATGCTTCAAATAACTGGTTTAACATATTTAAGTTAATTAGCCTACTTTATCTTACTAAAGTTTACATAAAGCATAAGTGATATAACGGCAGTGCATTTGGAAGAATTCTGTAATCTTATATTTAGGTATAAAGTCGATTTTCTTGTATATACACATTTAGCGTTCGATATCGAAATGCTTCAAATCATAACGGAAATACGTTTGGAAGAATTCCGTAATCTTATATTTAGGTATAAAATCGATTTTCTTGTATATATATATTTAGCAATCGATATCGAAATGCTTCAAATAACTGGTTTAATATATTTAAATTAATTAGCCTACTTTATCTTACTGAAGTTTACATAAAGCCTAAACGATATAACAGCAGTGCATTTAGAAGAATTCCGTAATCTTATATTTAGGTATAAAGTCGATTTGCTTGTATACACACATTTAGCAATCGATATCGAAATGCTTCAAATCATTAGTTTAACATATTTCAGATAATGAACCTTCTTTAACGCACTCAAGTTAACATAAAGCCATGGCGGCATAACGGGGGTGCATTTGGAGAATTCCATTATCTTATGTTTAGGTATAAGGTCGATTTTCTTGTATATACACATTTATCAATCGATATCGAAATGCTTTAAATAATAAGTTTAACATATCTAAGTTAATTAGCACTCTTTAACGCACTGAAGTTAACATTAAGCCACGGCGGCATAACGGCAGTGCATTTGGAGTAATTCCGTAATCTTATATATAGGTATAAAGTCGATTTTCTTGTATATACGCGTTTAGAAAGACATCGAAATGCTTCGAATCTTTAGCTTAACATATTCAAGTTAATAAATTTTCTTTAACTTACTGAAGTTTGCATAAAGCCATAACGGCATAATGGCAGTGCATATAGAAGAATTCCGTATTCTTATATTTAAGTATAAGGTCGATTTTCTTGTAAACACAAATTTAACAATCGATATCGAAATGCTTCAAATCTTTAGTTTAACATATTTAAGTTAATAAACCTTCTTTAACGAACTGAAGTTTACATAAAGCATTGACGGCATAACGGCAGTGCATTTAGAAGAATTCCGCGAACTTATATTTAGATATAAAGTCGATTTTCCTGTATATACGCATTTAGCAATCGATATCGAAAAGCGTCAAATCATTAGTTTAACATATCTAAGTTAATAAACCTTCTTTAACGAACTGAAGTTGACATAAAGCCTTGGTAACATAACGGCAGTGCATTTAGAAGAATTCCGTAATCTTATGTTTAGGTAAACAGTCGATTCTCTTGTATATACACATTTAGCAATCGATATGGAAATGATTCAAATCATTAGTTTATCATATTAAAGTTAATAAACCTTCTTTAACGAACTGAAGTATACATAAAAACATGGCGGCATGACGGCAGTGCATTTAGAAGAATTCCGTAATCTTATGTTTAGGTATAAAGTCGATTTATTTGAATATACTCATTTAGCAATCGATATCGAAATTTCTCAAATCAATAGTTTAACATATTTAAGTTAATTAATCTTCTTTATCTGACTGAAGTCTACATAAAGCCTTAACGGTATAACGGCAGTGCATTTAGAAGAATTCCGTAATCTTATATTTAGGTATAAGGTCGGTTTTGTTGTATATACACATTTAGCAATCGATATCGAAATGCTTCCAATCATTAGTTTAACATATTTAAGTTATTTAACTTTCTTTAACGCACTGAAGTTAACATAAAGCTATGGCGGCATAACGGTAATTCATTAAGAAGAACTCCGTAAATAAGGTCGATTTTGTTGTATACACAAATTTAGCAATCGATATCGAAATGCGTCAAATAATTAGTTTAACATATTCACGTTAATAAACCTTCTTTATCTTACTGAAGTTTACATTAAGCCTTAACGGTCCAACGGCAGTGCATTTGGAAGAATTCCGTAATTTTATATTTAGGTACAAAAATGATTTCCTTGTATATACACATTTGGCAATCGATATCGAAATGCTTCAAATCTTTAGTTTAACATATATAAGTTAATAAACCTTCTTTATCTTACTGAAATTTTCATTAAGCCTTAACGGTACAACGGCAGTGCATTTGGAAGAATTCCGTGATCTTATATTTTTGTACAAAGTCGATTTTCTTGAACATACAAATTTAGCTACCGATATCGAAATGTTTCAAATCATAAGTTTAACATATATAAGTTAATTAACCTTCTTTAACAAACTGAAGTTGACATAAAGCCATGGCGGCATAAGAGAAGTGCATTTAAAAGAATTCCGTAATCTTACGGTTAGGTATGAAGTCGGTTTCCTTGAATATACACATTTAACAATCGATATTGAAATGACTCAAATAACTGTTTTAACATATTTAGGTTAATTAATTTTCTTTACCTTACTGAAGTTTACATAAAGCCACAACGGCATAACGGCAGTATATTTGGATGAATTCCGTTATCTTATATTTAGGTATTAAGTCGATTTTCTTGTATATATACATTAAGCAATCGATATCGAAATGCTTTAAATCATTAGTTTAAATATTTAAGTTAATTAATCTTCTTCATCTAACTTAGATCTACATAAAGCCATAATGGCTTAACTGCAGTGCATTTGAAAGAATTCTGTAATTTTATATTTAGGTTTACAGTAAATTTTCTTGTATACACACATTTGGCAATCGATATGGAAATGCTTCAAATCATTCCTTATTCCGTAAATAAGGTCGATTTTGTTGTATACACAAATTTAGCAATCGATATCGAAATGCGTCAAATAATTAGTTTAACATATTCACGTTAATAAACCTTCTTTATTTTACTGAAGTTTACATTAAGCCTTAACGGTCCAACGGCAGTGCATTTGGAAGAATTCCGTAATTTTATATTTAGGTACAAAAATGATTTCCTTGTATATATACATTTGGCAATCGATATCGAAATGCTTCAAATCTTTAGTTTAACATATATAAGTTAATAAACCTTCTTTATCTTACTGAAATTTTCATTAAGCCTTAACGGTACAACGGCAGTGCATTTGGAAGAATTCCGTGATCTTATATTTTTGTACAAAGTCGATTTTCTTGAACATACAAATTTAGCTACCGATATCGAAATGTTTCAAATCATAAGTGTAACATATATAAGTTAATTAACCTTCTTTAACAAACTGAAGTTGACATAAAGCCATGGCGGCATAAGAGAAGTGCATTTAAAAGAATTCCGTAATCTTACGGTTAGGTATGAAGTCGGTTTCCTTGAATATACACATTTAACAATCGATATTGAAATGACTCAAATAACTGTTTTAACATATTTAGGTTAATTAATTTTCTTTACCTTACTGAAGTTTACATAAAGCCACAACGGCATAACGGCAGTATATTTGGATGAATTCCGTTATCTTATATTTAGGTATTAAGTCGATTTTCTTGTATATATACATTAAGCAATCGATATCGAAATGCTTTAAATCATTAGTTTAAATATTTAAGTTAATTAATCTTCTTCATCTAACTTAGATCTACATAAAGCCATAATGGCTTAACTGCAGTGCATTTGAAAGAATTCTGTAATTTTATATTTAGGTTTAAAGTAAATTTTCTTGTATACACACATTTGGCAATCGATATGGAAATGCTTCAAATCATTAGTTTAACATATTTAAGTTTTATAACCTTCTTTAACCTACTGAAGATAACAGAAAGCCATGGCGGCATAGCGGCAGTGCATTTGGAAGAACTCCGTAATTATATATTTAGGTATAAAATTGATTTTCCTGTATATACGCATTTTGCAATCGATATCGAAATGCGTCAAATCATTAGTTTAACATATTTAAGTTAATAAACCTTCTTTAAAAACTGAAGTTGACATAAAGCCGTAGCGGCATAACTGCAGTGCATTTAGAAGAATTTCGTAATCTCTTATTAAGGTATAAAGTCGATTTTCTAGTATATACATATTATGCAATCGATATCGAAATACTTCAAATCATTAGTTTAACATATTTAAGTTAATTAACCTTCTTTATCTTACTAAAGATTACATAAAGCCTTAACGGTATAACGGCAGTGCATTTGGAAAAATTTCGTAATCTTATATTTAAGTATAAAGTCGATTTTCTTGTATATACACATTTAGCAATCGATATCGAAATGCGTCAAATCATTAGTTTAACATATTTAAGTTAATTAACCTTCTTTAACGAACCGAAGTTGACATAAAGACAAAACGTCGTAACGCCAGTGCATTTGGAAGTATTCCACAATCTTTTAGTTAGGTATAAATTCGATTTTTGTTGCATACCAATCGATATCGAAATGCTTCAAATCATTAGTTTAACATATTTAAGTTAATGAACCTTCTTTAACGAACTGAAGTTGACATAAAGCCTTGGCGGCATAACGGAAGTGCATTTATAAGAATTCCGTAATCTTATATTTAGGTGTAAAGTATATTTTCTTGTATACACATTTAGCAATCGATATCGAAATGCCTCAAATAATTAATTTAACATATTTACGTTAATTAACCTTCTTCATCTTAATAAAGTTCACATAAAGCCTTAACATTATAACGGCAGTGCATTTGGAAGAATTCTGTAATCTTATATTTAAGTATGAAGTCGATTTTCTTGTATATACACTTTTAGCAATCGATATCAAAATGCTTCCTATCATTAATTTAACATATTGACGTTAATTAATCTTCTTTATCCTACTGAAGTTCACATAAAGCCATAACGGCATAACGGCAGTATATTTGGATAAATTCCGTAATCTTATATTTAGGTATAAAGTCGATTTTCTTGTATATGCACATTTAGCAATCGCTATCAAAATGCTTCAAATCATTAATTTAACATATTTAAGTTAATTAACCTTCTTTAACGAACCGAAGTTGACATAAAGACAAAACGTCGTAACGCCAGTGCATTTGGAAGTATTCCACAATCTTTTAGTTAGGTATAAAGTCGATTTTGTTGCATACCAACATTTAGCAATCGATATCGAAATGCTTCAAATCATTAGTTTAACATATTTAAGTTAATAAACCTTCTTAAACGAACTGAAGTTGACATAAAGCCATGGCGGTATAACGGCAGTGCATTTGCAAGAATTCCGTAATCTTTTATTTAAGTATAAATTCGATTTTCTTGCATACGCACATTTAGCAATCGATATCGAAATGCTTCAAATCATTAGTTTAACATATTTAAGTTAATAAACCTTCTTTAACGAACCAAAGTTGACATAAAGACAAAACGTCGTAACGCCAGTGCATTTGGAAGTATTCCACAATCTTTTAGTTAGGTATAAATTCGATTTTTGTTGCATACCAATCGATATCGAAATGCTTCAAATCATTAGTTTAACATATTTAAGCTAATTAACTTTCTATATCTTACTGAAGTCTACATGAAGACTTAACGGTATAACAGCAGTGCATTTAGAAGATTTCCGTTATCTTATATTTAGGTATAAAGTCGATTTTCTTGTAAATACACATTTTGCAATTTATATCGAAATGCTTCAAATCTTTAGTTTAACATATTTAAGTTTACAAACCTTCTTTAACGAACTGAAGTTGACATAAAGCCTTGGCGGCATAACGGAAGTGCATTTATAAGAATTCCGTAATCTTATATTTAGGTGTAAAGTATATTTTCTTGTATACACATTTAGCAATCGATATCGAAATGCCTCAAATCATTAGTTTAACATATTTAAGTAAATTAACCTTCTTTAACGTACTGAAGGTGACATAAAGCCATGGCGGTATAACGGCGTTGCATTTGAAAGAATTCCGTAATCTTTTATTTAAGTATAAAGTCGATTTTCTTGCACACACACATTTAGCAATCGATATCGAAATGCTCCAAATCATTAGTTTAACATATTTAAGTTAATAAACCTCCTTTATCTTACTGAAGTCTACATAAAGCCTTAATGGTATAACGGCAGGGCATTTAGAAGAATTCCATAATCTTTTACTTAGGTATAAAGTCGATTTTCTTGCATATACACATTTAGCAATCGATATCGAAATGTTTCCCATCTTTAGTTTAACATATTTAAGTTAATTAACTTTCTTTAACGAACTGAGGTTAACATGAAGCCCTGGCGGCATAACGGCAGTGCATTTAAAAGAATTCCGTAATCTTATGTTTAGGTATAAAGTCAGTTTTCTTGAATACACCCATTAAGCAATCGTTATCGGAATTCCTCAAATCATTAGTTTAACATATTTAAGTTAATAAACCTTCTTTAACGAACTGAAGTTAACATGAAGCCCTGACGGCATAACGGCAGTGCATTTAAAATAATTCCGTAATCTTACGTTTAGGTATAAAGTCAGTTTTCTTGAATATACCCATTTAGCAATCGATATCGGAATTCCTCACATAATTAGTTTAACATATTTAAGTTAATTAACCTTGTTTAACGTACTGAAGGTGACATAAAGCCATGGCGTTATAATGGCAGTGCATTTGGAAGAATTTCGTAATCTTATGTTTAGGTAAAAAGTCGGTTTTCTTGAACATACCCATTAAGCAATCGAGATCGGAATACCTCAAATGATAAGTTTAACATATTTAAGTTAATAAACCTTCTTTAACGAACTGAAGTTGACATAAAGCCTTGGCGGCATAACAGCAGTGCATTTATAAGAATTCCGTAATCTTTTATTTAAGTATAAAGTCGATTTTCTTGTACATACACATTAAGCAGTCGATATCGAAATGCTTAACATCATTGGTTTAACATATTTAAGTTAATTAACCTTCTTTAACGTACTGAAGGTGCCATAAGGCCATGGCGGTATAACGGCAGTGCATTTGGAAGAATTAAGTAATCTTTTATTTAAGTATAAAGTCGATTTTCTTGTATACACCCTTTTAGCAATAGATATCGAAATGCCCCAAATCATTAGTTTAACATATTTAAGTTAATTAACTTCCTTTTTCTTACTGAAGTCTATATAAAGCCTTAACGGTATAACGGCAGTGCATTTAGAAGAATTCCATAATCTTTTATTTAGGTATAAAGTCGATTTTCTTGTATATACACATTTAGCAATCGATATCGAAATGCTTCACATCATAAGTTAAACATATTTAAGTTAATTAACCTTCTTTAACGAACTGAAGTTGACATAAAGCCATGGCGGCATGACGGCAGTGCATTTAGAAGAATTCCGTAATCTAATGTTTAGGTATAAAGTCGATTTTCTTGTATATTTACATTTAGCAATCGATATCAGAATTCCTCACATCATAAGTTTAACATATTTAAGTTAATTAACCTTCTTTAACGTACTGAAGGTGACAAAAAGCCATGGCGGTATAACGGCAGTGCATTTGCAAGAATTTCGTAATCTTTTATTTAGGTATAAAGTCGATTTTCTTGCAGACACACATTTAGCTGGCGATATCGAAATGCTTCAAATCATTAGTTGAATATATTTAAGTTAATTAACCTTCTTTAGCGAACTGAAGTTGACCTAAAGCCATGGCGGTATAATGGCAGTGCATTTGGAAGAATTTCGTAATCTTATGTTTAGGTATAAAGTCGGTTTTCTCGAACATACCCATTAAGCAGTCGACATCGGAATTCCTCAAATGATTAGTTTAACATTTTTAAGTTAATAAACATTCTTTAACGAACTGAAGTTGACATAAAGACTTGGCGGCATAACAGCAGTGCATTTATAAGAATTCCGTAATCTTTTATTTAGGTATAAAGTCGATTTTCTTGTATATACACATTTAGCAGTCGATATCGAAATGCTTTGCATCATTGGTTTAACAAATTTAAGTTAATTAACCTTCTTTAACGAACTGTAGTTGACATAAAGCCATGGCGGCATGACGGCAGTGCATTTAGAAGAATTCCGTAATCTAGTGTTTAGGTATAAAGTCCATTTTCTTGTATATACACATTTAGCAATCGATATCGGAATTCCTCACATCATTAGATTAACATAATTAAGTTAATTAACCTTCTTTAACGTACTGAAAGTGCCATAAGGCCATGATGGTATAACGGCAGTGCATTTGGAAGAATTAAGTAATCTTTTATTTAAGTATAAAGTCGATTTTCTTGCATACACCCTTTTAGCAATCGATATCGAAATGCCCCAAATCATTAGTTTATCGTATTTAAGTTAATTAACCTCCTTTTTCTTACTGAAGTCTACATAAAGCCTTAACGGTATAACGGCAGTGCATTTAGAAGAATTCCATAATCTTTTATTTAGGTATAAAGTCGATTTTCTTGTATATACACATTTAGCAATCGATATCGAAATGCTCCAAATCATTAGTTTATCGTATTTAAGTTAATTAGCCTCCTTTATCTTACTGAAGTCTACATAAAGCCTTAACGGTATAACGGCAGTGCATTTAGAAGAATTCCGTAATCTTATGTTTAGGTTTAAAGTCAGTTTTCTTGCATATACACATTTAGCAATCGATATCGAAATGCTTCACATCTTTAGTTTAACATATTTAAGTTATTTACCTTTTTTAACGAACTGAAGTATACATGAAGCCATGGCGGCGTAACGGGAGTGCATTTAAAAGAATTCCGTAATCTTATGTTTAGGTATAAAGTCAGTTTTCTTGAATATACCCATTAAGCAATCGATATCGGAATTCCTCAAATCATTAGTTTAACATATTTAAGTTAATGAACCTTCTTTAACGAACTGAAGTTAACATAAAGCCTAAGCGATATAACGGCAGTGCATTTGGAAGAATTCCGTAATCTTATATTTAGGTATAAAGTCGATTTTCTTGTATATACACATTTAGCAATCGATATCAGAATTCCGCACATCATTAGTTTAACATATTTAAGTTAACTAACCTTCTTTAACGTACTGAAGGTGACATAAAGCCATGGCTGTATAACGGCAGTGCATTTGCAAGAATTCCGTAATCTTTTATTTAGGTATAAAGTCGATTTTCTTGCATACAAACATTAAGCAATCGATATCGAAATGCTTCAAATCATTAGTTTAACATATTTAAGTTAATTAACCTTCTTTAACGAACCGAAGTTGACATAAAGCCAAAACGTCGTAACGCCAGTGCATTTGGAAGTATTCCATAATCTTTTATTTAGGTATAAAGTCGATTTTGTTGCAAACCAACATTTAACAATCGATATCGAAATTCTTGAAATCATTAGTTTAAAATATTTAAGTAAATAAATCTTCTTTAAGGAACTGAAGAGTTAACATAAAACCATGGCGGCAAACGGCAGTGCACTTGGAAGAATTCCGTTATCTTATATTTAGGTAAGAAGTCGCTTTTCTTGTATAAACACATTTAGCAATCGATATCGAAATGCTTCAAATCATTAGTTTAACACATTTAAGTAAATAAACCTTCTTTAAGGAACTGAAGTTAACATAAAGCCATGGCGGCAAACGGCAGTGCACTTGAAAGGATTCCGTTATCTTATATTTAGGTAAAAAGTCGATTTTCTTGTATATGCACATATAGCAATCGATATCGGAATTCCTCACATCATTAGTTTAACATATTTTAGTTAATAAATCTTCTTTAACGAACTGAAGTTGACATAAAGCCATGGCGGTATAATGGCAGTGCATTTGGAAGAATTTCGTAATCTTATGTTTGGGTATAAAGTTGGTTTTCTTGAATATACCCATTAAGCAATCGATATCGGAATTCCTCAAATGATAAGTTTAACTTATTTAAGTTAATAAACCTTCTTCAACGAACTGAAGTTGACACACAAAGCCTTGGCGTGCATTTGGAAGAATTCCGTAATCTTATATTTAGGTATAAAGTCGATTTTCTTGTACATACACATTTAACAATCGATATCGGAATTCCTCACATCATTAGTTTAACATATTTTAGTTATAAATCTTCTTTAACGAACTGAAGTTGACATAAAGCCGTGGCGGTATAATGGCAGTGCATTTGGAAGAATTTCGTAATCTTATGTTTGGGTATAAAGTTGGTTTTCTTGAATACACCTATTAAGCAATCGATATCGGAATTCCTCAAATGATAAGTTTAACATATTTAAGTTAATAAACCTTCTTTAACGAACTGAAGTTGACATAAAGCCTTGGCGTGCATTTGGAAGAATTCCGGATCTTATATTTAGGTATAAAGTCGATTTTCTTGTATATACACATTTAGCAATCGGCATCGGAATTCTTCACATCGTTGGTTTAACATATTTAAGTTAATTAACCTTCTTTAACGTACTGAAGGTGACATAAAGCCATGGCGGTATAACGGCAGTGCATTTGGAAGAATTCCGTAATCTTTTATTTAGGTATAAAGTCGATTTTCTTGCATACAAACATTAAGCAATCGATATCGAAATGCTTCAAATCATTAGTTTAACATATTTAAGTTAAATAACCTTCTTTAACGAACCGAAGTTGACATAAAGCCAAAACGTCGTAACGCCAGTGCATTTGGAAGTATTCCATAATCCTTTATTTAGGTATAAAGTCGATTTTGTTGCATACCAACATTTAACAATCGATGTCGAAATGCTTCAAATCATTAGTTTAACATATTTAAGTAAATAAATCTTCTTTAAGGAACTGAAGAGTTAACATAAAGTCATGGCGGCAAACGGCAGTGCACTTGGAAGAATTCCGTTATCTTATATTTAGGTAAGAAGTCACTTTTCTTGTATATACACATTTAGCAATCGATATCGAAATGCTTCAAATCATTAGTTTGACACATTTAAGTAAATAAACCTTCTTTAAGGAACTGAAGAGTTAACATAAAGCCATGGCGGCAAACGGCAGTGCACTTGGAAGAATTCCGTTATCTTATATTTAGGTAAAAAGTCGATTTTCTTGTATACGCACATATAGCAATCGATATCGAAATGCTTCGCATCATAAGTTTAACATATTTAAGTTAATTAACCTTTTTTAACGAACTGAAGTTGACATATAGCCAAAACGTCGTAACGCCAGTGCATTTGGAAGTATTCCACAATCTTTTATTTAGGTATAAAGTCGATTTTCTTGCATACAAACATTAAGCAATCGATATCGAAATGCTTCAAATCATTAGTTTAACATATTTAAGTTAATTAACCTTCTTTAACGAACCGAAGTTGACATAAAGCCAAAACGTCGTAACACCAGTGCATTTGGAAGTATTCCATAAACTTTTATTTAGGTATAAAGTCGATTTTGTTGCAAACAGACATTTAACAATCGATATCGAAATGTTTCAAATCATTAGTTTAACATACTTAAGTAAATAAATCTTCTTTAAGGAACTGAAGGTGACATAAAGCCATGGCGGTATAATGGCGTTGCATTTGGAAGAATTCCGTAATCTTTTATTTAGGTATAAAGTCGATTTTGTTGCATACCAACATTTAGCAATCGATATCGAAATGCTTCAAATCATTAGTTTAACATGTTATGGTAAATAATTCTTCTTTAAGGAACTGGAGTTAACATAAAGCCATGGCGGCAAACGGCAGTGCACTTGGAAGAATTCTGTTATCTTATATTTATGTAAAAAGTCGATTTTCTTGTATATGCACATTTAGAAATCGATATCGAAATGCTTCAAATCATTACTTTAACATATTTAAGTTAATAAACCTTCTTTAACGAACTGAAGTTGACATAAAGCCATGGCGGTATAATGGCAGTGCATTTGGAAGAATTTCGTAATCTTATGTTTGGGTATAAAGTTGGTTTTCTTGAATATACCCATTAAGCAATCGATATCGGAATTCCTCAAATGATAAGTTTAACATATTTAAGTTAATAAACCGTCTTTAGCGAACTGAAGTTGACATAAAGCCTTGGCGTGCATTTGGAAGAATTCCGTAATCTTATATTTAGGTATAAAGTCGATTTTCTTGTATATACACATTTAACAATCGATATCCGAATTCCTCACATCATTAGTTTAACATATTTAAGTTAATTAACCTTCTTTAACGTACTGAAGGTGACATAAAGCCATGGCGGTATAACGGCAGTGCATTTGCAAGAATTCCGTAATCTTTTATTTAGGTATAAAGTCGATTTTCTTGCATACAAACATTAAGCAATCGATATCGAAATGCTTCAAATCATTAGTTTAACATATTTAAGTTAATTAACCTTCTTTAACGAACCGAAGTTGACATAAAGCCAAAACGTCGTAACGCCACTGCATTTGGAAGTATTCCATAATCTTTTATTTAGGTATAAAGTCGATTTTGTTGCATACCAACATTTAACAATCGATATCGAAATGCTTCAAATCATTAGTTTAACATATTTAAGTAAATAAATCTTCTTTAAGGAACTGAAGAGTTAACATAAAGCCATGGCGGCAAACGGCAGTGCACTTGGAAGAATTCCGTTATCTTATATTTAGGTAAGAAGTCGCTTTTCTTGTACATACACATTTAGCAATCGATATCGAAATGCTTCAAATCATTAGTTTAACACATTTAAGTAAATAAGTTTTCTTTAAGGAACTGAAGTTAACAAAAAGCCATGGCGGCAAACGGCAGTGCACTTGGAAGAATTCCGTTATCTTATATTTAGGTAAAAAGTCGATTTTCTTGTATATGCACATATAGCAATCGATATCGGAATTCCTCACATCATTAGTTTAACATATTTTAGTTAATAAACCTTCTTTAACGAGCTGAAGTTGACATAAATCCATGGCGGTATAATGGCAGTGCATTTGGAAGAATTTCGTAATCTTATGTTTGGGTATAAAGTTGGTTTTCTTGAATACACCCATTAAGCAATCGATATCGGAATTCCTCAAATGATAAGTTTGACATATTTAAGTTAATAAACCTTCTTTAACGAACTGAAGTTGACATAAAGCCTTGGCGTGCATTTGGAAGAATTCCGTAATCTTATATTTAGGTATAAAGTCGATTTACTTGTATATACACATTTAGCAATCGATATCGGAATTCCTCACATCATTAGTTTAACATATTTAAGTTAATTAACCTTCTTTAACGTACTGAAGGTGACATAAAGCCATGGCGGTATAACGGCAGTGCATTTGAAAGAATTCCGTAATCTTTTATTTAGGTATAAAGTCGATTTTCTTGCATACAAACATTAAGCAATCGATATCGAAATGCTTCAAATCATTAGTTTAACATATTTAAGTTAATTAACCTTCTTTAACGAACCGAAGTTGACATAAAGCCAAAACGTCGTAACGCCAGTGCATTTGGAAGTATTCCATAATCTTTTATTTAGGTATAAAGTCGATTTTGTTGCATACCAACATTTAACAATCGATGTCGAAATGCTTCAAATCATTAGTTTAACATATTTAAGTAAATAAATCTTCTTTAAGGAACTGAAGTTAACATAAAGCCATGGCGGCAAACGGCAGTGCACTTGGAAGAATTCCGTTAACTTATATTTAGGTAAAAGGTCGATTTTCTTTTATACGCACATATAGCAATCGATATCAAAATGCTTCGCATCATAAGTTTAACATATTTAAGTTAATTAATCTTTTTTAACGAACTGAAGTTGACATAAAGCCAAAACGTCGTAACGCCAGTGCATTTGGAAGTATTCCACAA
Source organism: Bactrocera zonata (assembly GCA_037783105.1). Taxonomy (NCBI): domain Eukaryota; kingdom Metazoa; phylum Arthropoda; class Insecta; order Diptera; family Tephritidae; genus Bactrocera; species Bactrocera zonata. Next base: position 3,941 of record JBAWJQ010005390.1, on the reverse strand, counting down.
TCTTTTATTTAGGTAAAAAGTCGATTTTGTTGCATACCAACATTTAGCAATCGATATCGAAATGCTTCGAATCATTAGTTTAACATATTTAGATTAACAAATCTTCTTTAAGGAACTGAAGTTAACATAAAGCCATGTTGGCAAACGGCAGTGCACTTGGAAGAATTCCTTTATCTTATATTTATGTAAAAAGTCGATTTTCTTGTATATGCACATTTAGAAATCGATATCGAAATGCTTCAAATCATTACTTTAACATATTTAAGTTAATAAACCTTCTTTAAGGAACTGAAGTTGACATAAAGCCATCGCGGTATAACGGCGTTGCATTTGGAAGAATTCCGTAATCTTTTATTCAGGTATAAAGTCGATTTTGTTGCATACCAACATTTAACAATCGATATCGAAATGCTTCGAATCATTAGTTTAACATATTTAGATTAACAAATCTTCTTTAAGGAACTGAAGTTAACATAAAGCCATGTTGGCAAACGGCAGTGCACTTGGAAGAATTCCTTTATCTTATATTTATGTAAAAAGTCGATTTTCTTGTATATGCACATTAAGCAATCGATATCGAAATGCTTCAAATCATTAGTTTAACATATTAAGGTAATTAAATCTTCTTTAAGGAACTGGAGTTAACATAAAGCCATGGCGGCAAACGGCAGTGCACTTGGAAGAATTCCGTAATCTTATAGTTAGGTATAAAGTCCATTTTCTTGTATATGCACATATAGCAATCGATATCGGAATTCGTCACATCATTAGTTTAACATATTAAAGTTAATTAACCTTCTTTAACGTACTGAAGGTGACATAAAGCCATGGCGGTATAACGGCAGTGCATTTGCAAGAATTCCGTAATCTTTTATTTAGGTATAAAGTCGATTTTCTTGCGTACAAACATTAAGCAATCGATATCGAAATGCTTCAAATCATTAGTTTAACATATTTAAGTTAATTAACCTTCTTTAACGAACCGAAGTTGACATAAAGCCAAAACGTCGTAACGCCAATGCATTTGGAAGTATTCCATAATCTTTTATTTAGGTATAAAGTCGATTTTGTTGCATACCAACATTTAACAATCGATATCGAAATGCTTCAAATCATTAGTTTAACATATTTAAGTAAATAAATCTTCTTTAAGGAACTGAAGTTAACATAAAGCCATGGCGGCAAACGGCAGTGCATTTGGAAGAATTCCGTTATCTTATATTTAGGTAAAAAGTCGATTTTCTTGTATATACACATTTAACAACCAATATCGAAATGCTTCAAATCATTAGTTTAACACATTTAAGTAAATAAACCTTCTTTAACGAACTGAAGTTGACATAAAGCCATGGCGGTATAATGGCAGTGCATTTGGAAGAATTTCGGAATCTTGTATTTATGGAAAAATTCGATTTTCTTGTATATGCACATTTAGCAATCGATATCGAAATGCTTCAAATCATTAGTTTAAAATATTTAGGTAAATAAATCTTCTTTAACGAACTGAAGTTGACATAAAGCCATGGCGGCAAACGGAAGTGCACTTGGAAGAATTCCGTTACCTTATATTTAGGTAAGAAGTCGATTTTCTTGTATATACACATTTAACAACCAATATCGAAATGCTTCAAATCATTAGTTTAACATATTTAAGTTAATTAACCTTCTTTAACGTACTGAAGGTGACATAAAGATATGGCGGTATAACGGCAGTGCATTTGCAAGAATTCCGTAATCTTTTATTTAGGTATAAATCGATTTTCTTGCATACACACATTTAGCAATCGATTAGTTTAACATATTTAAATTAATAAACCTTCTTTAACGAACTGAAGTTGACATAAAGCCTTTGCGGCATAATGGCAGTGCATTTATAAGAATTCCGTAATCTTATATTTAGGTGTAAAGTCTATCTTCTTGTATACACATTTAGCTATCGATATCGAAATTCTTCAAATCAATAGTTTAACATATTTAAGTAAATTAACCTTCTTTAACGTACTGAAGGTGACATAAAGCCATGGCGGTATAACGGCGTTGCATTTGGAAGAATTCCGTAATCTTTTATTTAAGTATAAAGTCGATTTTCTTGCACACACACATTTAGCAATCGAAATCGAAATGCTCCAGACCATTAGTTTAACATATTTAAGTTAATTAAACTCCTTTATCTTACTGAAGTCTACATAAAGCCTTAACGGTATAAAGGCAGTGCATTTAGAAGAATTCCGTAATCTTATGTTTAGGTTTAAAGTCAGTTTTCTTGCATATACACATTTAGCAATCGATATCGAAATGCTTCACATCTTTAGTTTAACATTTTAAAGTTAAATAACCTTCTTTAACGAACTGAAGGTGACATAAAGCCATGGCGGTATAACGGCGTTGCATTTAGAAGAATTCCGTAATCTTATGTTTAGGTTTAAAGTCAGTTTTCTTGCATATACACATTTAGCAATCGATATCGGAATTCCTCACATCATTAGTTTAACATATTTAAGTTAATTAACCTTCTTTATCGAACTAAAGGTGACATAAAGCCATGGCGGTATAACGGCAGTACATTCAGAAGAATTCCGTAATCTTATGTTTAGGCGTAGAGTCGATTTTCTTGAATACACACTTTTAGCAATCGATATCGAAATGCTTCAAATCGTTAGTTTAACATATTTAGGTAAATAAATCTTCTTTAAGGAACTGAAGTTAACATAAAGCCATGGCGGCAAACGGAAGTGCACTTGGAAGAATTCCGTTATCTTATATTTAGGTAAGAAGTCGATTTTCTTGTATATACACATTTAACAATCGATATCGAAATGTTTCAAATCATTAGTTTAACATATTTAAGTTAATGAACCTTCTTTAACGAACCGAAGTTGACATAAAGCCAAAACGTCGTAACGCCAGTGCATTTGGAAATATTCCATAATCTTTTATTTAGGTATAAAGTCGATTTTGTTGCATACCAACATTTAACAATCGATATCGAAATGCTTCAAATCATTAGTTTAACACATTTAAGTAAATAAACCTTCTTTAAGGAACTGAAGTTAACATAAAGCCATGGCGGCAAACGGAAGTGCACTTGGAAGAATTCCGTTATCTTATATTTAGGTAAGAAATCGATTTTCTTGTATATACACATTTAACAATCGATATCGAAATGCTTCAAATCATTAGTTTAACATATTTAAGTAAATAAACCTTCTTTAAGGAACTGAAGTTAACATAAAGCCATGGCGGCAAACGGAAGTGCACTTGGAAGAATTCCGTAATCTTATATTTATGGAAAAATTCGATTTTCTTGTATATGCACATTTAGCAATCGATATCGAAATGCTTCAAATCATTAGTTTAAAATGTTTAAGTTAATGAACCTTCTTTAACGAACTGAAGTTAACATAAAGCCTTGGCGTGCATTTGGAAGAATTCCGTAATCTTATATTTAAGTATAAAGTCGATTTTCTTGTATATACACATTTAGCAATTGATATCGGAATTCCTCACATCATTAGTTTAACATATTTTAGTTAATAAACCTTCTTTAACGAACTGAAGTTGACATAAAGCCATGGCGGTATAATGGCAGTGCATTTGGAAGAATTTCGGAATCTTATATTTATGGAAAAATTCGATTTTCTTGTATATGCACATTTAGCAATCGATATCGAAATGCTTCAAATCATTAGTTTAAAATATTTAGGTAAATAAATCTTCTTTAACGAACTGAAGTTGACATAAAGCCATGGCGGCAAACGGAAGTGCACTTGGAAGAATTTTGTTATCTTATATTTAGGTAAGAAGTCGATTTTCTTGTATATACACATTTAACAACCAATGTCGAAATGCTTCAAATCATTAGTTTAACATATTTAAATTAATTAACCTTCTTTAACGAACCGAAGTTGACATAAAGCCAAAACGTCGTAACGCCAGTGCAT